>CM037435.1:0-265462 GCA_020976825.1 Odocoileus hemionus | reverse complement strand
GCAACAGGAGTCCTTACATGTTATATTCAGTAAGGGAAAAATTCTTTGGCTGGAAAATGTAAAAGCCCTTTCTATTTAGAAAGATAGCTCATGTTATGTCTTTTAATGTGTTTAAAAGTGAATATAATACCCATAAATGAGAAACAAATTTATTTATTCTTCTTATTCAATAATTTATCATAGAAAGCACATTTTAATAAGTCTCTTGAGGACTATCTCTGTTAAACAAATAAAATTAGAGATTTTGTGCTTCTTGAAATTTTGTTGAAAAGTGTTAGATTGTACTTATGTAGCAGTTTCTTTGTGTTTCATGATAATTTTTTCATTAATAAACAAAGCACATGTGTTAGCTGAAGCACACTGCAAAATGCTGTAACATACTGTTTCATCATTTTTAGCAAAGTATTTTGTAATCCCGAAACATGAAAGATTGTTATAATTCTTTCATTACTCATGGTCTTTGCTCAGCTGGGCATCTCTTCTGCTGTTCTTGCTGGTAGTCGCTGTGTGGCTGCGTTCACCTGGTTGGTTGGTGGGGCTCCTGGAAGCGTGGCTGGGCTTCAGTCCCCACGCTCTTAGGGCCTCTCTCTGTCTGCACGTCCTGTGGAGTGGCAGAGCCAGACTCATTCTGTGCTAGCTTAGGGCTCCCAAAATTGTAAGAAACAGAATTTTCTAGGCTGCAGCCTAGGCTTTGGAATTAGCACATCACTACTACTGCATTCTGTTGGTTAAAGAAAGTCACAGGTCCAATCCGGATTGAAAAAAGAGGAAACTGAATGAGAGCTTGACCCAGGAGGTTGTTCATTGGTGGTCACCAGTATAGCAGACTACCTCACTCTACACAGCATTGCTTTAAATTAACACGTTGTGTATTAAGGCACATCAGTTGTTTTTAAGTGTGAGGCAGTCCCACCTGTGAGTTGAAACTATGGACTAAAGATAAAGCATTTTTAGAAATCATGACACAACAATTCCTATGTAGTATTTCCTGACCACTCCCCCCAATTAATCTGAATGTAATCCTAGGAAAACAATTAAATAAATCCAAATTAAGTCTTAAAAAGGAATTAGAATGGGAAAATCAAAGAGGAAAGTCTTTTTTTCCCCAAATTTTCCACACTAATTCCTAACTTTTTTTGCCTTTTGAATTCAAAGTATAGCCATTCATATTTATTGCATTCTTCTTCCAAAACAGATTTGAACCATCTTATAATATTAAACTGTAGTTCTACAATATCATAAGATATCTTGTAGTAGAAACTCCAACTCAGTTAAAGTAGTGCAGTATTCTTTTAATGTTTCTACCCTAGTTTCTCAGACTACCTCATAATACAAGTACACACAGGGTCTCTGTGTTTATAATATTTTAGGTCATGTAACCTTAACAGATTGCATCCGTGTCCTTCAATTTGTGGAGATTAAGTCCTAGCACATTACCAGGCACAACAGCATGAATACTGTTTTCCTCTTTAATTTTGTAAGCTCTTGCAGCAGAATAACAAAGGCGATGTCAGTATTTTCCTCTCTCATTTTTAAGCTTGGACAGTAAGTATGCTAAGTCTATTGATTTTGACCATAAATAGTATTCTAAGGCATAATAAATATGAAATACATATTTCAAGGCTTGACAAAGTATGAAATACAAGGTTTGTCTCATAGTAGTCCCTCAGAATAGATTTACTGAATAAATCAATATAGACATATTTTTTGAGTAACTGTGTGAAATACAAATATCTAAAGAGATAAGAGCTTTGCTACTATTTACAAAATGAGAACTGAGTGGCTATCATAGATTGCCAGTGCTTAAGGAAGCATGCGCCAGTGTTTTTCTTACTAAACAAAATTTTCTATTAAGGTAAATTAACTGTCCTTGTTGCTTTGGTAAGCAAAGCCTATTTTGAATCAGGTGCGTAAGCAGTATTACTTGCTTTGAAATTTCAAAGTTGAGAAATCGTGTTGCAGTAAATTTTCAAATCAAAGAATTCATGCTCATTTAGCAATATATTTTATAGCTGTTACTTCACAGTTAAGTTTTTTCAGATTTACAGTTTATTTTCCAAATTCTGTGGATCCTCTGATACAGTAAGCAACTAAAAATGAGTGAGATCTCTGTTCCACCATAGCTCTGATGGTGGCTTGTCAGTGTTTCTGTCCTTCACGAAGCAGACCAGCATATTATAAAACTGCTGTGTCCATCCTTTATTCATGTTGAGCATTACTTTTGTCAGTCCTTTATTTCTGCCTCACTCTAAGTTAACCTGACCATGTAGGAAAAGTTAGATGGTAACCCAGTCTTCCTCATGGATCTAGTGATATATGTGCCTTTTTAGTCACTCTGTTATACCTAACTCTTTGTGACCCCATGGACTATAGCCTGCCAGGCTCCTCTGTCTATCGGATTTTTCAAGCAAGAATACTGGAAATGGGTTGCTGTTTCCTTCTCCAGGTGTCTTCCTGACCCAGGGATCAAACCTGCCTCTCCTGCATTGATTGGCAGGTGGATTCTTTAACCCCAAGCCACCAGGAAGCGTTGATACTGATATATATATATAGAAGCCATTTATTGTTGACATAATATAGCCCTAAAGATAAAATATTTGACTCTAATTTATTATATATTTATTTCCTGATAGAATGTCAGATTCTTTCCCTTACAGATTCTGGCTAATTTAACATACACTTATCTTTTTAAACTTTACTATTGAGCAGACTTGCTTTTTCTAACAAATTTGTTAATAGTGTGCTGTGTAAACAAAGAAAGAAAGAAATATTTTCTGATTATTAAAAGAATGGTTTGTCAAAGAAAGCTTAAAAATAAAGGTTATTTTTAAATCAAAGGTGTAACTATTTTTTTTTTTTTAAGGACACAATGGTCTGTATTTCAGCAACTGTATGACTTCTCACCACTAATGATTTCTCAGATATCAATTTCTACTCTTGGGAGGATAACTGTTTTAGTGGCTTATATTTAAGTATTTAGAGCCAAAATTAGTGGGAAGTAAAACTGTTAAAATGAATTTTAGTTAAAAAAAAAAACACCTTTTCATGTCTCAAACCGGAACTATCTCATCAAACTTTCTGCAGTGATGAAGTAATCTGTATCTGAGTGAGGTAACTGGACATGGATGTTAAACAGCTTGAATTGTAATTAGTGCAGCTCAGGAGCTGAATCTTTGATTTTACTTCTCTTTAGTTTGAGTGTAAGTTACCACATGTGGTTAGTGACTACCATATTTGACAGCTCAGGTCTAAATCTATGAATCAGAAGGGTGTTTGTCCTCATACCATTGTGACTGTAGATATGCTTAATAAATATCTTTAATTAAAATGCTTCTAAATCAGGATATATTCCACTTATTTGATAAAATTTTCTAATTGTAGATATGAAATGATGGTTTTTAAGTTCTACCTGATTGCTTGGAAATTCATTATCATTATTTTTCCTCTGTAGGAAGAAGACCGAAAGCTGTTGATTGGATTCTTAGAAGATGGAATGACCTTGCTTTCATTATCTCATGCTCCTCTTGATAGCCTGAAAGTTTCTTTTGTGGAACTGGGGTAAAAATAATAGCTTATAGATTTTAAAAGGTATAGAATAGTTTAAATAAAAATTAGTATACACACCAAACTTCTTGATTTTTTACTTAAGATTTTTTGTTCTTTTTTTTGTATATTTTAATATTTTCTAATCAATACATTGTAATAAAAGAAGGAGGTAATGGATAGAGACATGTCTTCTTTGAAGCAGCTGGAGGCATAAAATCAAGTACAAATTTGAAGAAAATTCAGTGGCCCCAGACTGGAAAAGGAGTCCCAGTGAAAGCCAGATCACTGGGCTCCCTTTTCCATTCCAGTTCATTTGCCTGTTTTACCGCACAGTTGCACTCATCTCACTGGCAAAGTAATGCTCACAATTCTCCAAGCCAGGCTTCAACAGTACGTGACCCATGAACTTCCAGATGTTCAAGCTGGTTTTAGAAAACGCAGAGGAACCAGAGATCAAATTGCCAACATCCACTGGGTCATTGAAAAAGCAAGAGAGTTCCAGAAAAATATCTACTGATGCTTTATTGACTATGCCAAAGCCTTGGACTGTGTGGATCACAAAAAACTCTGTAATATTCTTCAAGAGATGGGAATACCAGACCACCTGACCTGCCTCCTGAGAAACCTGTATGCAGGTCAAGAAGTAACAGTTAGAACTGGACGTGGAACAACAGACTGGTTCCAAAGCGGGAAAGGAGTACATCAAGGCTATATATTGTCACCCTGCTTATTTAACTTCTATGCAGAGTACATCATGAGAAATGCTGGGCTGGATGAAGCACAAGCTGGAATCAAGATTGCAGGGAGAAATATCAATAACCTCAGATATGCAGATGACATCACTCTCATGGCAGAAAGTAAAGAGGAAGTAAGCAGGCTCTTGATGAAAGTGAAAGAGGAGAGTGAAAAAGTTGGCTTAAAGCTCAACGTTCAGAAAACTAAGATCATAGCATCTGGTCCCATCACTTCATGGCAAATAGATGGGGAGACAGTGGAAACAGTGTCAGACTGTATTTTGGGGGGCTCCAAAATCACTGAAGATGGTGATTGCAGCCATGAAATTAGAAGACGCTTACTCCTTGGAAGGAAAGTTATGACCAAACTGGGTAACATATTAAAAAGCAGAGACATTACTTTGCCAACAAAGGTCCCTGTAGTCAAGGCTATGATTTTTCTAGTGGTTGTTGATGAATGTGAGAGTTGGACTGTGAAGAAAGCTTAGCACCGAAATATTGATGCTTTTGAACTGTGGTGTAGGAGAAGGCTCTTGAGAGTCCCTTGGACAGCAAGGAGAGGTAGAGCCACCTCCACACATCTCTTGTGTACGCTTTGCTCTGTTGGAGAGATCTAGTGAGCCCAGCTCTGTCAGGAAAATTGTTGGCTTTAATGGAAAAACACCCAGTGTGTGAAACTGCATACCAGACCTAGGGGCTACAGGGTGCGCATGTTGCTCAAGTGGGCCCTGAAGCACTGCAAACTAGCAAAAGCTTGAATATCCATCCAATTGCTCTTTTTGGAGGTCTGACAGAGCTAGATTTGCTCCACCCATTGGCAGTGTGCAAGGAAGAGGGGCAAAGCCCCTCCCCAGAGGGACGTGTGCCTACATAGAGAGGAAAGGCCCCTTTGAAGAGCTGAGCCCAGGAAGGCACCCAGTCATGCCATACACACTCTGGTTACTTGCTTCCTCATTGGCAGTACTGCTCTCAGCTTGGAATGTCTTTGCAAAGATCGCAAAGGGAATGGGAGATGCATGGCCCAACCTCTGGAACTTCAGTCCTCTGAGCAGAGCTGGAGGTCTCCCGTTGAATCAGCAAACCTCTTGCTTCAAACAGAGGCTGGCAAACACACCGTGGCTTGCTGTCTCTTCTTCCCCGAAGGAGGCTCACTTTTCTCGCATCCTGCAAATTTCCTGTCCCAGCCTCCTGAAAAAGTGCTTCTTAGAGTTCCTTTCTTAAGGGCACTTATCCTTGAGTCTGGGCTACTAGGGAGTAGCCTCACTCCCAGAAGGAAAGGTACAGCCATGTCCACACATCTCTTGCGTCCCCTTTGCTCTGTAGGAGAACTATAATGAGCCAAGTTCTCTCTGGAAAATTCAGGGCTTTGATGGGAACACACTCTGTCTGTTAACCAGCATACCCGTCCTAGGGGCCCCAGGGCGACTGAATCTCTTGAGTGGACCCGGAAGTGGTTCAGACAAGCAAGAGCTTGAAAATACACCTAATTTCTCTTTTCGTACTTCTCACAGAGCCATCTTTGTTCCACCTATTGGCAGTGTGGAAGGAAGAAGGCCAAAGCCCCTCCACAGAGGGACTTGGTGTCTACTTGGAGAGGAAAGGCCCCTTTGAAGAGCTAATCCCAGGAAGGCACCCAGTCATGCCAAGACTCTCCTGCTGCTTGCTTCTTTATAGACAGTACTGCTATTACCTAGAAATGTTGTTGCAAGGATCGCAAGGGAAGGGGACATACATGGCCTTACCTCTGGAACTTCGGTCCTCTGGGCCCAACTGGAGGTATGTACGTGACCTTGGCTCACTAGAGCTCTCCTACAGAGTAAAGGAGGTGCAAGAGATGTGTTGACGTGGCTGTGCATTTCCTTTTGAAAGTGGGGCTACTCCCTCTTTCCCCAGGCTCAGGAGTAACTGACCCTAGAAAGGAAATCTAAGACGCACTTTTCGAGGAGGCTATGACAGGAAATTCGCAGGATGCATGAAAAGCGAGCCTCCTTCGGAGAAGAGACAGCAAGCCACTGTGTGTTTGCCAGCCTCTATTTGAAGCAAGAAATTCGCTGATACAAAAGGTAACTCCAGTTCTGCTCAGAGGACCAAGTTTTAAATGCTGGGCCATGTAATACCCCTTCCCTTTGTGATCCTTGCAACAACATTTCTAGCTGATAGCAATAGTGCCCATGTAGAAGCAAGAAGCAAAAGAGTATTTGGCATGACTGGGTGCCTTCCTGAGCTCAGCTCCTCACAGGGGCATTCCTCTTGAAAGAGGGCCCAACTCCCTTTGGGGAGGGGCTTTGGACCTCTTCTTTCCACACTGACAAAGGGTGGAGCAAAGCTAGCTCTGTGAGACGTCCGAAGGGTGCAATTGGATAGATTTTCAAGCTCCTGCTAGTATGCAGCCTTTAGGGCCCATAAGAGCAATAGGGGTGTGCTGTAGCCCCTGTGCTTTGTAGCCCCCTAGGTCTGGAAACTTCTGGGCTTTGATGGGAACACACCCTGTCTGTTAACCTGCATACCTGACCTAGGGGCCCAAGGGCGACTGATTCTCCCGAGTGGGACTTCAAGTGGTTCAGATTGGCAAGAGCTTGAACATCCACCCAACTGCTCTTTTCATACCTCTCACAGAATCAGCTTTGTTCCATTCATTGGCAGGGTGGAAGGAAGAGGGGCAAAGCCCTTCCCCAGTGGGATTTGGGGCCTACTTAGAGAGAAGAGCACTTTTGAAGAGCTGAGTCCAGGCGGGCACCCAATCATGCCAAACACACTCCCGCTGCTTGCTTCCTCATTGGCAGTACTGCTCTCAGCCGGGAATGACTGTGCAAGGATTGCAAAGGAAACGGGATTTTCACAGCTATGTCACTAGAACTTCAGTCCTCTGAGCAGAGACGGAGGTCTCCCATTTGATCAGCAAACCTCTTTCTTCAAATAGAGGCTGGCAAACACACCATGGCTTGCTGTCTCTTCTTCCCCGAAGGAGACTCGCTTTTCCTGCATCCTGCAAATTTCCTGTCCCAGGCTCCTAGCAAAGTGCTTCTTAGAGTTCCTTCCTTTGAGAAGGGTAGTTATCCCTGAGCTTGGGGTAATAGGGAGTCGCCCTACACTGAAACGGAAAGGTACAGCCACGTGCACACATCTCTGGCGTTCCCTTTGCTCTGTAGGAGAGCTCTAGTGAGACTAAGTCTGACCAGGAAATTCTTGGCTTTAGCGGTAAGACACCCAGTTTCAGGAACTGCATACCAGACCTAGGGGCTACAAGGCACCCATTTGGTTGACTGGGCCTGAAAGTCTGCATAATATAAGAGCTTGAATATCCATACAGTGCTCCCTTCAGTTGCAGAGCTAGCATTGATCCAACTTTTGTCATTGTGGAAAGATGGGGCAAAAGCCGCTACCCAAAGTTACTTGTGGCCTACATAGAGAGGAACGGCCCCTTTGAAGAGCTGAGCCGAGGATGACACCCAGGCATGCCAAACATTCTCCCTTTGCTTGCTTCTTCAAGGGAGTACTGCTCTAAACCTGGAATGTCCTTCCTAGGATTTCAAAGGAAACGGGAGGTACACGGGCCTGTGTGTGGAACATCAGTCCTCTGAGCAGAACTGGAGGTCTTCCGTTATATCAGCAAGTCTCTTCCTTCAAATACAGACAGACAAACACACTGCGGGTTGCTGTCTCTTCTTCCCCAAAGGAGGCTCACTTTTCCCGCATCCTGTGAATTTCCTGTCCCAGGCTCCTGGAAAAGCACTTCTTCGAGTTCCTTTCTTATAGGTAGCTATCCCTGAGCTTGGGGTAATAGGGAGTCGCCCCACTCTGAAACGGAAAGGTCCAGCCACGTGCACACATCTCTGGCGTCCCCTTTGCTCTGTAGGATAGCTCTAGTGAGACTGGGTCTGTCCAGGAAATTCTTGGCTTTAACGGGAAAACACTCAGTTTCAGAAACTGCATACAAGACCTAACAGCTAGAAGGAACCCCTTTTGCTAGACTGGGCCCTAGTGCTGCACAATAGAAGAGCTAGAAAATCCATACAATTGCTCCCTTCAGATGTCATGCAGAGCTAGCTTTGCTCCAAACTTTGCCATTGTGGAAAGACAGAGCCAAAGCCGCTAGCCAAAGGTACTTGTGGCCTACATAGGGAGGAAAGGCCTCTTTGAAGAGCTGAGGCCAGGAAGGTCCCAAATCATGCTAAACACACTCCCCCTGCTTGAGTCCTCATTGGTAGTACTGCTCTCAGCCAGGAATGCCTCTGAAAGGATTGCAAAGGAAATGGGCTTTACACGGCCCTCTCACTAGAACTTTGCTGCTCTGAGCAGAACTGGAGTTCTCCCGTTGTATCAGCGAACTTCTTGCTTCAAATAGAGGCTGGCAAACACACGGCGGCTTGCTGTCTCTTCTTCCCTGAAGGAGGCTCGCTTTTCCCGCAATCTGCGAATTTCCTTTTTCAGGCTCCTAGAAAAGCGCTTCTTAGAGTTCCTTTCTTCAGAGCAGTTATCCCTGAACCTTGGGGAATAGGGAGTCACCCCACTTTCAGAAGCAAAGGTAAAGCCACGGGCACAAAACTCTTGCATCCAATTTACTCTGTTGGAGAGCTGTAGGGAGACTAGGTCTGTCTGGGAAATTCTTGGCTTTAAACGTAAAACAGCCAGTTTCAGGAACTGCATACCAGACCTAGGGGTAAAAGACACCCATTTTGCTCGACTGGCCCTAAAGTGCTGCCTAATAGTGGAACTTGAAACTCCATACAATTGCTCCCTGCACACGTCTCATAGAACTAGCTTTTCTCCAACGTTTGTCAGTGTGGAAAGACAGGGCCAAAGGCACTCCACAGGGTACTTGTGGCCTACATATGAGTAAAGGCCACTTTGAAGGGCTTGGCCCAGGAGGGCTTCCAATCATGTCAATCAGACTACTGCTGCTTGCTTCCTCATTGGAAGTATTGCTCTCAGCCGGGAATGTCTCTGCAAGGATTGCACAGGAAATGGGCATTTCAGGGCGCTCTCAATAGAACTTTGCTGCTCTGAGCAGAACTGGAGGTCTCCCGTCATATCAGTGAATTTCTTGCTTCAAATAGAGGCTGGCAAACACAGCAGCTTGCTGGCTCTTCTTCCCTGAAGGAGGCTCACATTTCCCACATCCTGCAAATTTCCTGTCCCAGGATCCTGGAAAAGTGCTTCTTAGAGTTCCTTTGTTAAGGGAAGTTATCCCTGAGCCTTGGATACGAGGGAGTAGCTCCAGTCTCAAAAGGAAAGCTACAGCCATGTGCACACATCCCTTGCATCGCTTTTGCTCTGTAGGAGAGGCCTAGTAAGCCAGGGTCTCTCTGGAAATTTCTGGGCTCTGATGGGAACACACCCTGTCTGTTAAACTGTATAACCGACCTAGGGGCCCCAGGGTGACTGATTCTCCGAGTGGGCCTTCAAGTGGTTCAGATTGGCAAGAGCTTGAACACGCACACAACTACTTTTTTCCAACCTCTCACAGAACCAGCTTTGTTCCACCCACTGGCAGGCTGGAAGGAGGAAGGGCAAAGCCTCTCCCCAGTGGGATTTAGGGCCTACTTTGAGAAGAAAGGCCCCTTTGAAGAGCTGAGCCCAGGAGGGCACCCAGTCATGCCAAACACACTGCCACTGGTTGCTTCCTCATTGGCAGTACTGCTCTCAGCCAGGAATGTCTGTGCAAGTATTGAAAAGGAAATGGGATTTTCACGGCCCTCTCACTTGAACTTTGGTGCTCTGAGCAGAGCTGCAGGTCTACCGTTGTATCAGCAAACTTCTTGCTTCATATAGAGGCTGGCAAACATACCGCAGCTTGATCTCTCTTCTTCCCTGAAGGAGGCTCACTTTACCCAAATCCTGCAAATTTCCTGTCCCAGGCTCCTGGAAAAGCGCTTCTGAGAGTTCCTTTCTTAAGGGCACTTATCCCTGAGCTTGGGGTAATAGGGAGTAGCCCCACTCTGAAATGGGAAGGAACAGACACACGCACACATCTCTGGCGTCCCCTTTGCTCTGTAGGAGAGCTCTAGTTGGACAAGGTCTGTCTGGAAATTCTTGGCTTTAATTGGAAAACACCCAGTTTCAGGAACTACATACCAGACATAGGGGCTACAAGAAACCCCTTTTGCTCCACTGGGACCTAAAGTTCTGCCTAATAGAAGAGCTTAAAAATCCATAAAACTGCTCCCGTCAGAAGTTTGCAGAGCTAACTTTGCAACAACCTTTGTCAGTGTTGAAAGACAGGGCCACAGCCGCTCCCCAGAGGTCTTGTGGCCTACATATGAGTAAAGGCCCCTTTGAAGGGCTTAACCCAGAAGGGCCCCCAGTCATGTGAATCACACTGCCGCTGCTGGCTTCCTCATTGGCATTACTGCTCTCACCAGGAATGTCTGTGCAAGGATTGCAAAGGAAACGGGCATTTCATGGCCCCCTCACTAGAACTTTGCTGCTCTGAGCAGAACTGGAGGTCTCCCGTTATATCAGCGAACTTCTTGTTTCAAACAGAGGCTGTAAAATACACTGTGGCTTGCTGTCTCTTCTTTCCCAAGGAGACTCGCTTTTCCCGCATCCTGCAAGTTTCCTCTCCCAGACTCCTGGAAAAGCGCTTCTTAGAGTTCCCTTCTTAAGGGCAGTTATCCCTGAGCCTGGGCTACTAGGGAGTAGTTACAGTCTCCAAAGGAAAGGTACAGCCACATGCACCCATCTCTTGCATCCCTTTTGCTCTGTAGGAGAGGTCTAGTGAACCAGGGTATCTCTGGAAATTGCTGGGATCTGATGGGAACACACCCTGTCTGTTAAACTGTATTCCCAGCCTAGTAGCCTCAGGGAGACTGATTCTCTTGAATGGGACTTTAAGTGATTCAGATTGGCAAGAGCATGAACATCCACCCAACTGCTCTTTTTCTACCTCTCACAAAGCCAGCTTTCTTCCACCCACTGGCAGGCTGGAAGGAAGAGGGGCAGAGGCTGTCCCCAGTGGGATTTGGGGCCTACTTCGAGAGGAAAGGCCCCTTTGAGGAGCTGAGCCCAGGAGGGCAGGCAATCATGCCAAACACACTCCTGCTGCTTTCTTCCTCATTGGCAGTACTGCATTCAATGACCACGGTCTGTGCTAGGATTGCAAAGGAAACGGGAATTTCATGGCCCTCTCACTTCAAATTTGGTGCCCTGAGCAGAGCTGGAGGTCTCCCATTCTATAAGCAATGTTCTGGCTTTAAAGAGAGGCTGGCAAGCACACTAGAGCTTGCTGTCTCTTCGTCCCTGAAGGAGGCTTGCTTTTCCAGGATCCTGCGAATTTCCAGTCCCAGGTTCCTGGAAAAGCACTTCTTAGAGTTCTTGTCTCAAGGGCAGTTTCCCTGAGCCTGGGGTACTAGGGAGTAGTTCCAGTATCAAAAAGAAAGGTACAGCCATGTGCAAAAATCCCTTGCATCACTTTTGCTCTGTAGGAAAGGTCTAGTGAGCCAGGGTCTCTCCAGAAAATTCTGCTCACTGAAGGGAACACACCATGTCTGTTAACCTGTATTCCCTACTTAGGAGCCCCAGGGAGAATGATTCTCCTGAGTGGGCCTTCAAGTGTTTCATATTGGCAGGAGCATGAAGATCCACAAAACTGCTCTTTACCTACCTCTCACAAAACCAGTTTAGTTCCACCCATTGGCAGGCTGGAGGCAAGAGGGGCAAAGCCCTTCGCCAGTGGGATTTGGGGCCTACTTCAAGAGGAAAGGCCCTTTTGAAGTGCTGAGCCCAGCAGGGCACCCAGTCATGACAAACACATTCCCCCTGCTTTCTTCCTCATTGGCAGTACTACCCTGAACTGGCAAGTTCTGTGCTAGGATTGCAAAGGAAACAGAATTTTCATGGCCCTCTCTCATGAAATGTGGAGTGCTGAGCAAAGCTGGAGGCCTCCCGTTGTATCAGCAACGTTCTGGCTTCAAATAGAGGGTGGCAAGCACACCACATCTTGCTGTCTCTTCTTCCAGGAAGGAGGCTCGCATTTCCCACAACCTGCGAGTTTCCTCTCCCAGACTCCTGGAAAAGCGCTTCTTAGAGTTCCTTTCTTAAGGGCAGTTATCCCTGAGCCTGGGCTACTAAGGAGTAGTTCTAGTCTCAAGAGGAAAGGTACAGCCATGAGCACACATCTGTTGCATCCCTTTTGCTCTGTAGGAGAGGTCTAGTGAGCCAGGGTCTCTCTGGAAATTTCTGGGCTCTGATGGGAATGCACTCTGTCTGTTAACCTGTATTCCCGACCTAGGGGCCCCCGGGGGAATGATTCTCCCGGGTGGGCCTTCAAGTGGTTCAGATTGGCAAGAGCATGAACATCCACCCAACTGCTCTTTCCTTACCTCTCACAAAGCCAGCTTTGTTCCACCCATTGGCAGTCTGGAAGGAAGAGGGGCAAAGCCCTTCCCCAGTGGAATTTGGGGCCTACTTCGAGAAGAAAGGCCCCTTTGAAGAGCTGAGCCCAGGAGGGCACCCAATCATGCCAACACACTCCGACTGCTTTCTTCCTCATTGGCAGTACTGCTCTCAACCGGCAAGGTCTGTGCTAGGATTGCAAAGGAAACAGGATTTTCATGGCCCTCTCACTTGAAATTTGGGACACTGAGCAGAGCTGGAAGTCTCCCAGTGTATCAGCAACTTTCTGGCTCAAAGAGAGGCTGTCAAGCACACACCGTAGCTCACTGTTTCTTTTTCCCCGAAGAAGGCTCACATATCCCGCATTCTGCGGATTTACTTTCCGAGGCTCTTGGAAAAGCGCTTCTAGCTGGAGGTCTCCCGTTGCAGCTGCGAAATTCTTGCTTCAAATAGAGGCTGGCAAGCACGCCGCAGCTTGCTCTCTCTTCGTCCCTGAAGGAGGCTTGCTTTTCCCGCATCCTGCGAATTTCCTGTCCCAGGCTTCAGGAAAAGCGCTTCTTAGAGTTCCTTTCTTAAGGGCAGTTATCTCTGAGCCTGGGTTACTAGAGAGTAGTTCCAGTCTCAAGAGGAAAGATACAGCCACATGTACACATCCATTGTGTCCCTTTTGCTCTGTAGGAGAAGTCTAGTGAGCCAGGGTCTCTCTGGAAATTTCTGGGCTCCGATGGGATTGCGCCCTGTCTGTTAACCTCCATTCCCGAACTAGGGGCCCCAGGGCGACTGATTCTCCCGAGTGGGCATTCAAGTGGTTCAGATTGGCAAGAGCATTAACATCCACCCAACTGATATTTTCGTACCTCTCACAAAGCCAGCTTTGTTCCACCTATTGGCAGTCTGGAAGGAAGAGGGTCAAAACCCTTCCCCAGTGGGATTTGGGGCCTACTTCGAGAAGAAAGGCCCCTTTGAAGAGCTGAGCCCAGAAGGGCACCCAATCATGCCAACACACTCCCCCTGCTTTCTTCCTCATTGGCAGTACTTCTCTCAGCTGGCAAGGTCTGTGCTAGGATTGCAAAGGAAACGGGATTTTCATGACCCTCTCACTTGAAATTTGGGGCGCTGAACAGAGCCAGAGGTCTCCTGGTGTATCAGGAACCTTCTGGCTCCAAAGAGAGGCTGGCAAGCACACACCGTAGCTCGCTGTCTCTTTTTCCCTGATTTAGGCCCGCATTTCCCGTATCCTATGAATTTAATGTCCCAGGCTCCTGGAAAAGCGCTTCTAGCTGGAGGTCTCCCATTGTAGCCACGAAATTCTTGCTTCAAAGAGAGGCTGGGAAGCACACCGCAGCTTGCTGTCTCTTCGTCCCTGAAGGAGGCTCGCGTTTCCCGCATCCTGCGAATTTCCTGTCCCAGGCTCCTGCAAAAGCGTTTCTAGCTGAAGGTCTCCCATTCCATCAGGGAACTTCTTGCTTTAAACAAAGGCTGGCAAGTACACTGCAGCTTGCATCTCTTCGTCCCTGAATGAGACTCGCTTTTCCTGCATCCTGTGAATTTCCTGTCCCAGGCTCCTGGGAAAAGCACTTCTTAGACTTCCCTTCTTAAGGGCAGTTTTCCCTGAGCCTGTGCTACTAGGGAGTAGTTCCAGAATCAAAAGTAAAGAAGAGCCACTTGAACACATCCCTTGCATCCCTTTTGCTCTGTAGGAGAGGTCTAGTGAGCCTGGGTCTCTCTGAAAATTTCTGGGCTTTGATGGGAATACACCCTGTCTGTTAAGCTGTATTCCCGTCCTAGGGCCCCAGGGTGACTGATTCTCTCGAGTGGGCCTTCAAGTGGTTCAGATGGGTAAGAGCTTGAACCTCTACTCAACTGTTCTTTTCCTATCTCTCACAGAGCCAGCTTTGATCCACCCATTGACAGGGTAGAAGAAAGAGGGGAAAAGCCTGTCCCCAAGGAAAGGCCCCTTGGAAGAACTGAGCCCAGGAGTGCAGGCAATCATGCCAAACACACTCCCACTGCTTTCTTCCTCATTGGCAGTACTGCTCTCAACCAGCAAGATCTGTGTTGGATTGCAAAGGAAACGGGAGTTTCACAGCCCTCTCACTTCAAATTTGGTGCTCTGAGCAGAGCTGGAGGTCTCCCATTCTATGAGCAATGTTCTGGCTTCAAAGAGAGGCTGGCAAATACACCACAGCTTGCTGTCTCTTCGTCCCTGAAGGAAGGTCGCTTTTCCAGTATCCTGCCAATTTCCTCTCCCAGGCTCCTGGAAAAACGCTTCGGAGAGTTCCCTTCTTAAGGGAATTTATCCCTGAGCCTTTGCTACTAGGGAGTAGTTCCAGAATCAAAAGTAAAGGAACAACCAGGTGAACACATCCCTTGCATCCCTTTTGCTCTGCAGGAGAGGTCTAGTGAGCCAGGGTTTCTCTGGAAATTTCTGGGCTCTGATGGGAATACAGCCTGTCTGTTAAGCTGTATTCCCGTACTAGTGGCCCCAGGGCTACTGATTCTCCCGAGTGGACTTTCAGGTGGTTCAGATTGGCAGGAGCATGAACATCCATGCAAATGCTCTTTACCTACCTCTCACAGAGCCAGCTTTGTTCCACCCACTGACAGGCTGGAAGGAAGAGGGTCAAAGCCCTTTGCCAGTGGGATTTGTGGCCTACTTCGAGCACAAAGGCTCCTTTGAAGAGCTGAGCCCAGGCGGACACCCAATCATGCCAAACACACTCCCACTGCTTTCTTCCTCATTGGCAGTACTGCTCTCAACCAGCAAGATCTGTGTTGGATTGCAAAGGAAACGGGAATTTCACTGCCCTCTCACTTCAAATTTGGGGCCCTGAGGAGAGTTGGAGGTCTCCTGTTCTATGAGCAACGTTCTGGCTTCAAAGAGAGGAGGCAAGCACAATGCAGCTTGCTGTATCTTCATCCCTGAAGGAGGCTCGCTTTTCCAGCATCCTGCTAATTTCCTGTACCAGGCTCCTGGAAAAGCACTTCTTAGAGTTTCTTTATTAAGGGCAGTTATCCCTGAGCCTGGGAAACTAGGGAGTAGTTCCAGTATCAAAAGGAAAAGTACAGCCACGTGCACACATCCCTTGTGTCCCTTTTGCTCTGTAGGAGAGGTGAGTGAGCCAGGGTCTCTCTGGAAAATTCTGCTCACTGCTGGGAACACACCTTGTCTGTTAACCTGTATTCCCTACTTAGGGGCCCCAGGGCTACTGATTCTCCCGAGTGGGCCTTCAAGTGGTTCAGATTGGCAAGAGCATGAACATCCACACAACTGCTTTTTACCTACCTCTCACAAAACCAGCTTTGTTCCACCCATTGGCAGTCTGGAAGGAAGAGGGGCAAAGACCTGCCCCAGTGGGATTTGGGGCCTACTTTGAGAAGAACGGCCCCTTTGAAGAGCTGAGCCCAGCAGGGCACCCAGTTATGACAAACACATTCCCGCTGCTTTCTTCCTCATTGGCAGTACTGCTCTCAGCTGGCAAGGTCTGTGCTAGGATTGCAAAGGAAACGGAATTTTCACAGCCCTCTTACTTGAAATGTGGAGCACTGAGCAAAGCTGCAGGTCTCCCATTGTATCAGCAACTTCTGGCTTCAAATAGAGCGTGGCAAGCACACCACAGCTTGCTGTCTCTTCTTCCAGGAAGGAGGCTTGCATTTCCCACATCCTGCGAGTTTCCTCCCCCAGGCTCCTGGAAAAGCACTTCTAGCTGGAAGTCTCCCTTTGTATCAGCGAACTTCTTGCTTCAAATAGAGGCTGGCAAGCACACCACAGCTTGCTGTCTCTTCATCCCTGAAGGGGGCTCGCTTTTCCCCCATCCTGCAAATTTCCTGTCCCAGGCTTCAGGAAAACCACTTCTTAGAGTTCCTTTCTTAAGGGCAGTTATTCCTGAGCCTGGGCTACTAGGGAGTAGTCCCAGTCTAAAGAGGAAAGTTACAGCCATGTGCACACATCCATTGCATCCGTTTTGCTCTGTACAAGAGGTCTAGTGAGTCAGGGTCTCTCTGGAAATTTCTGGGCTCTGATGGGATCGTGCCCTGTCTGTTAACCTCTATTCCCTACTTAGGGGCCCCAGGGCTACTGATTCTCCCGAGTGGGCATTCAAGTGGTTCAGATTGGCAAGAGCATGAACATCCACCCAACTGCTCTTTCCTTACCTCTCACAAAGCCAGCTTTGTTCCACCCATTGGCAGTCTGGAAGGAAGAGGGGCAAAGCCCTTCCCCAGTGGAATTTGGGGCCTACTTCGAGTGGAAAGGCCCCTTTGAAGAACTGAGCCCAGGAGGGCACCCAATCATGCCAACACACTCCACTGCTTTCTTCCTCATTGGCAGTACTGCTCTCAGCTGGCAAGGTCTGTGCTAGGATTGCAAAGGAAACGGAATTTCATGGCCCTGCCACTTGAAATATGGGGCGTTCAGCAGAGCTGGAGGTCTGCTGTTGTATCAGCAACCTTCTGGCTTCAAAGAGAGGCTGGCAAGCACACTGCAGCTTGCTGTCTATTCGTCCCAGAAAGAGGCTCACTTTTCCCACCTTCTGCAAATTTCCTGTCCCAGTCTCCTGGGAAAGCTCTTCTAGCTGTGGGTTTCCTGTTGTATAAGCGACCTTCTTGCTTCAGATAAAGGCTGGCAAGCACACCGCAGCTTGCTCTCTCTTCTTCCCTGAAGGAGGATCGCTTTTCCCGCATCCTGCGAATTTCCTTTCCCAGGTTCCTGGAAAAGCGCTTCTGAGGGTTCCTTTCTTAAGGGCACTTTTCCTTGAGCTTGGGGTAATAAGGAGTAGCCCCACTCTGAAATGGGAAGGAACAGCTACATGCACACATCTCTGGCCTCCGCTTTGCTCTGTGGTAAAGCTCTAGTGAGACAAGCACATGACAAACACATTCTGCTGCTCTTTCCTCTTTGGCAGTACTGCTCTCAGCCGGCAATATCTGTCCTAGAACTGCAAAGGAAGGGGGAGGTTCACGGTCGTCTCACTTGAAATATGGGGCACTGAGCAGAGCTGGATGTCTCCCATTGTATCAGCAACCTTCTGGTTTCAAAGAGAGGCTGGCAAGCACACAACAGCTTGCTGTCTCTTCTTCCCTGAAGGAGGCTCGCATGTCCCTGAAGGAGACTCGCATTTCCTGCATCCTGCGAATTTCGGGTCCCAGGCTCCTGGAAAAGAGTTCCTTTCTTAAGGGCAGTTATCCCTGAACCTGGGCTACTAGGGAGATGTTCCAGTCTCAAAAGGAAAGCTACAGCCATGTGCACACTTCCCTTGCATCCCTTTTGCTCTGTAGGAAAGGTCTAGTGAGCCAGGGTCTCTCTGGAATATTTCTGGGCTCTGATGGGAACGAACCCTGTCTGTTAAACTGTATTCCCGACCTAGGGGCCCCAGGGCTACTGATTCTCCCGAGTGGGCCTTCAAGTGGTTCAGATTGGTAAGAGCATGAACCACCAAACTGCTCTTTACCTACCTCTCACAGAGCCAGCTTTGTTCCACCCACTGGCAGGCTGAAAGGAAGAGGGGCAAAGCCCTTCCCCAGTGAGATTTGTGGCCTACTTCGAGAGGAAAGGCCCCTTTGAAGAGTTGAGCCCAGGCGGACACCCAATCATGCCAAACACACTCCCGCTGCTTTCTTCCTCATTGGCAGGATAGCTCTCTGCAGGCAAGGTCTCTGCTAGGATTGCAAAGGAAACGGGATTTTCACGGCACTCTCACTTGAAATGTGGGGCTCTGAACAGTACTGGAGGACTCCCATTGTATCAGCAAACTTCTGGCTTCAAAGAGAGGCTGGCAAGCACACCATAATTTGCTGTCTCTTCTTCCCTGAAAGAGGCTCACATTACATGCATCCTGCGAATTTACTGTCCCAGGCTCCTGGAAAAGCTCTTCTTAGAGGTCCCTTCTTAAGGGCAGTTATCCCTGAGCCTGGGAAACTAGGGAGTCATTCCAGTCTCAAAAGGAAAAGTACAGCCACGTGCACACATCCCTTGCCTCCGTTTTGCTCTGTAGGAGAGGTCTAGTGAGCCAGGGTCTCTCTGGAAATTTCTGGGCTCTGATGGGAATGCACCCTGTCTGTTAAACTGTATTCCCAACCTATGTGTCTCAGGGAGACTGATTCTCCCGAGTGGGCATTCAAGTGGTTCAGATGGGCAAGAGCTTGAACATATCCCCAATTGCTCTTTTCCTATCTCTCACAGAGCCAGCTTTGTTCCACCCATTGGCAGGCTGGAAGGAAGAGGGTCAAAGCCCTTTCCCAGTGGGACTTGGGGCTTACTATGAGAGGAAAGGCCCCATTTAAGAGCTAACCCCAGGAGGGCACCCAATCATACCAAACACACTCCCACTGCTTTCTTCCTCAATGGCAATACTGCTTTCAACCAGCAATGTTTTTGCTAGGATTGCAAAGGAAACAGGAATTTCACGGTCCTCTCACTTGAAATTTAGGCTGCTGAGCAGAGTTGGAGGTCTCCCGTTGTATCAGCAACCTTCTGGCTGCAAAGAGAGGCTAGCAAGCACACCACAGCTTGCTGTCTCTTTGTCCCTAAAGGAGGCTCCCATTTCCTGCATACTGCAAATTTCCATCCCAGGCTCCTGGAAAAGCGCTTCTTAGAGTTGCTTTCTTAAGGGCAGTTATCCCTGAACATGGGAAACTAGGGAGTAGTTCCAGTCTCAAAAGGAATGCTACAGCCACGTGCACACTTCCCTTGTGTCCCTTTTGCTCTGTAGGAAAGGCCTAGGGAGCCAGGGTGTCTCTGGAATATTTCTGGGCTCTGATGGGAACGCACCCTGTCTGTTAACCTGTATTCTCGACCTTGGGGCCCCAGGGCTACTGATTCTCCCGAGTGGGCCTTCAAGTGGTTCAGATTGGCAAGAGCATGAACATCCACCCAACTGCTCTTTACCTACCTCTCACAGAGCCAGCTTTGTTCCACCCACTCACAGGCTGGAAGGAAGAGGGTCAAAGCCCTTCCCCAGTGTGATTTGTGGCCTACTTTGAGAGGAAAGGCCCCTTTGAAGAGTTGAGCCCAGGCAGACACCCAATCATGCCAAACACAGTCCCGCTGCTTTCTTCCTCATTGGCAGGATTACTCTCAGCAGGAAAGATCTCTGCTAGGATTGCAAAGGAAACGAGATTTTCACAGCACTCTCACTTGAAATGTGATGCTCTGAACAGAGCTGGAGGACTCCTGTTGTATCAGCAATTTTCTGGCTTCAAAGAGAGGCTGGCAAGCACACCACAATTTGCTGTCTCTTCTTCCATGAAGGAGGCTTGCATTACCCGCATCCTGCGAATTTACAGTCCCAGGTTCCTGGAAAAGCGCTTCTTAGAGTTTCTTTCTTAAGGGCAGTTATCCCTGGGCCTGGGCTACTAAGGAATCGTTCCAGTCTCAAAAGGAAATATACAGCCACGTGCACAAAACCCTTGCGTTCCTTTTGCTCTGTAGGAGAGGTCTAATGAGTCAGGGTCTCTCTGGTAATTTCTGGGCTCTGATGGGAACACACCCTGTCTGTTAACCTGCATTCCCAACCTAGGGGCTCCAGCATGACTGATTCTCCCGAGTCTGCATTCAAGTGTTTCAGATTGGCAAGAGCATGAACATCCACCCAACTGCTCTTTTCATACCTCTCACAAAGCCTGCTTTGTTCATCCCATTGGCAGTCTGGAAGGAAGAGGGGCAAAGCCCTTCCCCAGTGGGATTTGGGGCCTACTTCGAGAAGAAATGCCCCTTTGAAAGCTGAGCCCAGGAGGGCACCCAATCATGCCAAACACACTCCTGCCTCATTCTTCCTCATTGGCTGTACTGGTCTCAGCTGGCAGTGTCTTTGCTAGGATTGCAAAGGAAACGAGATTTTCATGGCACTCTCACTTGAAATGTGGGGAGCTGAGCAGAGCTGGAGGTCTCTCATTGTATCAGCAACCTTCTAGCTTCAAGGAGAACCTGGGAAGCTCACTGCAGCTTTCTGTCTCTTCATTCCTGAAGGAGGCTCACATTTCCCGCATCCTGTGAATTTCCTGCCTCAGTCTCCTGGAAAACGCTTCTAGCTGGACATTTCCCATTGTATCTGTGAACTTCTTGCTTCAAATAGAGGCTGAGAAGACAACAGCTTGCTGTCTCTTCTTCCCTGAAGGAGGCTGGCTTATCCTCCATCCTGCGAATTTCCT
Source organism: Odocoileus hemionus (assembly GCA_020976825.1). NCBI lineage: Eukaryota > Metazoa > Chordata > Mammalia > Artiodactyla > Cervidae > Odocoileus > Odocoileus hemionus. Next base: position 244,700 of record CM037435.1, on the reverse strand, counting down.
GTCCTAGGCTCCTGGAAAAACACTTCTTAATGTTCCCTTCTTACGGGTCATAATTCTTGCGCCTGGGTTACTAGGGAGTAGCTCCAGTCTCAAAAGGAAAGGTACAGCCATGTGCACACATCGCTTACATCCCTTTTGCTCTGTAGCAGAGGCCTAGTGAGCCAGGTTCTCCCTGGAAATTTCTGTGCTCTCATGGGAATGCACCCTGTTTGTTAAACTGCATTACCGACCTAGGGGCCCCAGGGCCACTGATTCTCCCGAGTGGGCCTTCAAGTGGTTAAGATTGTCAAGAGTGTGAACATCCACCCAACTGCCCTTTTTCTACCTCTCACAGAGCCAGCTTTGTTCCACCCATTGTCAGGCTGGATGAAAGAAGGGCAAAGCCATTCTCCAGTGGTATTAGGGGCCTACTTCGAGATGAGAGGCCCCTTTGAACAGCTGAGCCCAAAAGCGCACCCCATCATTCAAAACACACTCCCACAGCTTTCTTCCACACTGGCAGTATTGCACTCAACTGGCAAGGTCTGTGCTAGGATTGCAAAGTAAATGGGAATTTCATGGCCCTCTCTCTTGAAATTTGGGCTGCTGAGCAGAGCTGGAGGTCTACCGTTGTATCAACAACACTCTGGCTTCAAAGAGAGGCTGGCAAGCACACCACAGCTTGCTGTCTCTTCTTCCCTGAAGGAGGCTCACTTTCCCCGCATCCTGTGAATTTCCGGTCCCAGGCTCCTGAAAAAGCACTTCTTAGAGTTCCTTTCTTAAAGGCAGTTGTCCCTGAGCCTGGGCTACTAGGGTGTAGTTCCAGTGTCAGAAGGAAAGGTATAGCCACGTGCATAAAACCCTTGCGTCCCTTTTGCTCTGTAGGAGAGGTATAGTGAGCCAGGGTCTCTCTGGAAATTTCTGGTCTCTGATGGGGATGCACACTGCCTGCTAACCTCTATCCCCAACTTATGGGCCCTAGGGCAACTGATTCTCCCGAGTGGGCATTCAAGTGTTTCAGATTGGCAAGAACATGAACATCCACCCAACTGCTCTTTTTCTACCTCTCACAGAGCCAGCTTTGTTCCACGCATTGGCAGGCTGGATCGAAGAGGGGCAAGGATGTTTTCCAGTGGGATTTGGGGCCTACTTTGAGAAGAAAGGCCCCTTTTAACACTGAGCTCAGGAGGGCTCCCAATCATGCCAACATACTCCCGCAGCTTTCTTCCTCATTGGCAGTACTGCATTCAGCCGGCACTGTCTGTGCTAAGAATGCAAAAAACGGGATGTTCTCAGCCCTCTCATTTGAAATATGGGCTCTGAGCAGAGCTGGAGGTCTCCCATTGTATCAGCAACCTTCTGGCTTCAAAGAGAGGCTGGCAAGCACACCACAGCTTTCTGGCTCTTCTTCCCTGAAGAAGGCTTTCATTTCCCACATCCTGTGAATTTCCTGTCCCAGACTCCTGGAAAATGCTTCTAGCTGGAGGTCTCCCGTTGTATCTCTGAATTTCCTGCTTCAAATAGAGGTTGGCAAGCACACCGCAGGTTACTCTCTCTTCTTCCCTGAATGAGGCTTGCTTATCCCGCATCCTGCGAATTTCTTGTCCCAGGCTCCTGGAAATGCGCTTCTTGGAGTTCCTTTTTTAAGGGCAGTTATCCCTGAGCCTGGGCTACTAGGGAGTCTTTCCAGTCTCAAAAGGAAAGGTACAGCCACATGCACACATCCATTGCGTCCCTTTTGTTCTGTACGAGAGGTCTAGTGAGCCAGGGTCTGTCTGGAAATTTCTGGTCTCTGATGGGAGCACACCCTGTCTGTTAACCTCTATTCCCAACCTAGGGGCTCCAGGGTGACTGATTCTCCCGAGTGGGCCTTCAAGGGGTTCAGATTGGCAAGAGCATGAACATCCACCCAACTGCTCTTTACCTACCTCTCACAGAACCAACTTTGTTCCACACCTGGCAGGCTAGAATGAAGAGGGGCAAAGCCTTTCCCCAGTGGGATTTGGGGCCTACTTCGAGAAGAAAGGCCCCTTTGAAGAGCTGACACCAGGAGGACACCCAATCATGCCAAAAACACTCCCGCTGCTTTCTTCCTCATTGGCAGTACTGCTCTCAGCCGGCAAGGTCTGTGCTAGCATTTCAAAGGAAGCGGGATTTTCATGGCCCTCTTAATTGAAATGTGGGTACTGAGCAGAGCTGGAGGTCTCCCGTTGTATCAGCAACTTTCTGGCTCAAAGAGAGGCTGGCAAGCACACTGCAACTTGCTCTCTCTTCTTCCCTGAAGGAGGCTCGCTTTCCCCGCATCCTGTGAATTTCCTGTCCAAGGCTCCTGGAAAAGCGCTTCTTAGAGTTCCTTTCTTAAGGGCAGTTATCCCTGAGCATGGGAAACTAGGGAGACGTTCCAGTCTCAAAAGGAAAGCTACAGCCACATGCACACTTCCCTTGTGTCCCTTTTGCTCTGTAGGAAAGGTCTAGTGAGCCAGGGTGTCTCTGGAATATTTCTGGGCTCTGATGGGAACGCACCCTGTCTGTTAACCTGTATTCTCGACCTTGGGGCCCCAGGGCTACTGATTCTCCCGAGTGGGCCTTCAAGTGGTTCAGATTGGCAAGAGCATGAACATCCACCCAACTGCTCTTTACCTACCTCTCACAGAGCCAGCTTTGTTCCACCCACTCACAGGCTGAAAGGAAGAGGGTCAAAGCCCTTCCCCAGTGTGATTTGTGGCCTACTTCGAGCACAAAGGCTCCTTTGAAGAGTTGAGCCCAGGCAGACACCCAATCATTCCAAACACAGTCCCACTGCTTTCTTCCTCATTGGCAGGATTACTCTTAGCAGGAAAGGTCTCTGCTAGGATTGCAAAGGAAACGAGATATTCACAGCACTCTTACTTGAAATATGGGGCTCTGAACAGAGCTGGAGGACTCCCGTTGTATCAGCAATTTTCTGGCTTCAAAGAGAGGCTGGCAAGCACACCACAATTTGCTGTCTCTTCTTCCCTGAAGGAGGCTCGCATTACCCGCATCCTGCGAATTTACTGTCCAGGTTCCTGGAAAAGCAATTCTTAGTGTTCCTGTCTTAAAGGCAGTTATCCCTGAGCCTGGGCTACTAGGGTGTAGTTCCAGTGTCAGATGGAAAGGTACTGCCATGTGCACAATACCCTTGCATCCCTTTGGCTCTGTAGGAGAGGTCTAGTGAGCCAGGGTCTCTCTGGAAATTTCTGGCCTCTGATAGGGATCCACCCTGTCTGTTAACCTGTATTCCTGACATAGGGGACCCAGGGCAACTGATTCCCGAGTGGGCCTTCAAGTGGTTCAGATTGGCAAGAGCATGAACATCCACCCAACTGCTCTTTTTCTACCTCTCACAGAGCCAACTTTGTTCAACGCATTAGCAAGCTGGATGGAAGAGGGGCAAAGCCATTTCACAGTGGGATTTGGGGCCTACTTTGAGAGGGAAGGCCCCTTTGAACAGCTGAGCTCAGGAGGGCTCTCAATCATGCCAAACATAGTCCCACAGCTTTCTTCCTCATTGGCGGTACTGCTTTCAGGTGGCAGTGTTTGTGCCAAGATTGCAAAAACCGGGATGTTCACGGCCCCCTCACTTGAAATATGGGGCTCTGAATAGAGCTGGAGGTCTCCCATTGTATCAACAACCTTCTGGCTTCAAAGAGAGGCTGGCAAGCACACCACAGCTTGCTGGCTCTTCTTCCCTGGAGTAGGCTTGCATTTCTCACATCCTGTGAATATCCTGTACCAGGCTCCTGGAAAACGCTTCTAGCTGGAGGTTTCCCATTGTATCTGTGAACTTCTTGCTTCAAATAGAGGTTGGCAAGCACACCACACGTTACTCTCTCTTCTTCCCTGAGTGAGGCTCACTTATCCCGCATCCTGCGAATTTCTTGTCCCAGGCTCCTGGAAATGCGCTTCTTAGAGTTCTTTTCTTAAGGGCAGTTATCTCCGAGCCTGGGCTAGTAGGGAGCAGTTCCAGTCTCAGAAGGAAAGGTACAACCATGTGCACAAAACCCTTGTGTTCCTTTTGGTCTGCAGGAGGGGTCTAGCGAGTCAGGGTCTCTCTGGAAATTTCTGGGCTCTGATGGGAACGCACCCTGTCTGTTAATGTGTATTCCTGACCTGGGGCCCCATGGCGACTGATTCTCCCTAGTGGGCCTTCAAGTGGTTCAGATTGGCAAGAGCATGAACTACCAGCCAACTGCTCCTTTCGTACCTGTCACAAAGCAGCTATGTTCCACACATTGGCAGGCTAGAAAGAAGAGGGGCCAAGCCCATCCTCAGTGGTATTTGGGGCCTACTTCGAGAAAAAAGGCCCCTTTGAAGAGCGGAGCCCAGGAAGGCACCCAATCATGTCAAAAACACTCCCGCTGCTTTCTTCCTCATTGGCAGTACTGCTGTCAGTCTGCAAGGTCTGTGCTAGGATTGCAAAGAAATGGGAATTTCATGGCCCTCTCACTTGAAATTTGGGGCCCTGAGCAGAGCTAGAGGTCTGCCGTTGTATCAGCAACATTCTGGCTTCAAAGAGAGGCTGCCAAGCACACTGCAGCTTGCTGTCTCGTCATCCCTGATGGAAGCTCGCTTTTCCCGCATCCTGCGAATTTCCAGTCCCAGGCTCCTGGAAAAGCACTTCTTAGAGTTCCTTTCTTAAGGGCAGTTATCCCTGAGCTGGGCTACTAGGGAGTAGTTCCAGTCTCAAAAGGAAAGTTACAGCCACGTGCACACATCTGTTACATCCCTTTTGCTCTGTAGGAGTGGTATAGTGTGCCAGGGTCTCTCTGGTAATTTCTGGGCTCTGATGGAAACACACCCTGTCTGTTAACATGCATTTCTGACTTAGCTGCTCCAGGGAGACTGATTTTCCAGAGTGAGCCTTCAAGATTTTCAGATTGGCAAGAGCATGAACATCCACCCAACTGCTCTTTTTCTACTTCTCACAGAGCCAGCTTTGTTCCATGCATTGGCAGGCTGGTCGGAAGAGGGGAAAAGCCCTTCCCCAGTGGGATTTGTAGGCTACTTCGAGAGGAAAGGCCCCTTTGAAGAGCTGAGCCCAGGAGGGCACCCAATCATGCAAAACACACTCCCGCTGTTTTCTTCCTAATTGGCACTACTGCTCTCAGCCGGGATTGTCTGCTCAAGGATTTAAGGGAAAACGGGATGTTTACGGCCCTCTCACTTGAATTTTGGTGCTCTGATCAGAGCTGGAGGTCTCCCGTTGTATCAGCATACTTCTTGTTTCAAGTAGAGGCTGGAAAGCACACCGCAGCTTGCTGTCTCTTCTCTGATGGAGGTGTGCTTTTCCCGCATCCTGCGAATTTCCTGTCCCAGGCTCCTGGAAAAGCGTATCTTAAACATCCTTTCTTAAGGGCACTTATCCTTGAGCTTTGGGTAATACGAAGTCCTCCGTCTCTGAAATGGGAAGGAACAGTCACATGCACACATCTCTGGCGCTCCGTTTCCTCTGTAGGAGAGCTTTAGTGAGACAAGTTCTATCTGGAAACTCTTGGCTTTAATGGGAAAACACCCAGTTTCAGGAACTGCATACCCGACCTAGGGGCTACCAGAAACCCATTTTGCTCCACTGGGACCTAACTTGCTGCATAATAGAAGAGCTAGAAAATCCAAACAGTGGCTCCCTTCAGACGTTTGCAGAGCTAGCTTTGCTCCAACTATTGTCAGTGTGGAAAGAAAGGGCCAAAGCCACTCCCCAGAGGTACTTGTGGCCTACATATGAGTAAAGGTCCCTTTGGAGGGCTTGGCACAGGAGGGCCCCCAATCATGCCAATCGCACTGCCACTGGTTGCTTCCTCATTGGCAGTACTGCCCTCAGCCGAGAATGTCTGTGCAAGGATTCCAAAGGAAATGGGCATGTCATGGCCCTCTCACTAGAATTTTGCTGCTCTGAACAGACCTGGAGGTCTCCCGTTGTATCAACGAACTTCTTGCTTCAAATAGAATCTAGCAAACACATGGTGGCTTGCTTTCTCTCCTTCCCCAGTGGAGGCTCGCTTTTCCCACATCCTGCAAATTTCCTGTCCCAGGCTCCTGGAAAAGTGCTTCTTAGAGATCCTTTCTTAAGGGCACTTATCCCTGAGCTTGAGGTAATAGGGAGTAGCCCCACTCTGAAATGGGAAGGAACTGCCACATGCACACATCTCTAGCATCCCCTTTGCTCTGTAGGAGAGCTCTAGTGAGACAAGGTCTGTCTGGAAATTCTTGGCTTTAGTGGGAAAGCACCAGTTTCAGGAACTGCATACCGGACCTAGGAGCTACAAGAAACCCATTTTGCTCCACTGGGACCTAATGCACTGCTTAAGAGCCTGAAATTCCATACAAATGTTCCCTTCAGACGTTTGCAGAGCCAGCTTTCTCCAACCTTTGCCAGTGTGGAAAGACAGGGCCAAAGCCGCTCCCCAGAGGTCTTGTGGCCTACATATGGGTAAAGGTCCCTTTGAAGGGCTTGGCCTAGGAGGGCCCCCAATCATGCCAATCAGACTGCTGCTGGTTGCTTCCTTATTGACAGTACTGCCCTCAGCCAGGAATGTCTGTGCAATGATTGCAAAGGAAAAGGGCATTTCACGGCCCTCTCACTAGAATTTTGCTGCTCTCAGCAGACCTGGAGGTCTCCCATTGTACTAACGAACTTCTTGCTTCAAATCGAGGCTGGCAAACACACCGCAGCTTGATGTCTATTCTTCCCTGAATGAGGCTCGCTTTTCCTGTATCCTGTGAATCTCCTGTCCCAGGCTCCCAGAAAAGCGCTTCTAGCTGTAGGTCCCATTGTATTAGCGAAGTTCTTGCTTCAGATACAGTCTGGCAGCACACCACAGCATGTTGTCTCTTCTTCCCTGAAGGAGGCTCGCTTTTCATGCATCCTGTGAATTTCCTGTCCCAGGTTCCTGGAAAAGCGCTTCTTAGAGTGCCTTTACTAAGGGCAGTTATCCCTGAGCCTGGGTTACTAGGGAGTAGCTCCAGTCTCAAAAGGAAAGTACAGCCACGTGCACACATCCCTTGCATCCGTTTTCCTCTGTAGGAGAGGTCTAGTGAGTCAGGGTCTCTCTGGAAATTTCTGGGCTCTGATGGGATCACACCTTGTCTGTTAACCTGTATTCCCGACCTAGGGGCCTCAGCTCGACTGATTCTCTCGAGGGTGCCTTCAAGTCCTTCAGATTGGCAAGAGATTGAACATTCACCCAACTGCTCTTTTCCTACCTCTCACAGAGCCAGCTTTGTCCCACCCATTGGCAGGCTGGAAGGAAGTGGGGCAAAGCCCTTCCCCAGTGGGATTGGGACCTACTTCAAGACTAAAGACCCCTTTGAAGTGCTGATTCCAGGAGGGCACCCAACATGCCAAACACATTCCCGCTGCTTTCTTCCTAAGTGGCAGTACTGCTCTCAGCCGGGAATGTCTGCTGAAGGATTGCAAGGGAAACGGGATGTTCAAGTCCCTCTCACTTGAACTTTGGTGCTCTGAGCAGAGCTGGAGGTCTCCCGTTGTATTAGCGAAATTCTTGCTTCAAATATAGGTTGGAGAACACACCATAGCTTGCTGTCACTTCTTCCCTGAAGGAGGCTCGCTTTTCTCAATCCTGCAAATTTCCTGTCCCAGGGTCCTGGAAAAGTGCTTCTAGCTGGTGGTCTCCCATTGTATCAGCGAACTTCTTCCTTCAAATAGAGCTTGGCAAACATACTGCAGCTTGATATCTCTTTTTTCCTGAAGGAGGCTCGCTTTCCCGAATCCTTTGAATTCCCTTTCCCAGGACCCTGGAAAAGCGCTTCTTAGAGTTCCTTTCTTAAGGACACTTATCCCTGAGCTTGGGGTAATAGGGAGTAGCCCCACTCTGCAATTGGAGGGAACAGCCACATGCACACATCTCTGGTGTCCCCTTTGCTTTGGAGGAGAGCTCTAGTGAGAAGTTCTGTATGGAAATTCTTGGATATAATGGGAAAACACCCAGTTTCAGGAACTGCATACCAAAGCTAGGGGCTACAAGAAACCCATTTTGCTTCACTGGTACCTAAATTGCTGCATAATAGAAGAGACTGATAATCCAAACAATTGCTCCCTTCCGACTTTTGCAGAGCTAGCTTTGTTCCAACTTTGTCATTGTGGAAAGTAGGGCCAAGGCCTCTCCCAAGACGTACTTTTGTCCTACATATGTGTAAAGGCCACTTTGAAGGGCTTAGCCCAAAAAGGGACCCCAATCATGCCAATCACACTGCAGCTGCTTGCATCCTCATTGGAAGTACTGCTCTCAGCCGGAAATGTCTGTGCAAGGATTACGGTGGTGCAAGGAACATGCCACGGTGAGGGGGAAGTCTCATGGTTTTTCTCGAGTTGTGGCAGGAAACTTGTGGTTACTGTCGAGTTCCTATGGTCAGGAAAGTGAACCTCTCGTGGTTTGACAGAACGTTAGGCCTCCTTTCTAGTTTCCAAGGACTCCTTGGGGTACTTCTCGAGTCATGGCAGGGTAATCGAGATGCCTCTCGAGTTGAGGCGGGAAATCCAGAGTTCGATTCCTGTTGCCACAGGGATCTTGGGCTTCCTATTGATTTTCAAGGGGAATACATCAGCATCTCGTGTTGAGGCATGGAAGACCAATTTTATCTCAAGTTGGAAATAGGGTGTCAGTCCTCATGTCGATTTGAGGCAGGGATCTCGGGCTTTTTCTAGAAGTACTATAGGGGAGTCAGACCTCCCTTAGTGTTGCGAGTGGAAACTCGGAGTTCCACTCAAGTCATTGCCATGGAACCAGTCCTTCTGTTGAGCTGAGGGGGAACACGATGTCCTTTCATCTTACAGAAGGAACCTCGGGGTTCTCTTGAGTTTGAGCAGGTGAGACATGGCAGCCCTTCTGGTGTGAGTGGAACATCGGCATTCCTCTCGAGTCGAATAATGAGAATCAGCCCTCATCTAGAGATCATATGTGGTACACGGAGGTCTTATGGAGTTGCTGTGATGACCTCGGGGTTCCTTTAGTCTTTCTACGGTGTTTTCAGTGAATGTCTGGAGTTGCCTAAAAGAAGTCATGCCTCCTGATGTGTTTGATGGGGAATACGGGGTGGTTCTGTTGCCAATGCAGGAGAATCGGGCCTCATCTCGCAGTGACGGGAAAGTCTCATGGTTTTACTCGAGTTGCGGTGAGAACCTGGGGTTTATTCTCGAGTTATGACGGGGATGTACTTTAAACACTCGTGTGTTCTCAGCGATGTCAGGACTCCTGTCTAGCTGGGAGGGACACCTCAGGATTCTCCTCAGGCTTGGCAGGGCAATAGGGACGCGTCTCGAGGTGAGGCGGGAAACCCAGGGTCCCTTTCCAGTTGCCACAGGGATATTGGGATTCTCATCGATTTTCAAGAGGACTCAGGCACCATGTCCTTTTGAAGCATGGAACTCCGCGTTCTTCTCGAGTTGTTAAAAGGATGTGAGCACTCCTGCCGAGATGAGGCGGAGAACTAGGGCTTTTTCTAGGGTCTCAACAGGGGATTCAGACATCCTTTCATGTTGTGAGATAAAAGATGAGCTTGTATTCAAGTCACTGCAGGGAAATCAGGCCTTACCTCGAGTCAGGGCATCTCGGTGCCCATTCCACTTGAGGCAGCAAACTCAAGGTCTCTCTCACATACCTATCGTTGAGAGAAGCCTCCTCTTGAGGTGCAAGTAGAAAGTTGGCATTCCTCTCCATGTGAAGCAAGGGAATCGGCCCTCATCTCGAGATGATTTCAGGTACACAGACCTCTTTTGAGTTGCGGCAGTGACTTCAGAGATCCTCTAACCTTGTGATGGTGTTCTTGGGGATTCTCTGGATTTCCATAAAGGAATTCAAGCCTCCTTTCATGTTTGATGTGGAACATGGAATTGCACTGCAGGCAATGAAGGGGAATTGGGCCTCATCTCGCTTTGAGGGTGGAATCTTGTGGTATTACTTGAGTAGTGGCAGGAAACTCGTGGTTCCTCTTTAGTTCCACGGGGACGGCAATGAACCTCCGGTGGTTTGTCAGGGACGTCAGGCCTCCTTTCTAGTTGCCAGGGACACCTTGTGGGTACTTCTCGAGTCGTGGCAGGGGAATCGAGATGCCTCTCGAGTTGAGGCGGGAAATCCAGAGACCAGTTCCTGTTGCCACAGGGATATTGGGCTTCATATCTATTTTCAACGGGAATCCATCATCATCACGTGTTGAGGCATGGAAGACCTCTCTGCTCTCAAGTTCTAAATGGGATGTCAGTTCTCATGTTCACTTGAGGCGGGTAACTCAGGCTTTTTCTAGAAGTACTACAGGGGAGTCATACCTCTCTTAGTGTTGCGAGTGGAAACCCGGAGTTCCATTCAAATTGTTTCCACGGAACCAGTCCTTCCATCGAGCTGAGGAGGAACACGATGTCCTTTCATCTTATAGAAGGAACCTCGGGGTTCTTCTCGAGTTTCAACAGTTGAGACAAGGCACCGCTTCCGGTGTGAGTGTAACATTGGCATTCCTCTCGAGTCGAAGAATGAGAATCGGCCCTCATCTCGAGATCATATGGGGTACACGGAGGTCATCAGGGTTCCTCTAGTCTTTCTATGGTGTTTTTGGGAAATGTCTGGATTTGCCTAAAAGAAGTCATGCCTCCTGATGTGTTTGATGGGGAATACGGGGTGGCTCTGTTTTCAATGCAGGAGAGTTGGGCCTCATCTCGTGGTGAGGGGGAAGTCTCATGGTTTTTCTCGAGTTGTGGTGGGAAACTGGGGCTTCCTCTCGAATTATGACGGGGATGGCCCTTAAAATCTCGTGTTTTTACAGCCATGTCAGGACTCCTATCTAGTTGCGGGGGACACCTCAGAATTCTATTCATGGCTTGGCAGGACAATAGGGACTCCTCTCGAGATGAGGTGGGAGACCCAGGGTCCCTTTCCAGTTCCCACAGGGATATTGGGATTCCTATCAATTTTCAGCAGGAGTCAGGCATTGTTTCCTTTTGAAGCACTGAACTCCGCATTCCTCTTGAGTTGTCAAAGGGATGTGAGGCCTCCTGTCTAGATAAGGCAGGGAACTAGGGCTTTTTCTAGCGTCTAAACAGGGGATTCAGATGTCCCTTCATGTGGTGAGGAGAAAAACCAGCCCGCATTCAAGTCATTGCAGGGAAATCAGGCCTTCTTTCGAGTCAGGGCATCTCGGTGTCCATGCCACTTGAGGAAGCAATCTCAGGGTCCCTCTTACATAACTATAGCTGATAGAAGTCTCCTCTTAAGGTGTTAGTGGAAAGTCTGCATTTCTCTCGAGGTGAAGCAAGGGAATCGGCTCTCATCTCGAGATGATTTGGGGTCCATGGAGCTCTTTTGAGTTGCGGCAGTGACTTTGGGGTTCCTCTGGACTTGTGCCAGTGTTCCTGGGGACTCTCTGGAGTTCCATAAAGGAAGTCAAGCCTCCTTCATGTTTGATGTGGAACACAGAATTGCTCTGGAGACAATGCAAGGGAAATGGGCATCATCTTGATTTAAAGCTGGAATTTTGTGATTTTACTCAAGTTGCCAAAGGAAAATCGTGGTTCCTGTCGAGTAACTATGGGGACGGCAGTGAACCTCTCATGGTTTCTCAGGGATGCCAGGCCTCCTTTCTCGTTGCCAGATACACTTTGAGATTTCTCTCAAGTTGTGGCAGGGGAATCGGGAATCATCTCGAGTTGAGGCGGAAATTCCAGCGTCCGTTTCCTGTTGCGACAGGGATCTTGCGGTTTGAATAGATTTTCCTGGGGAATCAGGCATTGTCTCGCATTGAAGCATGAAGACCTCTTTGGTCTCAAGTTTGAAATGGGGTGTCAGGCCTCATTTCGAGATGGGGCAGGGAACTCGGACTTTTTCTAGAAGTGAAACCAGGGAGCCAGACCTCCATTACTGTTGTGACAGGAAACTTGGTGTTCCACTCAAGTCATTGCCATGGAATCTGTCCTTATGTCGAGCTTACGAGGAACACAATGTCCTTTTGATTTACAACAGGGACCTTGGGGTTCTTCTCGAGTTTCAACAGGTGATACAAGGCAGAGCTTTTGGTGTGAGTGGAACATCAGGATACCTCTCCAATCGAAAAATGAGAATCGGCCCTCATCTTGAGATGATTTGAGGTACAAGGAGCTCTTCTCGACATACTGTGCTGAATTCGGTGTTCATCTAGGCTTGTGACAGTGTGCTCGGGGAATCTCTGGAGTTGCTTAAAGGAAGTCAAGCCTCCTGTCGTGTTTAATGGGGAAGGCAGGATTGCTCTGCAGCCAATGCAGGGGAATAGCTCCTCATCTAGAGTTGATTTGGGGTACACCAAACTCTTTCTTCTTGCTGCGGTGACGGCAGGGTTCCTCTAGAATTCTGACGGTGTCTTGGGGGCTCTCTGAAATTCCATAAAGTAAGTCAAGTCTCCTTTTGTTTCTGATGTGGAACATGGAACTGCTCTACAGGCAATGAGGTGAGTCAGGTCTCATCTAGTGAGGAGGGGGAAGTCTCATGGTTTTTCTCGAGTTGCAGCAGGAACCTGGGGTTTCCTCTCGAGTTATGACGGGGATGGCCCATAAAAACTCGTGTTTGTTCAGGGACGTTAGGACTCCTGTCTAGTTGTGAGGGACACCTCGGGATTCTCCTCGAGGCTTGGCAGGGTAATAGGGACGCCTCTCGAAAGTGAGGTGGACGAACCAGGGTCCCTTTCCAGTTTCCACAGGGATATTGGGATTCCTATCTTTTTTCAAGAGAAGTCAGTCATCGCCTCCTTTTGAAGCATTGAACTATGCATTCCTCTCGAGTTGTCAAAGGGATGTGAAGCTCCTGTCGAGATGAGGCAGGGAACTAGGGCTTTTGCAAGGGTCTCAACAGGGGATTCAGTAGTCCCTTCATGTTGTGAGATGAAAGATGATCTGCATTCAAGACACTGCAGGGAAACCCGGCCTTATTTCAAGTCAGGGCATCTCGGTGAAAATTTCACTTGAGGCAGCAAACTCAGCGTCCCTCTCACATACCTATAGCTGATAGAAGCCTCCTGTTGAGGTGCGAATGGAAAGTCGGAATTCCTTTCGATGTGAAGCAAGGGAATTGGCCCTCATCTCGAGATGATTTGGGGTCCACAGAGCTCTTTCGGGTTGCGGCAGTGACTTCGGGGTTCCTCTAGACTTGTGACGGTGTTCCTGGGGACTCTCTGGAGTTCCATTAAGGAAGTTAAGCCTCCTTTCGTGTTTGATGTTGAACACAGAATTGCTCTGGAGGCAATGCAGGGGAATCGGACATCATCTTGCATTGAAGGTGGAATTTTGTGGTTATACTCAAGTTGCCATAGGAACCTCGTGGTTCCTGTCGAGTAGCTACGGGGACGGCAGTGAATCTCTCGTGGTTTCTCAGGGATTTCAGGCCTCCTTTCTCATTGCCAGAGACACTTTGGGATACGTCTCGAGTTTTGGCAGGGGAATCGGGAAGCATCTTGAGTTGAGGCGGAAATTTCAGCATCCGCTTCCTCTTGAGACAGGGATCTTGTGGTTTGTATAGATTTTCCTGGGGAGTCAGGCATCATCTCGTTTTGAGGCATGAAAGACCTCTTTGGTCTAAAGTTTGAAATAGGGTGTCAGGCTTAATTGTGAGATGGGGCGGGGAACTTGGACTTTTTCTAAAAGTGTAAGAAGGGAGTCAGACCTCCTTTAGTGTTGCGACAGGAAACTTGGAGTTCCATTCAAGTTGTTGCCATGGAATTAGTCCTTATGTCGAGCTGAGGGGGAACACGATGTCATTTCAACTTACAGGAGGGACCTTGAGGTACTTCTGGAGTTTCACCAACTGAGACATGGCAGCACTTCTTGTGTGAGTGAAACATCCGGATTCCTCTTCAATCAAAGAATGAGAAACGTCCCTCATCTCGAGATGATTTGGGGTACACAGAGTTCTTCTCGAGTTGCTGGGCTGAGCCTGGTGTTCATCTAGACTTGTGATGGTGTGATCGGGGAATCTCTGGAGTTGCTTAAAGGAAGTGAAGCCTCCTGTAGGGTTTGATGGGGAGTGCAGGATGGCTCTGGAACCAATTCAGGGGATTCAGGCCTCATCTCACGATGAGTGGGTAAATTTCATGGTTTTTCTCTAGTTGCCGTGGGAATCAGTGATTTCCTCTCGAGTTACGATGGGGATGTTCTTTAAACACTCGCATTTTCTCAGCGAAGCGAGGAGTTCTGTCTAGTTTCCAGGGATAATTCGGGATTTTCCTCTAGTCGTGGCAGGGCAGTAGAGACACCTCTTGAGTTGAGGAGGGAGACAAAATCGATGAATCACTTGAGTAACTACGGGGACGGCAGTGAACACCTGATGCTTTCAGAAGGATATCAGGCCTCCTTTCTCGTTGCCAGAGACACTTTGGAATTCTTCTTGAGTTGTGGCAGGGGAATCAGGACGCATCTGGAGTTGAGGCAGAAATTCCAGCATCCGTTTTCTGTTGCGGCTCGGAACTTGCGCTTTTTATAGATTATCCAGGGGAGTCAGGTATCGTCTCGTGTGGAGGCATGGAAGCCCTCTTTGGTCTAAAGTTTGAAATAGGGTGTCAGGCCTCATTTTGAGATGGGGCGGGGACCTCAGTCTTCCTCTAGAAGTGCAACAATGGAGTCAGACCTCCCTTAGTGTTGTGATAGGAAACTCGGAGTTCCATTCAAGTCGTTGCCATGGAATCAGTCCTTATGTGGAGCTGAGGGGGAACACGAAGTCCTTTGGACATACAGCAGGGATCTCGGGGTTCTTCTCGAGTTTCAACAGGCGATAAAAGGCAGCACTTCCAGTGTGAGTGGAACATAGGGATTCCTCTCCAATCAAAGAATGAGAATCGGCCCTCATCTCGAGATGATTTTGGGTACACAGAGCTCTTTCGGGGTGCAGCACTAATTTCGGGGTTCCTTTAGAGTTGTGATGGTGTTCCTGGGGACTCTCTGGAGTTCCATAAAGGAAGTCAAACCTCCTTTCGCGTTTGATGTGGAACACGGAATTGCTCTGGAGGCAATGCAGGGGAATCGGTCCTCATCTCCCGGTGAGTGGGGAAATATGGTATTTCTCGAGTTGCGGTGGTATCCTGGGATTTCCTCTCGATTTACGACGGGGATGTTCTTTAAACAACCGTGTTTTCTCAGCGACGTCAGGACTCCTGTCTAGTTTCCAGAGACACCTCGGGATTCTTTTTGAGTCATGGCAGGGCAGTAGGGATGCCTCTCGAGTTGAGGAGGCAGACCCAGGGTCCCATTCCAGTTGCCCCTGGGATATTTGAATTCCTATCAATTTTCAAGAGGAGTCAGGCATCGTCTCGTGTTGAAGCATGCAACTCCACATTCATCTGGAAATGTCAAAGGAGTGTGAAGCCTTCTGTGGAGATGAGGCGGGGAACTAGGGCTCTTTCTATGGACTCACCATGGCCTTCAGACATCCCTTCATGTTGTGAGAGGAAACACGGGCTTGCATTTGAGTCACTGCAGAAAATCAGGCCTTGCCTCAAGTGAGGGGAACTTGGTGTCCATTTCACTTGAGGCAACAAACTCAGGGTCTCTCTCACATACTTATAGCTGAGAGATGCCTCCTTTTGAGGTGCTTGTGAAAAGTTGGCATTCCTCTTGAGTCAAAGCCAGGGAATCAACTCTTATCTCGAGATGATTTGGGGTACATGGAGCACTTCTCAATTTGTTGTGCTGAACTCGGTGTTCCTCTAGACTTGGAATGGTGTTCTCGGGGAATGGTTGGAGTTGCCTGAAGGAAGTCAAGCCATTTGTCGTGTTTGATGGGCAATGCGGCTTGGCTCTGGAGCCAATGCAGGGGAATTGGGCCTCATCTAGAGATGAATTGGGGTACAAGGAGAGCTTTCTTGTTGCTGCGGTGACATCAGGGTTCCTCTAGTCCTGTGACGGTGTTCTTGGGAACTCTCTGGAGTTCCATCAAGGAAGTCAAGGCTCCTTTCGTGTTTGATGTGGAACACGGAATTGCTCTGCACGCATGCAGGTGATTTGGGCCTCATCTCGCGGTGCAGGGGAAGTGTCATTGCTTTTCTTGAGTTGCTGTGGGAACCTAGGGTTTATTCTTGAGTTACAACAGGGGCAGCCCTTAAAAACTCGTGTTTGTTCAGCGACATCAGAACTCCTGTCTATTTGCGAGGGATACCTCGGGATTCTCCTCGAGGCTTGACAGGGCAATAGGGACACTTCTTGAGGTGAGGCAGGAGACCCTGGGTCCCTTTCCAGTTGCCACAGGGATACTGGGATTCTTATCACTTTTCAAGAGTAGTCAGGCATCGCCTCCTTTTGAAACATTGAACTCGGCGTTCCTCTAGAGTTGTCAAAGGATGTGAGGCCTCCTGTCGAGATGAGACGGGAAACTAGGGCTTTTTCTAGGGTCTTAACAGGGGATTCAGACATAACTTCATCTTGTGAGATGAAAGACGAGCCTGCATTCAAAACACTGCAGGGAAATCCGGCCTTATTTCAAGTCAGGGCCTCTCGGTGTCCATTTCACCTCCAAAGAAATGCCAAGGTTCCACAAGCACCCTAAGAATAGGCTTCTATCAGCTATAGGTATGTGAGAGGGACCCTGAGCTTGGTGCCTCAAGTGGAATATACACCGAGATGCTCTGACTTGAAAGATGGCCGTATTTCATTGCAGTGACAGGAATGCAGGCTTGTCTTTCATCTCACAAGATGAAGGGATGCCTGAATCCCCTGTGGAGACCCTAGAGAAGGCCCTAGGTTCCTGCCTCATCTCGACAGGAGGCCTCACATCCCTTTGATATCTCAAGAGGAATGTGGAGTTGCAGGCTTAAATATGAGACAATGCCTTACTCCTCTTGAAAATCGATAGGAACTCCAATATCACAGTGGCAACTGGAAAGGGACCCTGCATCTACCGCCTCATTTCGAGAGGCGTCCCTATTGCCCTGCCAAGCCTCGAGGAGAATCCCGAGGTGTCCCTCACAACTAGACAGGGATTCAGACGTCACTGAACAAACAAGAGTTTTGATGGGCCATCCCCATCGTAACTTGAGATTAAACCCCAGGTTCCCACCACAACTCAGGAGAAACAATGAGACTTCCCCTTCACCGCGAGATGAGACCCAATTCAACGGCATTGCGTGCAAAGCAATTCCGTGTTCCACATCAAACACGAAAGGAGCCTTGACTTCCTTGATGGAACTCCAGAGAGTCCCCAGGAAAACCATCACAAGTCTAGAGGGACCCTGGGGTTACTGCAGCAACACGAAAGAGCTCCGTGTACCCCAAATCAACTTGAGATGAGGCCAGATTCCCCTGCATTGGCTCTAGGGCCATCCGTCATTCCCCAACAAACATGACAAGTGGCTTGACTTCCTTTAGGCAACTCCAGATATTCCCCAAGAGCACCGTCCCAAGTCTAGAGGAACACTGAGTTCAGCACAGCAACTAGAGAAGAGCTCCGTTTACCTCAAATCATCTCGAGATGAGAGTTTATTCCCTGGGTTTGACTCAAGGGGCATGCCAACTTTCCACAAGCACCTCAAGAGGAGGCTTCTCTCAGCTCTAGGGATATGAGAGGGACCCTGAGTTTGCTGATTCAGGTGGGATGGACACCGAGTTCCCCTCATTCGAGGCAAGGCCTGATTTCCCTGCAGTGACTCAAATGCAAGCTCGTGTTTCCTCTCACAACATGAAGGGATGTCTGAAGGCCCTGGTGAGACCCTAGAAAGAGCCCTAGTTCCCCGCCTCATCTCCAGAGGAGGCTTCACACCCCTTTGACATCAACAGACGAATGCAGAGTTGCATGCTTCAACAGGAGATGACGCCTAACTCCTCTTGAAAATTGATAGGAATTCCAATATCTCAGTGGCAACTGGAATGGGACCCTGGGTCTGCCTCCTCAACTCGAGAGGCATTCCCACTGCCCTGCCATGACTCGTTGAGAATCCAGAGGTTTTCCTGGATATTAGACAGGAGTCCTGATGTCTCTGAGAAAATACAAGTGTTTCAAGAACATCCCCATTGTAACTCGAGAGGAAAACCGAGGTTCCCACCGCAACTCGAGAAAAACCACGAGATTTGCCCCCTCACCACGAGTTGAGGCCTGATTCCCCTGCATTGCCTACAGAGCAATTCCGTGTTCCATATCAAACACGAAAGCAGGCTTGACTTCCTTTATGGAACTCCAGAGAGTCCCCAGGAACACCATCACAAGTCTAGAGGATGCCCGAGATAAATGCTGCAACCTAAGAGAGCTCCGTGTACCCCAAATCATCTCAAGATGAGGGCCAATTCTCATTCTTCTATTGGAGAGGAATCCTGATGTTCCACTCGCACCAGAAGTGCTGCCTTTTATCACCTGCTGAAACTCGAGAAGAACCCTGAGTTCCCTGATGTACATCCAAAGGACACCGTGTTCCCCCTAATCTCCACATAAGGACTGATTCCATGGCAACGACTTGAATGGAACTCCGAGTTTCCTGTCACAACACTAAGGGAGGTCTGACTCCATTGTTGCACTGCTAGAGAAAGACCGAGGTCCCTGCCCCATCTCGAAATGAGCCCTGACAGTCCATTTCAAACTTAAGCCAAAGAGGGCTTCCATGCCTCCACACGAATCGATGCATTACTCCCCGGGATAATCTATACAAAGCACAAGATCCCTGATGCAACAGGAAGAGGAAGCTGGAATTTCCTCCTCAACTCCAGATGCATCCCGATTCCCCTGCCACAACTCGAGAAGAATGCCAAAGTGTCTCTGGAAACGAGAGAGGAGGCCTGATATACTTCTGAGCATCAGAGGTTCACTGCCGTCCCTGTAGTTACTCGAGTGGTACCACGAGTTTCCTACTGCAACTTGAGGAAATCCACTTGATTCCACCTTCAATGCAAGATGATGCCCGATTCCCCTGCATTGCCTCCAGAGCAATTCCGTCTTCCACATCAAACACGAACGTAGGCTTGACATCCCTCTTGGAACTCCAGAGAGTCTACAGGAACACCGGCACAAGTCTAGAGGAACCCCGAAGTCACTGCCGCAAATCGAAAGAGCTCTGTGGACCCCAAATCATCTCTAGATGAGGGCCGATCCCCTCGCTTGACCTCGAGAGGAATGCCGACTTTCCACTCGCACCTCAAGAGGAGGCTTCTATCAGCTATAGGTATGTGAGAGGGACCCTGAGTTTGTTGCCTCAAGCAGAATGGACATCGAGATGCCCTTACTCGAAATAAGGCCGGATTTCCCTGCAGTGACTTGAATGCAGGCTCGTCTTTAGTCTCACAAGATGAAAGGTTGTCTGAATCCCCTGTTGAGATGCCAGAGAAGGCACTAGGTCCCCGACTCATCTCAACAGGAGGCCTCAAATCCTTTTGACAACCCGAGAGGAATGCGAAGTTCAATGCTTCAAAAGGAGACAATGCCTGACTATTCTTGAAAATTGATAGGAATCCCAGTATCACAGTGGCAACTGGAAAGGGACCCTGGGTCTCCTGTCTCATCTGGAAAGGCTTTGTTATTGCCCTGCAGAGCCTCGAGGAGAATCCTGATGGGTCCTGTGCAACTAGACAGGAATGCTGACGTCATTGAACAAACATGAGTTTTGGAGGGCCATCCCCGTCGTAACTCGAGAATAAACCCCAGATTCCCACCAGAACTCGAGAAAAACAATGAGACTTCCCCCTCATCACAAGATGAGGCCCGATTCATCTGCATTGCATTCAGAACAATTCCGTGTTCCACATCAAACACAAAATGAGCCTTGACTTCGTTGATGGAACTCCAGAGAGTCCCCAAGAACACCATCACAAGTCTAGAGGGAACCTGAGTCCACCACAGCAATGCCAAAGATCTCCATGTACCCCAAATCAACACAAGATAAGGTCCGATTCCCCTGCATTGGCACTAGGGCCATACCGCCTTCCTCAACAAACATGACACGTGGCTTGACTTCCTTTAGGCAACTCCAAACATTCCTTAAGAGCACCGTCCAAGTCTAGAGGAACACCGAGCTCAGTACAGTAACTCGAGCAGAGCTCCATGTACCCCAAATCATCTCGAGATGAGAGCTGATTCCCTGGCTTCGACTCAAGAGGAATGCCAACTTTCCACAAGCACCTCAAGAGGAGGCTTCTCTCAGATCTAGGTATGTGATAGAGACCCTGAGTTTGCTGCCTCAAGTGGGATGGACACCGAGTTCCCCTCACTTGAGGCAAGGCCTGATTTCCTTCAGTGACTCAAATGCAAGCCCGTGTTTCCTCTCACATGAAGGGATGTCTGGAGGTCCTGGTGAGACCATAGAAAGAGCCCTAGTTCCCCGCCTCATCTTCAGAGAAGGCTTCTCACCCTTTTTACATTTACAGAGGAATGCGGACTTGCATGCTTCAACAGGAGACAATGCCTGACTCCTATTGAAAATCAATAGGAATTTCAATATCCCATTGTCAACTGGAAAGGGACCCTGGGTCTCCCTCCTCAACTCGAGAAGCGTCCCTACTACCTTGCCATGACTCGAGGGGAATCCCGAGGTATCCCAGGAAACTAGACAGGAGTTCTGATGTTGCTGAGAAAATACGAGTGTTTCAAGGACATCCCCGTTGTAACTCGAGAGGAAACCCCAGGTTCCCACGGTAACTCGAGAAAAACCATGAGATTTCCCCCCTCACCACGAGATGAGGCCCGATTCCCCTGCATTGCCTACAGAGCAACTCCGTGTTCCATATCAAACATGAAAGGAGGCTTGACTTCCTTTATGGAACTCCAGAGAGTCCCCAGGAACACCGATACAAGTCTAGAGGAGGCCCCAAGTCACTGCCGCAACCTGAGAGAGCTCCGTGTACCCCAAATCATCTCGAGATGAGGGCCGATTCTCATCCTTCGATTGGAGACGAATCCCGATGTTCCACTCACACTGGAAGTGCTGCCTTGTATCACCTGTTGAGGCTCGAGAAGAACCCCGAGTTCCCAGCTATATATCCAAAGGACATCGTGTTCCCCCTCAGCTCCACATAAGGACTGATCCCAATGCAACGACTTGAATGGAACTCCGATGACTGAATCCCCTGTGGAGACGCTAGAGAAAGCCCAATGTACCTGCCTCATCTCGACAGGAGCCCTCACATCCCTTTGACACGTCTAGAGGCACTCCGAGTTCAATGATTCAAAAGGAGACGATGCCTGACTCCTCTTGACAATTGATAGGAATCCCAATATCATTGTGGTAACTGGTAAGGGATCTTGGGTCTTCCGCATCACCTCGAGAGGCGTCCCTATTGACCTGCCAAGCCTCGAGGAGAATCCCGAGGTGACCCTCGCAACTAGAGAGCAGTCCTGATGTCACTGAACAAACAGGACTTTTGAAGGACCATCACTGCCGTAACTCGAGAATATACCCCAGGTTCCCGCTGCAAATCGAGAAAAGCCATGAGACTTCCCCCTCTCAGCGAGATGAGGCGCGGTTCCCATTTATTGCGTGCAGAGAAATTCCGTATTAACCCTCAAACACGAAAAGAACCTTGACTTGCTTGATGGAACTCCAGAGAGTCAGCAAGAACACTGTCAAAATTCTAGAGGGACCCTGAGGTCACCGCAGCAACATGAAAGAGCTCCGAGTACCCCAAATCATCTCGACATGAGGGCCGATTCCCTTGCTTGACCTCGAGAGTAATGCTAACTTCGACTCGCACCTCAAGAGGAGATTTTTCTCAGCTATAGGTATGTGAGAGGGACCCTATGTGTGATGTCTAAAGTGGAATGGACACCGTGATGCCCTGACTCAAAATAAGGCCGGATTTCCCTGCAGTGACTTGAATGCAGGCTCGTCTTCAGTCCCACAAGATGAAAGGATGTCTGAATCCCCTGTTGAGATCCTAGAGAAAGCCCTAATTTCCCGCCTCATCACAACAGGAGGCCTCAGATCCTTTTGACAACTCGAGAGGCACACGGAGTTCAATGCTTCAAAAGGAGACGATGACTGACTCCACTTGAAAACTGATAGGTATCCCAATATCATAGTGGCAACTGGAAAGGGACCCTGGGTTTCTGCCTCATCTTGAGAGGCTTTGTTACTGCCCTACGAAGCCTCGAGGAGAATCCCGAGGTGTCCCTCACAACTAGACAGGAGTCCTGATGTCGCTGAACAAACGCGAGTTTTGAAGGGCCATTCCCGCCATAACTCGAGAATATACCACAGGTTACCGCCACAACTCGAGAAAAACCATGAAACTTCCCCCTCGCCACGAGATGAGGCCCGAGTCTCCTGCATTGCGTGTAGAGCAATTCAGTGTTCCCCATCAAACACGAAAGGAGCCTTGACTTCCTTGACTGAACTCCAGATAGTACCCAAGGACACTGTCACATGTCTAGAGGAAACTGAGGTCAACTCAGCAACAACAAAGAGCGCAGTGTACCCCAAATCTACTTGACATGAGGCCACCTTCCACTGCAATGGATCCAAAGCCATCCTGCATTCCACATCAAACACAAGTGGCTTGACTTCCTTTAGGCAACTCCAGAGATTCCCCGAGAACACCGACCCAAGTCTAGAGGAACACCAAGTTCAAAACAGGAACTCGAGGAAAGCTCCGTGTACCCCAAATCATCTGGAGATGAGAGCTGAATCCCTGGCATCGACTCAAGAGGAAAGCCAACTTTCCACAAGCACCTCAATAGGACGCTTCTCTCAGCTGCAGGTATGTGAGAGGTACCCTGAATTTGCTGCCTCATGTGGAATGGACACTGAGATGCCCTGACTCGAAAGAAGGTCGGATTTCCCTGAAGTGACTTGAATGCAGGCTCGTCTTTAGTCTCACAAGATGAAAGGATGTCTGAGTCCCCTGTTGAGACCCTAGAGAAAGCCCTAGTTCCCCGCCTCATCTCGACAGGAGGCCTCAAATCCTTTTGACAACTTGAGAGGCACACGGAGTTCAATGCTTCAAAAGGAGATGACGCCTGACTCCACTTGAAAACTGATAGGTATCCCAATATCATAGTGGCAACTGGAAAGGGACCCTGGGTTTCCACCTCATCTTGAGAGGCTTTGTTACTGCCCTGCGAAGCCTCGAGGAGAATCCCGAGGTGTCCCTCACAACTAGACAGGGATCCTGACGTCGCTGAACAAACACGAGTTTTGAAGGTCTGTCCCCGTCGTAACTCGAGAATAAACCCCAAGTTCCCACCACAAATCGAGAAAAACAATGAGACTTCCCCCTCACTGCGAGATAAGGCCCGATTCCCCTGCATTGGGTGCAGAGCAATTCCATGTTCCTCATTAAACAGAAAATGAGCCTGACTTCCTTGATGGAACTCCAGAGAATCCCGAAGAACACTGTCACAAGTCTAGAGGGACCCTGAGGTCACCACAGCAACACAATAGAACTCCCTGTACCCCAAATCAACACGAGATGAGGCCCGAATCCCCTGCATTGGCACTAGGGCCATCCCACGTTCCCCAGCAAACAAGACACGTGGCTTAACTTCCTTAAGTCAACTCGAGATTCCCTGCGAGCACCATCCCAAGTCTAGAGGAACACCGAGTTCAGCACAGAAACTCGAGAAGAGCTCCGTGTATCCCAAATCATCTCGAGATGAGAGCGAATTCCCTGGCTTCCACTCAAGAGGAATGCCAACTTTCCACAATTAACCCAAGAGGAGTTTTCTCTCAGCTATAGGTATGTGAGAGGGACCCTGAGTGTGCTGCCTAAAGTGGAATAGACACCGAGATGCCCTGACTCGAAAGAAGAGCAGATTTCCCTGCAGTGAGTTGAATGCAGGCTCGTCTTTCATCTCACAGGATGAAGGGATATCTGAGTCCACAGTGGAGACCCTAGAGAAAGCCCTAGGTCCCCACCTCATCTCAACAGGAGGCCTCACATCCCTTTGACATTTCGAGAAGGACGCGGAGTTCAGTGCTTCAAAAGGAAACTATCCCTGACTCCTCTTGAAAACTTATAGGAATCCCAATATCCATCTGCCAACTGGAAAGGGACACTGGGTCTCCCGCCTCGCCTCTAGAGGCATCCCTCTTGCCCTGCCACGCCTCGGGAAGAATCCCGAAGTGTCCGTCGCAACTAGACAGGAGTCCTGACGTCGCTGAGAAAATACGAGTGTTTCAAGGACATCCCCGTCGTAACTCGAGAGGAATCCCCAGGTTCCCACGGTAACTCGAGAAAAACCATGAGATTTCCCCCCTCACCACGAGATGAGGCGCGATTCCCCTGAATTGCCTCCAGACCAATTCCCTGTTCCACATCAAACACGAAAGGAGGCTTGACTTCCTTTATGAAACTCCAGAGAGTCCCCAGGTACACCGTCAGAAGTCTAGAGGAAGCCCGAGGTCACTGCCGCAACCTGAGAGAGCTCCATGTACCCCAAATCATCTCGAGATGAGGGCCGATTCTCATTCTTTGATTGGAGAGGAAAACCGATGTTCCACTCACATGGGAAGCCCTGCCTTGTATCACCTGTTGAATCTCGAGAAAAACCCCGAGGTCCCTGCTGTATGTCGAAAGGACATCGTGTTCCCCTCAGCTCGACATAAGGACTGATTCCATGGCAAAGACTTGAAAGGAACTCCGAGTTTCCTGTGGCAACAATAAGGGAGGTGTGACTGCTTTGTTGCACATCTAGAAAACGACCGAGGTCCCTGCTCCATCTCGAAATGAGCCCTGACACCCCATTTCGAACTTGAGACCAAAGAGGACTTCCATGTCTCATCAGGAGATGATGCCTGACTCCCCTGGATAATCTAGACAAAGTGCAATATCCCTGGCACAACAGGAAACGGAAGCTGAAATTTCCGCCTCAACTCCAGATGCGTCCCGATTCCCCTGCCACAACTCGAGAAGAATCCCAAAGTTTCTCTGGCAACGAGAAAGGAGGCCTGATATCCTTCTGAAAGCATCAGAGGTTCAGTGGGGTCCCTGTAGTTACTCGAGTGGAATCGTTACTTTCCTATTGCAACTTGAGGAAAGCCACTTGATTCCACCTTCAATGCAAGATGATGCCTGATTCCCCTGCATTGCCTCCAGAGCAATTCTGTCTTCCACATCAAACATGAAAGTAGGCTTGACTTATTTATGGAACTCCAGAGAGTCTCCAGGAACACTGTCACAAGTCTAGAGGAACCCTGAAGTCACTGCCCCAAATCGAAAGAGCTCTCTGTAT
Source organism: Odocoileus hemionus (assembly GCA_020976825.1). Taxonomy (NCBI): domain Eukaryota; kingdom Metazoa; phylum Chordata; class Mammalia; order Artiodactyla; family Cervidae; genus Odocoileus; species Odocoileus hemionus. Next base: position 219,600 of record CM037435.1, on the reverse strand, counting down.
TCCAAATCATCTTGCCATGTGGGCCGATTCCCTTGCTTGACCTCGAGAGGAATGCCGACTTTCCACTCGCACCTCAAGAGGAGGCTTCTATCAGCTATAGGTATGTGAGAGGGACCCTGAGCTTGGTGCCTCAAGTGGAATGGACACTGAGATGCCCTGACTCGAAATAAGGCCGGATTTCCCTGCAGTGACTTGAATGCAGGCTCGTCTTTCATCTCACAAGATGAAGGGATGTCTGAATCCCCTGATGAGACCCTAGAGAAACCCCTAGTTCTCCGCCTCATCTTGACAGGAGGCCTCAAATTCTTTTGACAACCCGAGAGGAAGGTGAAGTTCAATGCTTCAAAAGGAGACGATGCCTGACTCCTCTTGAAAATTGATAGGTATCCCAAAATCATAGTGGCAACTGGAAAGGGACCCTGCGTCTCCAGCCTCATCGCAAGAGGCGTCCCTATTGCCCTGCCAATTCTCCTGCCTCGAGGAGACGTGTCCCTCGCAACTAGACAGGGATTCTGACGTCGCTGAACAAACACGAGTTTTGAAGGTCCATTCACGTCGTAACTTGAGATTAAACCCCAGGTTCCAACCACAACTCAGGAAAAACAATGAGACTTTCCCTTCACTGGGAGATGAGGCCGAATTCCCGTGAATTGCGTTCAGAGCAGTTCCGTGTTTCCCATCAAACATGGAAGGAGCCGTGACTTCCTTGATGAAACTCCCGAGAGTCCCCAGGAAAACCACCACAAGTCTAGAGGGACCCTGGGGTTACCGCAGCAACATGAAAGAGCTCCGTGTACCCGAAATGAACTTGAGATGAGGCCAGATTCCCCTGCATTGGCTCTAGGGCTATCCCGCATTCCCCAACAAACACGACAAGTGGCTTGACTTCCTTTAGGCAATTCCAGACATTCCGAGAGAGCACCGTCCCAAGTCTAGAGGAACACCAAGTTCAGCACAGCAACTCGAGAAGAACTCCATTTACCCCCAATCATCTCAAGATGAGAGTTGATTCCCTGGGTTTGACTCAAGAGGAATGCCAACTTTCCACAATCACCTCAAGAGGAGTTTTCTCTCAGCTATAGGTATATGAGAGGGACCCTGAGTTTGCGGCCTCAAGTGGGATGGACGCTGTGTTCCCCTCACTCGAGGCAAGGCCTGATTTCCCTGCAGTGACTCAAATGCAAGCTCGTGTTTCCTCTCACAACATGAAGGGATGTCTGAAGGCCCTGGTGAGACCCTAGAAAGAGCCCTAGTTCCCGCCTCATCTCCAGAGGATGCCTCACACCCATTTAACATCAACAGAGGAATGCAGAGTTGCATGGTTCAACGTGAGACGATGCCTGACTCCTCTTGAAAATTGATAGAAATCCCAATATCTCTGTGGCAACTGGAAAGGGACACTGGGTCTCCCTCCTCAACTCGAGAGGCATCCCTACTGCCCTGCTGTGACTTGAGGGGAATCCCGAGATGTCCCAAGAAACTGGACAGGTGTCCTGATGTCACTGAGAATATACGAGTGTTTCAAGGACATCCCCCTGGTAACTCGAGAGAAAACCCCCGGTTCCTACGGTAACTCGAGAAAAACCATGAGATTTCCCCCTCACCACGAGATGAGGCGCGATTCCCCTGCATTGCCTAAAGAGCAATTCCGTGTTCCACATCAAACACGAAAGGAGGCTTGACTTCCTTTATGGAACTCCAGAGAGTCCCCAGGAACACCTCACAAGTCTAGAGGAAGCCCGAAGTCACTGCCGCAACCTGAGAGAGCTCCGTGTACCCCAAATCATCTCAAGATGAGGGCCGATTCTCATTCTTTGATTGGAGAGGAATCCCGATGTTCCACTCACACTGGAAGCCCTGCCTTGTAACACCTGTTGAATCTCGAGAAGAACCCCGAGGTCCCTGCGGTACATCGAAAGGACATCGTGTTCCCCTTAGCTCAACATAAGGACTGATTCCATGGCAACGACTTGAATGGAACTCCGAGTTTCCTGTCACAACAATAAGGGAGGTCTGGCTTCCTTGTTGCACATCTAGAAAAAGACCGAGGTCCCTGCCCCATCTCGAAATGAACTCTGACACCCCATTTCGAACTTGAGACCAAAGAGGGCTTCCATGTCTCATCGGGAGATGATGCCTGACTCCCCTGGATAATCTATACAAAGTGCAAGATCCCTGACGCGACAGGAAACGGAAGCTGGAATTTCCGCCTCAACTCCAGATGCCTCCCGATTTCCCTGCCACAACTCGAGGAGAATCCCAAAGTTTCTCTGGCAACGAGAAAGGATGCCTGATATCCTTCTGAAAGCCTCAGAGCTTCACTGCCGTCCCTGTAGTTACTCGAGTGATACAATGAGTTTCCTACTGCAACTTGAGGAAACCCACTTGATTCCACCTTCAATGCAAGATGATGCCGATCCCATAGCATTGCCTCCAGAGCAATTCTGTCTTCCACATCAAACATGAAAGTAGGTTTTACTTCCTTTATGAAACTCCAGAGAGTCTCCGGGAACACTGGTACAAGTCTAGAGGAACCCCGAAGTCACCGCCGCAAATCGAAAGAGCTCTGTGTACCCCAAATCATCTAGACATGAGGGCCAATTCCCTTGCTTGACCTTGAGAGTAATGCCGACTTCGACTCGCACCTCAAGAGGAGGTTTTTATCAGCTACAGTTATGTGAGAGGGACCCTGAGTTTGTTGCCTCAAGTGAAATGGACACCGAAATGCCCTGACTCGAAAGAAGGCCGGATTTCCCTGCAGTGACTTGAATGTAGGCTCGTCTTTAGTCTCACAAGATGAAAGGATGTCTGAATCCCTTGTTGAGACCCTAGAGAAATCCCTAGTTTCCCGCCTCATCTCGACAGGAGGCCTCAAATCCTTTTGACAATTCGAGAGGCACACGGAGTTCAGTGCTTCAAAAGGAGACTATGCCTGACTCCACTTGAAAACTGATAGGTATCCCAACATCATAGTGGCAACTGGAAAGGGACCCTGTGTTTCTGCCTCATCTCCAGAGGCTTTGTTACTGCCCTGTGAAGCCTCGAGGAGAATCCTGAAGTGTCCCTCGCAACTAGACAGGGATCCTGACGTCGCTGAACAAACACGAGTTTTGAAGGTCTGTCCCCATCGTAACTCGAGAAGAAACCCTAAGTTCCCACTGCAAATCGAGAAAAACAATGAGACTTCCCTATCACTGCGAGATGAGGCCCGATTCCCCTGCTTTGGGTGCAAAGCAATTCGATGTTCCACATCAAACACAAAATGAGCCTTGACTTCCTTGATGGAACTCCAGAGAACCCCCAAGAACGCCGTCACAAGTCTAGAGCGACCCTGACGTCACCACAGCAACACAAAAGAACTCCATGTACCCCAAATCAACACAAGATGAGGCCCGATTCCTCTGCATTGGCACTAGGGCCATCCCGGGTTCCCCAACAAACACAACACGTGGCTTGACTTCCTTTAGACAAGTCCAGAGATTCCCTGAGAGCACCGAACCAAGTCTAGAGGAACACTGAGTTCAACACAGAAACCCGAGAAGAGCTCCGTGTACCTCAAATCATCTCGAGATGAGAGCTGATTCCCTGGCTTCCACTCAAGAGGAATGCCACCTTTCCACAAGCAACTCAAGAGGAGTTTTCTCTCAGCTATAGGTATGTGAGAGGGACCCTGAGTGTGCTGCCTAAAGTGGAATAGACACCGAGATGCCTGGACTCGAAAGAAGAGCAGATTTCCCTGCAGTGAGTTGAATGCAGGCTCGTATTTCATCTCACATGATGAAGGGATATCTGAGTCCACAGTGGAGACCCTAGAGAAAGCCCTAGGTCCCCGTCTCATCTCGACAGAAGGCCTCACATCCCTTTGACAACTCAAGAAGGACGTGGAGTTCAATGCTTCAGAAGGAGACGATCCCTGACTTCTCTTGAAAACTAATAGGAATCCCAGTATCTATCTGCGAACTGGAAATGGACACTGGGTCTCCCGCCTCGCCTCTAGAGGCATCCCTCTTGCCCTGCCACGCCTCGGGGAGAATCCCGAGGTGTCCCTTGCAACTAGACAGGAGTCCTGACGTCGCTGAACAAACACGAGTTTTGAAGGGCCATTCCTGCCATAACTCGAGAATATAACCCAGGTTATCACCACAACTCGAGAAAAACCATGAGACTTCCCCCTCACCACGAGATGAGGCCCGAGTCCCCTGCATTGGGTGCAGAGCAATTCCATGTTCCACATCAAACACAAAATGAGCCTTGGCTTCCTTGATGGAACTCCAGAGAGTCCCCCAGAACACCGTCACAAGCCTAGAGGGACCCTGACGTCACCACAGAAACACAAAAGAACTCCATGTACCCCAAATCAACACGAGATGAGGCCCAATTCCCCTGCATTGGCACTATGGGCATCCCGAGTTCCCCAACAAACACGACATGTGGCTTGACTTCCTTCAGTCAACTCCAGAGATTCCCTGCGAGCACCGTCCCAAGTCGAGAGGAACACCGAGTTCAACACAGAAACTCGAGAAGAGCTCCGTGTACCCCAAATCATCTCGAGATGAGAGCTTATTCCCTGGCTTCCACTCAAGAGGAATGCCACCTTTCCACAAGCAACTCAAGAGGAGTTTTCTCTCAGCTATAGGTATGTGAGAGGGACCCTGAGTGTGCTGCCTAAAGTGGAATGGATACCGAGGTGCCCAGACTCGAAAGAAGAGCAGATTTCCCTGCAGTGAGTTGAATGCAGGCTCGTCTTTCATCTCACGTGGTGAAGGGATATCAGAGTCCACAGTGGAGACCCTAGAGAAAGCCCTAGGTCCCCACCTCATCTCGACAGGAGGACTCACATCCCTTTGAAAGCTCAAGAAGGACATGGAGTTAAGTGTTTCAAGAGGAGATGATCCCTGACTCCTCTTGAAAACTGACAGGAATCCCAATATCCATCTGCCAACTGGAAATGGACACTGGGTCTCCTGCCTCGCCTCTAGAGGCATCCCTCTTGCCCTGCCGCGCCTCGGGGAGAATCCCGAGGTGTCCTTCGCAACTAGACAGGAGTCCTGACGTCGCTGAACAAATGCGAGTTTTGAAGGTCCATTCCCGCCGTAACTCCATAATATACCCCAGGTTACTGCCACAACTCGAGAGAAACCATGAGACTTCGCCCTCGCCACGAGATGAGGCCCGAGTCCCCTGCATTGCATGTAGAGAAATTCAGTGTTCCCCATCAAACACGAAAGGAGCCTTGACTTCCTTGACTGAGCTCCTGAGAGTACCCAAGAACATTGTCAGATGTCTAGAGGGAACTGAGGTCAACTCAGCAACAACAAAGTGCTCAGTGTACCCCAAATCTACTTGAGATGAGGCCAGCTTCCCCTGCAATGGATCCAAAGCCATCCCACGTTCCACATCAAACACAAGTGGCTTGACTTCCTTTAGGCAACTCCAGAGATTCCCCGAGAACACCGACCCAAGTGTAGAGGAACACCAAGTTCAAAACAGGAACTCGAGGAAAGCTCAGTGTACCCCCAAATCATCTGGAGATGAGAGCTGATTCCTTGGCGTCGACTCATGAGGAAAGCCAACTTTCCACAAGCACCTCAAGAGGGCGCTTCTCTCAGCTATAGGTATGTGAGAGGGACCCTGAGTTTGCTGCCTCATGTTGAATGGACACCGAGATGACCTGACTCGAAAGAAGGCTGGATTTCCCTGCAGTGACTTGAATGCAGGCTCGTCTTACTTCTCACAAAATGAAGGAATGATTGAATCCCCTGTGGAGACCCTAGAGAAAGCCCAATGTACCTGCCTCATTTCGACAGGAGCCCTCACATCCCTTTGACACCTCTAGAGGCACTCGGAGTTCAATGATTCAAAAGGAGACGATGCCCGACTCCTCTTGACAAAATTGATAGGAATCCCAATATCACTGTGGTAACTGGTAAGGGATCTTGGGTCTTCCGCATCACCTCGAGAGGCGTCCCTATTGACCTGCCAAGCCTCGAGGAGAATCCCGAGGTAACCCTTGCAACTAGACAGGAGTCCTGACGTTGCTGAACAAACACGACTTTTGAAGGACCATCACTGCCGTAACTCGAGAATATACCACAGGTTCCAGCTGCAACTCGTGAAAAACCATGAGACTTCCCCCTCGAAGCGAGATGAAGCCTGATTCCCATTTATTGCATGCAGAGCAATTCTGTGTTAACCATCAAACACAAAAAGAGCCTTTACTTCCTTGATGGAAACCCAGAGAGTCACCACAAACACTGTCAGAAGTCTAGAGGGTCCCTGAGGTCACCGCAGCAACACAAAAGAGCTCCGTGTACCCAAAATCAACTCGTGATGAGGTCCGATTCTCCTGCATGGGCTCCAGAGCCATCCCACCTTCCCTACCAAACACTACAAGTGGCATGACTTCCTTTAGGCAACTCCAGAGATGCCCCAAGAACACCGTCCCTGGTCTAGAGGAACACAAAGTTCAGAACAGCAACTCCAGGAAAGCTCCGCGTACCCCAAGTCATCTCAAGATCAGAGCTGATTCCCTGGCTTCGACTCAAGGGGAATGCCAAATTTCCACAAGCACCTCAAGTGGAGGCTTCTCTCAGCTATAGATTTGTAAATGGGACCCTGAGTGTGTTGCCTCAAGTGGAATGGACACCGAGATGCCCTGACTAGAAAGATGGCCGGATTTCCATTCAGTGACATGAATGCAGGATCGTCTTTCATCTCACAAGATGAATGGATGCCTGAGTCCATTGTAGAGACCCTAGAGAAAGCCCTAGGTCCCCGCCTCATGTCGACAGGATGCCTTACATCCCATTGATACCTCGGGAGGCTCACAGAGTTCAATGTTTCAAAAGGAGACGATGCCTGACTCCTCTTGAAAATCGATAGGAATCCCCATATCTCTGGCAACTGGAAAGGGACACTGGGTCTCCCTCCTCATCTCGAGAGGCGCCCCTATGGCCCTGCCACGATTCGAGGGGAATCCCGAGGTGTCCCAGGAAACTAGACAGGAGTCCTGATGTCGCTGAGAAAATACAAGTGTTTCAAGGATATCCCCGTCGAAACTCGAGAGGAGACCCCAGGTTCCCACGGTAACTTGAGAAAATCCATGAGATTTCCCCCCTCACCATGAGATGAGGCGCGATTCCCCTGCATTGCCTAAAGAGCAATTCCGTGTTCCACATCAAGCATGAAAGGAGGCTTGACTTCCTTTATGGAACTCCAGAGAGTCCGCAGGAACACCGTCACAAGTCTAGAGGAAGCCCGAAGTCATTGCTGCAACCTGAGAGAGCTCCATGTACCCCAAATCATCTCGAGATGAGGGCCGATTCTCATTCTTTGATTGGAGAGGAAAACCGATGTTCCACTCACACTGGAAGCCCTGCCTTGTATCACCTGTTGAATCTCGAGAAGAACCCCGAGGTCCCTGCTGTACGTGGAAAGGACATCGTGTTCCCCTCAGCTCGACATAAGGACTGATTCCATGGCAAAGACTTGAAAGGAACTCCGAGTTTCTTGTCGCAACAATAAGGCAGGTCTGACTCCCTTGTTGCACATCTAGAAAACGACCGAGGTCCCTGCCCCATCTCGAAATGAACTCTGACACCCCATTTCGAACTTGAGACCAAAGAGGGCTTCCATGTCTCATCAGGAGATGATGCCTGACTCCCCTGGATAATCTATACAAAGTGCAAGATCCCTGACGCGACAGGAAATGGAAGCTGGAATTTCCGCCTCAACTCCAGATGCGTCCCGATTTCCCTGCCACAGCTCGAGAAGAATCCCAAAGTTTCTCTGGCAACGATAAAGGATGCCTGATTTCCTTCTGAAAACATCAGAGCTTCACTGCCTTCCCCGTATTTACTCGAGTGGAACCATTGGTTTCCTATTGCAACTTGAGGAAACCCACTTGATTCCACCTTCAATGCAAGATGATGCCCGATCCCGTAGCATTGCCTCCAGAGCAATTCCGTCTTCTACATCAAACACGAAAGAAGGTTTGACTGCCTTTATGGAACTCCAGAGAGTCTCCGGGAACACCGGTACAAGTCTAGAGGAACCCCGAAGTCACTGCCGCAAATCAAAAGAGCTCCGTGTACCCCAAATCATCTCAACATGAGGGCCGATTCCCTTGCTTGACCTCGAGAGTAATGCCAACTTCGACTGGCACCTCAAGAGGAGGCTTTTATCAGCTACAGGTATGTGAGAGGGACCCTGAGTTTGTTGCCTCAAGTGGAATGGACACCGAAATGCCCTGACTCGAAAGAAGGCCGGATTTCCCTGCAGTGACTTGAATGCAGACTCACCTTTAGTCTCACAAGATGAAAGGATGTCTGAATCCCTTGTTGAGACCCTAGAGAAATCCCTAGTTCCCCGCCTCATCTTGACAGCAGGCCTCAAATCCTTTTGACAACTCGAGAGGCACACGTAGTTCAGTGCTTCAAAAGGAGACCATGCCTGACTCCACTTGAAAACTGACAGGTATCCCAACATCATAGTGGCAACTGGAAAGAGACCCTGTGTTTCCGCCTCATCTCCAGAGGCTTTGTTACTGTCCTGTGAAGCCTCGAGGAGAATCCTGGTGTGTCCCTCCCTACTAGACAGGGATCCTGACGTCGCTGAACAAACACGAGTTTTGAAGGTCTGTCCCTGTCATAACTCGAGAAGAAACCCCACGTTCCCACTGCAAATCGAGAGAAACAATGAGACTTGCCCTCACTCTGAGAGGAGGCACGATTCCCCTGCATTGGGTGCAGAGCAATTCGATGTTCCATATCAAACACAAAATGATCCTTGACTTCCTTGATGGAACTCCAGAGAGTCCCCAAGAATATCGTCACAAGTCTAGAGGGACCCTGAGGTCACCACAGCAACCCAAAGAACTCCGTGTACCCCAAATCAACTCAAGATGAGAGCTGATTCCATGGCTTCCACTCAAGAGGAATGCCACCTTTCCACAAGCAACTCAAGAGGAGTTTTCTCTCAGTTATATGTATGTGAGAGGGACCCTGAATGTTCTGCCTAAGGTGGAGTGGACACTGAGATGCCCTGACTCAAAAGAAGAGCAGATTTCCCTGCAGTGAGTTGAATGCAGGCTCTTCTTTCATCTCACGTGGTGAAGGGATATCTGAGTCCACAGTGGAGACCCTAGAGAAAGCCCTAGATCCCCGCCTCATCTCGACAGGAGGCCTCACATCCCTTTGACAACTCAAGAAGGATGTGTAATTCAATGCTTCAGAAGGAGATGATCCCTGACTCCTATTGAAAACTGATAGGAATCCCAATATCCATCTGCCAACTGGAAATGGACACTGGGTCTCCCGCCTCGCCTGTAGAGGCATCCCTCTTGCCCTGCCACGCCTCGGGGAGAATCCTGAGGTGTCCCTTGCAACTAGACAAGAGTCCTGACGTCGCTGAACATATGCGAGTTTTGAAGGGCCATTCCCGCCATAACTCGAGAATATAACCCAGGTTACCACCGCAACTTGAGAAAAACCATGAGACTTCCCCCTCGCCTTGAGGTGAGGCCCAAGTCCCCTGCATTGCATGTAGAGCAAATCAGTGTTCCCCATCAAATACGAAAGGAGCCTTGACTTCCTTGACTGAACTCCAGAGAGTACCCAAGTACACTGTCACATGTCTAGAGGGAACTGAGGTCAACTCAGCAACAACAAAGAGCTCAGTGTACCCCAAATCTACTTGAGATGAGGCCAGCTTCCCCTGCAATGGATCCAAAGCCATCCCACCTTCCCCATCAAACACTACAAGTGGCTTGACTTCCTTTAGGCCACTCCAAAGATTCCCCAAGAACACCATCCCAGGTCTAGAGGAACACAAAATTCAGAACAGCAGCTCGAGGAAAGCTCCGTGTACCACAAATCATCTGGAGATGAGAGCTGATTCTCTGGCTTTGACTCAAGGGGATTGCCAACTTTCCACAAGAACCTCAAGTGGAGGCTTCTCTCAGCTATAGATTTGTGAGCGGGATTCTGAGTTTGCTGCCTCAAGTGGAATGGACACCGAGATGCCCTGACTAGAAAGATGGCCGTATTTCCATTCAGTGACATGAATGCAGGCTCGTCTTTTATCTCACAAGATGAAGGGATGCCTGAGTCCATTGTGGAGACCCTAGAGAAAGCCCTAGGTCCGTGCCTCATATCGACAGGAGGCCTCATATCCCTTTGACACCTCAAGAAGGATGCGGGGTTCAATGTTTTAAAAGGAGACGATGCCTGACTCCTCTTGAAAATTGATAGGAATCCCAATATCCCTGTGGCAAATTTAAAGGGACACTAGGTCTCCCGCCTCACCTCAGGAGGCGTCCCTATTGACCTGCCAAGCCTCGAGGAGAATCCCGAGGTGTCTCTCGTAACTAGACAAGAGTCCTGACGTCCCTGAACAAACACGAGTTTTCAAGTGCCATCCCCGCTCTAACTCGAGAATATACCCCAGGTTGCCGCCGCACCTTGAGAAAAACCATGAGGCTTCCCCCTCGCCATGAGATGAGGCCTGATTCCCCTGCAATGCATGCAGAGCAATTCCAAGTTCCGCATTAAACAGGAAAGGGGACTTTACTTCCTTGATGGATCTCCAGAGAGTCGCCAAGAGCACTGTCACAAGTCTAGAGGGATGCTGTGGTCACTGTAGCAACACCTAAGAGATCTATGTACCCCAGGTCAACTCGAAATGAAGCCCAATTCCCCTGCATTGGCTCCAGAGCCATCTTGCATTCCCCATCAAACACAACAAGTGGCTTGATTTCCTTTAGGCAACTCCAGAGATTCCCAGAGAACACCGTCCCAAGTCTAGAGGAACACCAATTTAATCACAGTAACGAGAAAAGCTCCATGTACCACAAATCATCTCGAGATGAGAGCTGATTCCTTGGCTTCCACTCAAGAGGAATGCCAACTATCCACAAGCACCTCAAAGGGAGGCTTCCGTCAGCTATAGGTATGTGAGAGGGACCGTGAGTTTGTTGCCTAAAGTGGAATGGACATCGAGATGCCCTGACTCAAAAGAAGACCGGATTTCCCTGCAGTGACTTCAATGAAGGCTCGTCTTCACCTCACACGATGAAGGGATGTCTGAGTCCAGTGTGGAGACCATAGTTTAAGACCTAGATCCCCGGCTTATCGCTACAAGAGGCCTCACATCACTTTGACAACTCGAGAGGGAGGCGGAGTTCAATGCTTCAAAAGGAGATGATGCCTGACTCCTCTTCAAAATTGATAGGATTCCCAATATCCCCGTGGCAAATGGAAAGGGACACTGGGTTTCCCACGTCACCTCGAGAGGCGTCCATATTGCACAGCCAAGCCTCGAGGAGTATCCCAAGGTGTCCTTCCCAAATAGACAGGAGTCCTGACATCGCTGAAAAACACGAGATTTGAAGGGCCAACCCCGACTTAACTCGAGAATATACTCCAGGTTCCCGCCACAACTGGAGAAAAATCAGGAGACTTCTCCCTCGCAGCAAGATGAGGACCGATACCCCTGCATTGCATGCAGAGCAATTCCGTGTTCCCCATCAAACACGAATGGAGCATTGACTTCCTTGATGGAACTAAAGAGAGTCCCCAGGAACACTGTCACAAGTCTAGGGGGACACTGTGGTCACTGTAGTAACATGTAAAAGATCCAAATCAACTCGAGATGAGGCCCGATTCCCCTGCATCGGATCCAGAGCCATCCCACGTTCCCCATCAAACATGACAAGTGACTTGACTTACTTTACACAACTCTGAGATTCCCTGAAAACACCGTTCCAAGTCTAGAGGAACACCAAGTTCAGCACAGCAACTCGAGGAAAGCTCCGTGTACCCCAAATCATCTCGAGATGAGGCATGATTCCCTGGATTTGACTCAAGAGGAATGCCAACTTTCAAACAAGCACTTGAAGAGGATGCTTCTCTCAGCTATAGGTATGTGAGATGGACCCTGAGTATGCTGCCTCAAGTGGAATGGACACCGAGATACCCTGACTCGAAAGAAGGCCGATTATCCCTGCAGTGACTTGAATGCAGGTTCGTCTTTCATCTCACAAGATGAAGGGATGTTTGAATCCCTGTGGAAGCCCTAGAGAAATACCCAGGTCCCCGCCTCATCTCGACAGGAGGCCTCACGTCTCTTTGACAACTCGAGAGGCACGCGAAGTTCAATGCTTCAAAAGGAGATGATGCTTGACTCCTACTGAAAATTGATAGGAATCCCAATATCCCTGTGGTAACTGGAAAGGGACACTGGGTCTCCCACCACACTTCGATAGGCATCCCTATTTCCCTGCCAAGCTTTGAGGAGAATCCCCAGGTCTCCATCGTACTAGATAAGAGTCCTGACATCGCTGAACAAACACGAGTTTTGAGGGGTGATTCCCGCCGTTACTCGAGAATATATCTCAGGTTCCCACTGCAACTCGAGGAAAACCATGAGACTTCCCCCTTGCTGCGAGATGAGGCCCGATTCCCTTGCATTGCATGCAGAGCAATTCCGTGTTCCCCATCAAAACAAAGGGAGTCTTGACTTCCTTGATGAAACCACTGAGAGTCCCCAAGAAGACTCTCAGAAGTCTTGACAGACACTGTGGTCACTGCAGCAGCATGAAAGACATCGTGTAGCTCAAATCAACTTGCGATGAGGCCTGATTCTCCTGCATTGGCTCCAGATCCATCCTGCCTTCCCATAAAACATGAGAAGTGGCTTGACTTCCTTTAGGCAACTCCAGAGATTCCCCGAGAACACCTTCCAAAGTCTAGAGGAGCACCAATTTCACCACAGCAACTGGAGGTAAGCTCAGTGTGTCCCAAATCATCTCGAGATGAGAGTCGATTCCCTGGATTTGACTCAAGAGGTATGCAAACTTTCCACAAGCCCCTCAGGAGGAGGTTTCTCTCAGCTATAGTTATGTGAGAAGGACCCTGAGTTTGCTGCGCCAACGGAATGGACACCGAGATGCCCTGATTCGAAAGAAGGCTGGATTTCCATGCAGTGAATTGAATGCTGGAAGGCTTTCAACTCACAAGATGAATGGATGTCTGAAACCACTGTGGCGACCCTAGAGAAAGCTCTATGTCCAAGCCTCATCTCGACAGGAGGCCTCACATCCCTTTGACACCTCAAGAGGCTCGTGGAGATCAATGCTTGAAAATGAGATGATGTCTGACTCCTCTTGAATAATAATAGGAATCCAAATATCCCTGTGGCTCCTGGAAAGGGACCCTGGGTCTCCCACGTCAGATCGAGAGGCGTCCCTATTGCCCTGCCGAGCTTCGAGGAGAATCACGCGGTGTCCCTGGCAACTAGACAGGGGTCCTGACATCGCTGAACAAACACTAGATTTGAACGGACATCCCCGCCGTAACCTGAGAATATACCCTAGGTTCCCCCCGCAACTTGAGAGACATCATGAGACTTCTCCCTCGTGGCGAGATGAGGCCTGATTCCCCAGCAATGCGTGCAGAGCAATTCCGTGTTCCCCATCAAACACAAAAGGAGCCTTGACTTTCTTGATGGATCTCCAGAGTGTCCCCAAGAACACTGTCACAAGTCTAGACTGACCCTGAGGTCACCGCAGCAACACGAAAAAGCACCATGCATCCCAAATCAACTCGAGATGAGGCTCGAGTCCCTGCTTTGGCTCCAGATCCATCCTGCATTCCCCATCAAAACCGACAAGTGGCTTTCCTTCTTTTAGACAACTCCAGAGATTCCCCAAGAAGAAGGTCCCAAGTCTACAGGAACACCAAGTTCAGAACAGCAAATGCAGGTAAGCTTGGTATACCCCAAATCATCTCGAGATGAGAGCTGATTCCCTGGCTTCGACTCAAGAGGAATGCCAGCTTTCCACAAGCCCCTCAGGAGGAGGTTTCTCTCAGCTCTAAGTATATGAGAAGGACCCTGAGTTTGCTGCCTCAAATGGAATGGACAATAAGATGCCCTGATTTGAAAAAAGGCTGGATTTCCCTTGCAGTGAAATGAATGCTGGCAAGTCTTTCAACTCACAAGATGAATGGATGTCTGAATCACCTGTGGAGACTCTAGGGAAAGCCCTATGTCCACGCCTCATCTCAACAGGAGGCCTCATATCCCTTTGACACCTCAAGAGACTCGCGGAGTTCAATGCTTGAAAATGAGATGATGCCTGACTCCTCTTGAATAGTAATAGGAATCCCATATCCCCGTGGCTCCTGGAAAGGGACCTTAGGTCTCCCGCGTCAGCTCGAGTGACTTTCCTATTTCCCTGCCGAGCTTCGAGGAGAATCCCGAGGTGTCCCTCGCAACTAGACAGGGGTCCTGACGTCGCTGAACAAACACTAGATTTGAAGGGACATCCCCACCGTAACCTGAGAATATACCCTAGGTTCCCCCCCGCAACTTGAGAGAATCATGAGACTTCCCCCTTGCCTCGAGATGAGGCCTGATTCCCCAGCAATGCGTGCAGAGCAATTCCGTGTTCCCCATCAAACACAAAAGGAGCCTTGACGTCCTTGATGGAACTCCAGAGTGTCCCCAAGAACACTGTCACAATTTTAGAGGGACCCTGAGGTTACCGCAGCAACACGAAATATCTCCGTGCATCCCAAATTAACTCGAGATGAGGCCAGAATCCCCTGCCTTGGCAGTAGATCCATCCTGCATTCCCCATCAAAAACGACAAGTGGCTTTACTTCTTTTAGACAACTCCAGAGATTCCCTGAAAAGAAGGTCCCAAGTCTACAGGAACACCAAGTTCAGAACAGTAACAGGAGGAAAGCTCCATGTACCCCAAATCATCTTGAGATGAGGGCTGATTCCCCGGCTTAGACTCAAGAGGAATGCCAACTTTCACCAATCACGTCAAGAGGAGACTTCTCTCAGGTATAGATATGTGAGAGGGACCCTGAGTTTGCTGCCTAAAGTGGAATGGACACCCAGAAGCCCTGACTCGAAAGAAGGGCAGATTTCCCTGCAGAGCCTTGAATGCAGGCTCTTCTTTCATCTCACAAGTTAAAGGGATGTCTGAATCCTCTGTGGAGACCCTCGAGAAACCCCTAGGACCCCACATCCTCCAGACAAGAGGCCTCACATCCCTTTGACATCAAGAGGAACTCGGAGTTCAGCACTTCAAAAGGAGACGATGCCTGCCTGAATCCTCTTGAAAATTGATAGGAAACCCAATATCCCTGTGGAAACTAGAAAGGGACCCTGGGTCTCCTGCCTCACTTCGAGAGGCATCCCTATTGCCCTGGCAAGCCTCGAGGAAAATCCCGAGGTGTCCCTCACAAGTAGATAGGAGTCATGACGTTGCTGAACAAACAGGAGTTTTGAGGGGGGATCCCCACCGTAATTCAAGTATATACCCCACTTTCCCAGCTCAACTTGAGAAAAACCATGAGACTTCCCCCTCGCTGCGAGATGAGGTGCGATTCTCCCGCATTGCATGGAGAGCAATTCCGTGTTCCCCATCAAACACGAATGGAGCCCTGACTTCCTTGATGGAACCACTGAGAGTCCCGAACAGCACTCTCAGCAGTCTAGACGGACCCTCTGGTCACCGCAGCAACATGAAAGAGCTCCGTGTGCCCCAAATGAACTTTAGATGAGACCCGATTCTCTTGCATTGGCTCCAGATCCATCCTGCCTTCTCCATAAAACATGACAAGTGGCTTGACTTCTTTTAGGCAACTCCAGAGATTTTCCGAGATCACTGTCCCAAGTCTAGAGGAACACCAAGTTCACCACAGCAACAAGAGGTATGATCCGTGTACCCCAAATCATCTCAAGATAAGAGCTGATTCCCTGGCTTCAACTCAAGAGGATTGCCAACTTTCCACAAGCACCTCAAGAGGAGGCTTCTCTCAGCCATAGGTATGTGAGAGGGACCCTGAATTTTCTGCCTCAAGTGGAATGGACACCGAGATGCCCTGACGAGAAAGAAGGCTGGATTTCCCTGCAGTGACTTGAATGCACGCTCTTCTTTCATCTCACAAGATGAAGGGATGTCTGAATCCCCTGTGGAGACCCTAGAGAAAGCACTAAGTCCATGCCTCATCTCGACAAGAGGCCTTAAATCACTTTGAGAACTCGAGAGGCATGCAGAGTTCCATGCTTCAAAAGGAGACGATGCTTGACTCTCTTGAATATTGATAGTAATCCGAATATCCCTGCAACAAATAGAAAGAGACACCAGGTCTCCCGCCTCACCTCGAGAGGCATCCCTATTGCCCTGCCAGGCTTAGAGGAGAATACCGAGGTGTCCCTCACAACTAGATAGGAGTCGTGTCGTCGCTGGACAACCACGAGATTTGAAGGGGCATCCCCGACTTAACTCGAGAATATACTCCAGGTTACCGCCGCAACCTGAGAAAAATCAGGAGACTTCTCCCTCGCCGCGAGATGAGGCCCGATTCCCCTGCATTGCTTGCAGAGCAATACCGTGTTCCCCATCAAACTCAAATGGAGCATTGACTTCCTTGATGGAACTAAAGAGAGTCCCCAGGAACACTGTCACAAGTTAGGGGGACACTGTGGTCACCGCAGCAACATGTAAGAGCTCCATGTACCCCAAATCAACTCGAGATGAGGCCCGATTCCCCTGCATCAGCTCCAGAGCCATCCCGCTTTCCCCATCAAACACAAGTGGCTTGACTTCCTTTACACAAGTCTGAGATTCCCTGAGAACACTGTCCCAAGTATAGAGGAACACCAAGTTCAGCACAGCAACTCGAGGAAAGCTCCGTGTACCCCAAATCATCTCGAGATGAGAGGTGATTCCCTGGCTTCAACTCAAGAGGAATGCCAACTTTCCACAAGCACCTCATGATGAGGCTTCTCTCAGCTACAGGTATGCGAGAGGGACCTTGAGTTTGCTGCCTCAAGTGGAGGGGACACCGAGATACCCTGACTTGACAGAAGGCCAGATTTCCCTGCAGTAACTTGAATGCAGGCTCTTCTTTCATCTCACAAGATGATGGGATGTCTGAATTCCCTGGGGAGACCCTAGAGAAAGCCCTAGGTCCCCGCCTCACCTCACATCCCTTTGACACTTCGAGAGGCAGACGGAGTTCAATGCTTCAAAAAGAGACGATGCCTGACTCCTCTTCAAAACTGATAGGAATCCCAATATCCCTGTGGCAACTGGAAAAGGATACTGGGTCTCCAGCCTCACTTCGAGAAGCGTCCCTATTGCCCTACAAAGCCTCGAGGAGTATCCCGAAGTGTTCCTCGTAACTAGATAGCAGTCCTGATGTCACTGAACAAACACGAGTTTTGAAGGGCCATCCCCACTATAACTCAATAACATACTCCTGGTTCCTGCCGCAACTTGAGAAAAAAAAATGGGACTTCCCCCTCGCCCTTAGATGAGGCCCAATTCCCATGCATGGCGTGCAGAGCAATTCCATGTTCCCCATCAAACACGAAAGGAGCCTTGTCTTCCTTCATGGAACGACTGAGAGTCCCCAAGAACACTCTGAGAAGCCTAGACGGACCCTGTGATCACCGCAGCAACACGAAAGAGCTCCGTGTACCCCAAATCAACTTTAGATGAGGCCTGATTCTCCTGCATTGGCTCCAGATCCATCCCGCCTTCCCCATCAAACACGACAAGTGGTTTGACTTGTTTTAGGCAACTCCAGACATTCCCCAAGAACACCTTCCAAAGTCTAGAGGAACACCAAGTTCAGCACAGCAAATGCAGGTAAGCTCGGTGTACCCCAAATCATCTCGAGATGAGAGCTGATTCCCTGACTTCAACTCAAGAGGAATGCCAACTTTCCACAAGCCCCCCAGGAGGAGGCTTCTCTCAGATATAGGTTATGATAGAGGGACCCTGAGTTTGCTGCCTCAAGTGGAAGGGACACCGATTTGCCTGAACTCGAAAGAAGGCTGAATTTCTTGGCAGGTTCTTGAATGCAATCTTGTCTTTCATCTCACAAGATGAAGGGATGACTGAATCCTCTGTGGAGACCCTATAGAAAGCCCTAGTTCCCCACATCATCTCGACAGGAGGCCTCATATCCCTTTGAAACCTTGAGAGGCATGCCCAGTTCAATGCTTCAAAAGGAGGTGATGCCTGACTCCTCTTGAAAATTGATAGGAAACTCAATATCCCTGTGATAACTGGAAAGGGAAACTGGGTCTACCGCCTCACCTCGAGAGGCGTTCCTCTTGCCCTGCCAAGCCTTGAGGGGAATAACTAGTTGTCCCTCGCAATTTGACAGGGGTCCTCACATCGCTGAACAAAACCGAGATTTGAAAGGCCATCCCAAACGTAACTCAAGTATATACACCAAGTTCCCGCCACAACTCGAGAAAAATCATGAGATTTCCCCCTCACAGCGAGATGATGCCAGATTACCCTGCATTGCATGCAGAGCAATTCCGAGTTCCCCTTCGAACATGAAAGGAACCTTGACTTCCTTGATGGAACTCCAGAGTGTCCCCAAGAACACTGTCACAAGTCTAGAGGGACCCTGAGGTCACTGCAGGAACACGAAAGAGTTCCATGTACCCCAAATCAGAAAGAGATTAGGTCCAATTCCCCTGCATTGGCTCCAGATCCATCCCGCGTTCCCCATCAAACATGACAAGTGGCTTGACTTCCTTTAGGCAACTCCAGAGATTCCCCGAGAACACCGTCCCAAGTCTAGAGGAACATCAAGTTCAGCACAGGAAATCGAGGAAAGCTCCATGCACCCCAGATCATCTCAAAATGAGAGCTGTTTACTGGGCATCAACCCAAGAGGATTGCCAGCTTTCCACATGTATCTCATGAGGAGGCATCTCTCAGGTATAAGTATGTGAGAGGGACCCTGAGTTTGCTGCCTTAAGTGGAATGGATACCGAGATGCTCTGACTCGAAAGAGTGCTGGATTTCCCTGCATGTACTTGAATGCAGGACCGTCTTTCATCTCACAAGATTAAGGGATGTCTGAGTCCCCTGTGGGGATCCTAGAGAAACCCCCAGGTCACCGCCTCATCCCGACCGGAGGCCTCACATCCATTTGACACCTTGAGAGGCACGCGGAGTTCAATGATTCAAAAGGAGAAGATGCCTGACTCCTCTTGAATATTTTTAGGAATACCAATCTCCCTGTGGCAATTGGGAAGGGATTCTCAGTTTCCAGCCTCACATCTAGAAGCGTCCCTATTGTGCTGCCAAGACTCGAGGAAAATCCCGAGGTGTTCCTTGCAACTAGATAGGAGTCCTGACATCGCTGAACAAACACGAGTTTTGAAGGACCATCCCCGCCGTACTCGAGAATATACCCTAGGTTCCCACCGCAACTCGAGAATAACCATGAGACTTCGCCCTCGCCTTGAGATGAGGCCCGATTCCCCTGCATTGCGTCCAGAGCACTTCCGTGTTCTCTTTTTAACACGAAAGGAGATTGACTTCCTTGATGGAACTCCAGAGAGTCGCCAAGAACAGTGTCACAAGTCTAGAGGGAACCTGAGGTCACTGTAGCAAAAACGAAAGAGCTCCGTGTACCCCAAAGCAACTCAACATGAGCCCCAATTCCCCTGCATTGGCTCCGAAGCCATCCCATGTTCCCCATCAAACACGACAAGTGGCTTGACTTCATTTCACAACTCCACAGATTCCCGAAAAACACCGTCACAAGTTAGAGGAACACCAATTTCAGCACAGCAACTGGAGCAAAGCTTTGTGTACCCAAATCATCTCGTGATGAGAGCTGATTCCCTGGCTTCGACTCAAGAGGAATGAAAACGTTCCACAAGCACCTCAAGAGGAGGCTTCTCTCAGCTATAGGTGTGTGAGAGGGACCCTGAATTTTCTGCCTCAAGTGGAATGGACACTGAGACACCCTGACTCGAAAGAAGACCGGATTTCCCTGCAGTGACTTGAATGCAGGCTCGTCTTTCATCTCACAAGATGAAGGGATGTCTGAATTCCTGTGGAGGCCCTAGAGAAAACCCGGGCCCCTGCTTCATATCGGCAGGAGGCCTCACATCCCTTTGACAACTCGAGAGGCACGCAGAGTTCAATGCTTCAAAAGGAGACGATGCCTGACATCTCTTGACAATTGATAGGAATCCCAATATCCCTGTGGCAACTGGAAAGGGACCCTGGGTCTCCCGCCTCACCTTGAGAAGCGTCCCTATTGCCTTGCCAAGCCTCGAGGAGAATCCCAAAGTGTCCCTCACAACTAGATAGGAGTCCTGATGTCGCTGAACAAACACGAATTTTGAGGGGTGATCCGTGCCGTAACTCGAGAATACACCTCAGGTTCTCTCGCAACTCGAGAAAAACCATGAGACTTCACCCTCCTTGCGAGATGAGGCCCGATTCCCCTGCTTTGGCTCTAGAGCCATCCAGCATTGCCCATCAAAAACGGCAAGTGGCTTGACTTCTTTTAGACAACTCCAGAGATTGTCCGAGAACACAGTCCCAAGTCTAGAGGAACACCAAGTTCAGCACAGCAAATTGAGGAAAGCTCCGTGTACCCCAAATCATCTCAGAATGAGAGCTGATTCCCTCACTTCGACTCAAGACGAATGCCAACTTTCCCCAGGAACCTCAAATGGAGGCTTCACTCACCTATAGGTTGTGAGAGGGACCCTGACTATGCTGCCTGAAGTGGAATGGACACCAAGATGCCCTGACTCGAAAGAAGGCTGGATTTCCCTGCAGTGCCTTGAATGCAGGCTCGTTTTACATCACACAAGATGAAGAGATGTCTGAACCCTGTGGAGACCCTAGAGAAAGCCCTAGGTTCCCGCCTCATCTCGACAGTAGGCATCACATCCGTTTGTCAAGTTGAGAGGCATGTGGAGTTCAATGCTTCAAAAGGAGACGATGCCTGACTCCTCTTGAAAATTGATAGGAATCGCAATATCCCTCTGGCACCTGGAAAGGGACACTTGGTCTCCTGCCTCACCTTAAGAGGCGTCTCCATTTACCTGCCAAGCCTCGAGGAGAATCAAGGGTATCCCTCTGAACTAGACAGGATTCCTCATGTCGCTGAACAAGCACGAGTTTTGAAGGGCCATCCCCGAAGTAACTCAAGAATATACCCCAAGTTCCTGCTGCAACTCGAGAAAAACCATGAGACTTTCCCCTAGCCGGGAGATGAGGCCCGAGTCCCCTGCAATGTGTGCAGAGCAATTCCGTGTTCCGCATCAAACACGAAAGGAGCCTTGACTTCCTTGATGGAACTCCAGAGAGTCCTCGAGAACACTGTCACAAGTCTAGAGAGACCCTGAGGTCACCTTAGCATCAACAAAGAGCTCCGTGTACCCCAAATCAAGTCAAGATGAGGCCCGATTCCCCTGCATTGGCTCCAGAACCATCACGCATTTCCCATTAAGCATGGCAAGTGGCTTGACTTCCTTTACCAATACCAGAGATTTCCTGAGAACACCGTGCCAAGTCTAGAGGAACAGCAAATTCAGCACAGCAACTCGAGGAAAGCTCCGCGTACCACAGATCATGTCGAGATGAGAGCTGATTCCCTGGCTTCGACTCAAGAGGAATGCCAACTTTCAAACAAGCACCTGAAGAGGATGCTTCTCTCTGCTATAGGTATGTGAGAGGGACCCTGAGTATGCTGCCTCACGTAGAATGGGCACTGAGATACCCTGACTTGAAAGAAGGCCGGATTCCCCAGCATGACTTGAGTGCAGGGTCGTCTTAAATCACACAAGATAAAGGAATGTCGGAATCCCTGTGGAGACCCTAGAGAAACCCTAGGTCCACGCCTCATCTCGACAGGAGGCCTCACATCCCTTTGACACCTCGAGAGGCATGTGGAGTTCAATGCTTCAAGAGGAGACGATGCCTGATTCCTCTTGAAAATTGATATTAATCTCAATATCCCTGTGGCAACTGGAATGGGAAACTTGGTAGCCATCTCACTTCGAGAGGCGTCTCTATTGCCCTGCCAAGCCTCCAGGAGAACCACAAGGTATCCCTGGTAACTAGAAAGGAGTCGTGATGTCCCTGAACAAACACGAGTATTGAAGGGCCATCCACGCCCTAACTCAAGAATATACACCAGGTTCACGCCGCAACTCGAGAAAAACTATGACACTTCCCCCTCGCCGCGAAATGAAGCCTGACTCCCCTGCATTGGGTGCAGAGCAATTCCGTGTTTCCCATCAAACAGGAAAGGAGCCTTGACTTCCTTGGTGGAAATCCCGAGAGTCCCCAAGAATACTGTCACAAGTCTAGAGGGACCCTAAGGTCACCCTGCAACACGAAAGAGTTCCGTGTACCCCAAATCAACTCGAGATGAGGCCTGATTCCCCTGCAATCGTTCCAGAGCCATCCCACATTCCCCATCAAACTCGACATGTGGTTGGAGTTCCTTTAGGCAACTCCAGAGATTCCCCGAGAACACCGTCCCAAGTGTAGAGGAACACCAAGTTCAGCACAGCAACTCGAGGAAAGCTCCATGAACCCCAAATCATCTCAAGATGAGAGCTGATTCCCTGGCTTTGACTCAAGATGTATGCCAACTTTCCACAAGCACCTCAAGAGGAGGCTTCTCTCAGCTATAGTTTTGTTACAGGGACCCTGAGTTTGCTGTCTCAAGTGGAATGGACAGCGAGATTCCCTGACTTGAAAGATGGCTGGATTTTCCTGCAGTGACTTGAATGCAGTTCGTCTTTCATCTCACAAGATGAAGGGATGCCTCAGTCCATTGTGGAGACCCTAGAGAAAGCCCTTGGTCCCTGCCTCATTTTGACAGGAGGCGTCACATCCCTTTGACACCTCGAGAGGCACACAGAGTTCAATGCTTCTAAAGGAGACGTTGCCTGAAATCTTGAAAATTGATAGGAATCACAATCTCCCTGTGGCAACTGGAAAAGGACACTGGGTCTCCAGGATCACTTGGAGAGGCATCCCTTTTGCTCTGCCAAGCCTCGAGGAGTATCCCGAGGTGTCCCTCGCAACTAGGCAGGAGTCCTGACATCCCTGAACAAACACGAGTTTGAAGGGCGATCCCCACCGTAACTCGAGAATAGACCCCGGGTTCCCATCGCAACTTGAGAAAAACCATGAAACTTCCCCCTCGCCGCAAGTTGAGACCCAATTTCCCTGCATTGTGTGCAGAGCAATTCCGTGTTCCCCATCAAACATGAAAGGAGCCTTTACTTCCTTGATGGAACTCCAGAGAGTCGCCAAGAACAATGGCACAATTCTAGAGGGTCCCTGAGGTCACCACAGCAACAAGAAAGATCTCCGTGTACCCCAAATCAACTCGAGATGAGGCCTGATTCCCCTGCATTGGCTATAGAACCATCCTGCTTTCCACATTAAACATGGCAAGTGGCTTGACTTCCTTTATCAATTACAGAGATTTCCGGAGAACACCATCCAAAATCTAGAGGAACACCAAATTCAGCACAGCAACTCGAGGAAAGCTTTGCGTACCACAGATGATCTCGAGATGACAGCTGATTCCCTGGCTTTGACTCAAGGGGAATGCAAACTTTCAAATAAGCACCTTAAAAGGATGCTTCTCTCAGCTCTAGGTATGTGAGAGGAACCCTGATTATGCTGCCTCAAGTGGAATGGACACCGAGGTGCCCTGACTCGAAAGAATGCTGGATTTTCCTTCAGTGACTTGAATGCAGGCTTGTCTAACATCACACAAGATGAAGGGATGTCGGAATCCCCTGTGGAGACCCTAGAGAAAGCCCTAGGTCTCCACCTCATCTCGACAGGAGGCCTCACATCCCTTTGACAAGTCGAGAGGCACGCGGAGTTCAATGCTTCAAGAGGAGACGATGCCTGACTCCTCTTGAAAATTGATAGGCATCCCAATATGCCTGTGGCAACGGGAAAGAGACACTTCGTTTCCCGCCTCACCTCCAGAGGCGTCTCTATTTCCCTGCCAAGCCTCGAGGAGAATCACGAGGTGACCCTCACAACTATTCAGGAGTCCTGACGTCCCTGAACAAACACGAGTATTGAAGGGCCATCCCCAATGTAACTCGAGAATATACCACAGGTTCCCTGCGCAACTAGAGAAAAATTATGAGACTTCCCCCTCGCCGCGAGATGAGGCCCGACTCCCCAGTAATGGGTGCAGAGCAATTCCGTGTTCCCCATCATACAGGAACGGAGCCTTGACTTCCTTGATGGAAATCCCGAGAGTCCCCAAGAACACTGTCACAAGTCTAGAGGGACAAGGAGGTCACCGCAGCAACACAAAGAGTTCCGTGTAACCCAAATCAACTTGAGATGAGGCCCGATTCCCCTGCAATGTATCCAGAGCCATCCTGTGTTCCCCATCAAACTCGACAAGTGGTTTGAGTTCCTTTAGGCAACTCCAGAGATTCCCCGAGAACACCGTTCCAAGTCTAGAGGAACACAAAGTTCAGCACAGCAACTTGAGGAAAGCTTCAAGTACCCCAAAGCATCTCGAGATGAGAGTTGATTACCTGGCTTCAACTCAAGAGGAATGCCAAATTTCCCCAAGCACCTCAAGAGGAGGCTTCTATCTGCTAAAGGTATGTGAGAAAGACCCTGAATTTGCTGTTTCAAGTGGAATGGACACCGAGATGCCCTGACTCGAAAGAAGGCCTAATTTCCCTGCAGTGACTTGAATGCAGGCTCGTCTTTCATCTCACATGATGTAGGGATGTCTGAATCCCCTGTGGAGACCTTATAGAAAGACCTAGGCCCTGGGCTCATCTCGCTAGGAGGCCTCACATCCCTTTGACAACTCGAGAGGCAAGCGGAGTTCAATGGTTCAAAAGGAGATGATGCCTTACTCCTCTCGAAAATTGATAGGAATCCCAATATCACTTTGGCAACTGGAAAGGGACCCTGGGTCTCCCGCCTCAACTCGAGAGGCATCCCGATAGCCCTGCCAAGCCTTGGAGAGAATCCCGAGGTGTTCCTCGCAACTAGACAGGAGTCCTGACGTCGCTGAACAAGCACGATTTTTGAAGGGCCACCACCGCCCTAATTTGAGGATATACCCCAGGTTCCCTTTGATACTGGAGAAAAACCATGAGACTTGCCCTCGCCGCAAGATGAGGCCTGATTCCCCTGCAATGGTTCCAGAGCCATCCTGCATTCCCCATCAAACATGACAAGTGGCTTTACTTCCTTTAGGCAAATGCAGAGAGTCCCCGAGAACACCGTCCCAAGTCTAGAGGAACACAAATTTCAGCACAGCAACTCGAGAAAAGTTCCGTGTACCCCAAATCATCTCGAGAAGAGAGCTGATTCCCTGGCGTTGACTCAAGAGGAATGCCAACTTTCTACAAGCACCTCAAGAGGAGGCTTCTCTCAGCTATATGTATGTGAGAGGGACCCTGTGTTTGCTGCCTCAAGCGCAATGGACACCGAGATGTTCTGACTGGAAAGAAGGCCAGATTTTCCGGCAGTGACTTGTATGCAGGCTCGTCTTTCATCTCACAAGATGAAGGGATGTTGGAATCCCCTGTGGAGACCCTGGAAAAAGCCCTAGGTCCCCGCCTCATCTGGACAGGAGGCCTCATATACCTTTGAGAAGTCGAGAGGCACGCGGAGTTCAATGCTTCAAAAGGAGACGATGCCTGACCACTCTTGAATATTGATAGGAATCCCAATATCCCTGTGGCTACTGGAAAGGGACCCTGTGTCTCCCACCTAACATCGAGAGGCATCTCTATTGCTCTGCCAAGCCTCGATGTGAATCCCAATGTGTTCCTCTAAAGTAGGCAGGAGTCCTGACGTCCCTGAACAGACACGAGTTTTGAAGGGCTATCCCCACTGTAACTCGAGAATATAACCCAGGTTCCCTCCGCAACTTGAGAAAAATCATGAGACTTTCCCCTCGCCGCGAGTTGAGGCCCGATTCCCCTGCATTGCGTGCAGAGCAATTCCGTGTTCCCCATCAATCATGAAAGGAGCCTTTACTTCCTTGACAGAACTCCTGAGAGTCGCCAAGAACAGTGGCACAAGTCTAGAGGGTCCCTGAGGTCACCGCAGCAACACTAGAGAGCTCTGTGCACCCCAAATCAACTCGAGATGAGGCCCGATTCCCCTGCATTGGCTCCAGAACCATTACACATTCCCCATTAAGCACAGCAAGTGGCTTGACTTCCTTTATAAACTCTAGATATTTCCTGAGAACACCGTCCCAAGTCTAGAGGAACATTAAGTTCATTACGGCAACTCCAGGAAAGCTCCGTGTACCACAGATCATGCCGAGATGAGAGCTGATTCCCTGGCTTCGACTCAAGCAGAATGCCAACTTTCAAACAAGCACCTGAAGAGGATGCTTCTCTCAGCTATTGGTATGTGAGAGGGACCCTTAGTATGCTGCCTCACATAGAATGGACAACAAGATGCCCTGACTTGAAAGAAGGCCAGATTTCCCTGCAGTGACTTGAGTGCAGGCTCGTCAACATCACACAAGATGAAGGGATGTTGGAATACCCTGTGGAGACCCTAGAGAAAGGCCTAGGTCCACGCCTCATCTCGACAGGAGGCCTCACATCCCTTTGACACCTCGAGAGGCACGACGAGTTCAATGATTCAAAAGGTGACGAAACCTGACTCCTCTTGAGAATTGATAGGAATCCCAATATCCCTGTGGCTACTGGAAAGGGACCCTGGGTCTCCCGACTCACCTCGAGAAGCGTCCCTTTTGCCCTGCCAAGCCTCGAAGAGATTCCCGAGGTGTCACTCGTAACTAGACAGGAGTCCAGACGTCACTGAACAAACACGAGTTTTGCAGGGCCATCCCCGCCATAAGTCGAGAATATACCCCAGGGTTCCGCCCCAACTTGAGAAAAACCATGAGACATCCCCCTCGCCACGAGGTGAGGCACAATTCCACTGCACTGCGGGCAGAGAAATTCCGTGTTACACATCAAACAAGTAAGGAGAATTGACTTGCTTGATGGAACTCCAGAGAGTCCACATGAACACTGTCACAAGTCTAGAGGGACCCTGAGGTCACCCCAGCAACACGAAAGTGCTCCGTGTACCCCAAATCAAATCGAGATTAGGCCCGATTCCCCTGCATTGGCTCCAGAGCCATCCCGGGTTCCCCATCAAACATGACAAGTGGCTTGACTTCCTTTAGGCAACTCCAGAGATTCCCCGAGAACACCGTCCCAAGTCTAGAGGAACACGAAGTTCAGCAGAGCAAATCAAGGAAAGCTCCGTGTACCCCAAATCGACTTCAGATGAGAGCTGATTCCCTGGCTTCAAATGAAGAGGTATGACAACTTTCCACAAGCACTTCAAGAGGAGGCTTCTCTCAGCAATATGTATGTGAGAGGAACCCTGAATTTGCTGCCTCAAGTTGAATGGACATCGAGATGCCATGACACGAAAGAAGGACCGATTTCCCTGCAGTGGCTTGAATACAGGCTCGTATTTCATCTCACAGTATGAAGGGATGTCTGAATCCCTTGTGGAGACCCTAGAGAAAGCCCTAGGCCCCCACCTCATCTCGATAGAAGGCCTCACATCCCTTCGACACTTCAAGAGGCACGTGGAGTTCAATGCTTCAAAAGGTGACGATACCTGACCCCTCTTGAAAATAGATAGGAATTCCAATATCCCTGTGGCGACTGGAAAGGGACCCTGGGTCTCCCGCCTTACCCCAAGAAGCGCCCCTATTGCCCTGCCAAGCCTTGAAGCGATTCCTGAGGTGTCCCTCGTAACTAGACAGGAGTCCTGACGTCACTGAACAGACACGAGTTTGGAAGGGCCATCCCCGCCGTAAGTCGAGAATACACCCCAGTTTTCCACCGCAACTCGAGAAAAAACATGAGACTTCCCCCTCGCCACGAGATGAGGCCTGATTCCCCTGCATTGCATGCAGAGCAATTCCTTGTTCCCCATCAAACATGTAAGGAGCCTTGACTTGCTTGATGGAACTACAGAGAGTCCCCAAGAACACTGGCACAAGTCGAGAGCAACCCTGTGGTCATCACAGCAATGCAAAATAGCTCCGTGTACCCCAAATCAACTCAAGATGAGGCCCGATTCCCCTGCATTAACTCCAGAGCCATCCCGCTTTCTGCATCAAACATGACAATTGGCTTGACTTCCTTTAGACAACTCCAGATATTTCCTGCAAACACCGTCCCAAGTCTAGAGGAACACCATGTTCAGAATAGCAACTCGAGGAAAGCTCCATGTACCCAAATTGTCTCGAGATGAGAGTTGATTCTCTGGCTTCGAATCAAGAGGTATGGCAACTTTTCACAAGCACCTCAAGAGGAGGCTTCTCTCAGCAATAGGTATGTGAGAGGGACCATGAGATTGCTGCCTCAAGTGGAATGGACCCCGAGATGCCCTGATTTGAAAGGAGGCCGGATTTCCATGCAGTGGCTTGAATGCAGGCTCGTCTTTCTTCTCACAAGATGAAGGGATGTCTGAATCCCCTGTGGAGACACTAGAGAAAACCTTAGTTCCCCGCCTCATCTCGACAGGAGGCCTCATATCCCTTTGACACCTCGAGAGGTGAGAGGCACGCAGATTTCAATGATTGAAAAGGTGACAATGCCTGACTCCTCTTGAAAATTGACAGGAATTCTAATATCCCTTTTGCAACTGGAAAGGGACACTGGGTCTCTCGCCTCACGTCGAGAAGCGTCCCTATTGCCATGCCAAGCCTTGAAGAGATTCCTGAGGTGTCCCTCGTAACTAGACAGGTGTCCTGACGTCGGTGAAGAAACTCGAGTTTTGAAGGGCCATCCCTGCCGTAACTGGGGAATATACCCCAGGTTCTGCCGCAACTCGAGAAAAACCATGAGACCTCCCCCTCGCCACGATATGAGGCCCGATTCCCCTGCATTGCATGCAAAGCAATTCCATTTTCCCCATCAAACACGTAGGAGTCTTGATTTCCTTGAGGGAACTCCAGAGAGTCCCCAGGAACACTGTCACACGTCTAGAGGGACCCTGAGGTAACCACAGCAATGGGAAATAGCTCCATGCACTTCAAATCTACTCGAGATGAGGCCCAATTCCCCTCCATTGGCTCCAGAGCCATCCCGTGTTCTGCATCAAACATGACAAGTGGCTTGAATTCCTTTAGGCAACTCCAGAGATTCCCCGCGAACACCGTCCCAAATCTAGAGGAATACCATGTTCAGAACAGCAACTCAAGGAAAGCTCCGTGTCCCCAAATCATCTCGAGATGAGAGCTGATTCCATGGCTTCGAATCAAGAGTTATGCCAACTTTCCACAAGCACCTCAAGAGGAGGCTTCTCTCAGCAACAGGTATTTGAGAGGGACCCTGAGATTGCTGCCTCAAGTGGAATGGACACAGGGATGCCCTGACTCGAAAGGAGGCTGGATTTCCTTGCAGTGGCTTGAATACAGGCTCGTCTTTCATCTCACAAGATGAAGGGTTGTCTGAATCCCCTGTGGAGTGTGAGGCTGTCACGGCTAACTCCATGACAGGCAGCCTAGATTAGGAGTAGGCCTGGTTTCTTGGGGTAACATAATTATCAGGCCTCCTGGAACTAGCCAATCAACATATGCCTAGCAAGAAAAAGGGGAACCTATCAGGGGAAAGCTGAAAGCCCCACGTTGAGCCAACAAAAATTGCCTTGCAAATGTATAACCAATCCGCTTGCACCAACTACCTGCTGTGTAACCAATCCCCTTGTGCCAATTACCAGCTGCTTTTTTTGACCTAATAAATACTCGAGAGAACTGGGGCTCAGGGCCTTTCGTCCTCCCACCCTTGGTGAGGGTGGGAGGCTCTGGCTTGTGTCAATAATAAATTCCCCTATTGCAAGTTGCATTGTTTCGAGGAGTCTTCTTTCCCGACAAGGGACTTGGACTATGGGCAGAACATTTGGGGCTGGTCCAGAATCCCTTGACTGGGGAAGAACGCTCTTTGGAACAAATGGGAAAAAGGACAGGTAACAGCACCGGTGCTCAGGCAGGTCTGGAGAAGTCCAGTGTAAATCCAGGGCTCTGCTGTGAAGCAGGAAGGTGTCTGGCGCAGAAAGTCCAGTGTAAATCCAGGGCCCTGCTGTGAAGCAGGAAGCTGTCTGGCACAGAAAGTCCAGTGTAAATCCGGGGCCCTGCTGTGAAGCAGGAAGGTATCTGGCACAGGAGAAAGCTTTCTATCTGCTGAGAAAACTCAGGGGTCCCGCCCCCTAGTTCTATGTTGTCGGCCGATGTGTGTCTGTCTATGTGTTTTTCTACGCCCTTTCTCGTCTGTATAACTGCTGGCAATGTCTCCTGTCTCGTTGTTCTCTGGTGTGTCATTGTTTACTTCCTCCTATAAAGCCTTGGAGCCTCATTTCTGTTTCTGAGAGTTTCAGTGAACAGGCAGACAGTTGTTGGGGCAACTGACGAGTCCCAGCCAGGGCTACACCCTGGTGGATTCTGAAGGCCTCCCAAGTCAGCCCCAGTAACGGGAGCCTGAGAGGGTGAAAGTCTCTTCTTTTTTCTCGTATTCTAAACCGAGAATCTGGCCAAATAAAAACCCGTCTGTGTGGGCACGGGACAGGCACTTAAGAGCTGATAAGGCACCTGCTACTTGAAGACTCCCGTGAAAGGATAAGGGGGTCACGGAACCGGCTAGAAACCCTTAGGGTGCCCGCCCCCAACAAGAAAACTTCCGTGCAACGACTAAGGCACTCAAATAGTTCCACGAAGCATACCACAAGCCCAAGGCCACCACCACTCCCGATAGGATTTTTTGGTGGTAATTCTCTGTGACCTTCCTCTGACTCTCGCTATGGGGCAAGAAAATCTACCCCACTCTCTCTCGTGACTGATCATTTCTCGGATGTCAGGGCTAGAGTGTATGATCTGTCGCTACTGGTTACAAAGAGTAAATTAATAACCTCTTGCTCTGCAGAGTGGCCCACCTTCCAAGTTGGATGGCCTCCAGAAGGAACTTCTCAACCTTCTATTATTTGGGCAGTGAAAGAGGAAGTTATGGCTCCTGATCCCTGGGGCCACCCGAGCCAATTCTCATATGTTATGGTCTGGCAAGATGGTTAAAACCTTTTGCTCACAAACTCCCTGATTCTCCTAATGTACAGGCCCTGGTTATGGAAAACCCCACTCCCCCAGAGGAAGCCAAGAAGAATAAATGCCCGAAACCGGTCTTGCAGGAATCCTTGTACCGGAACCTGATTGACTTGGAGACGGAAATTAGGCCTCCACCATATGCCCCTCCTCAGTTGCAGGTTCCCCCAGGGGGAAGAGCGCCCCCCCGTGATGAATCAGAAGGGATAAGGGAATCTCGACCCCGGAGAAAGAATAGAGGAAATAGGGGTGAGCAGGATCATGGGGACCCAGAGTTACCTTCATCTACTGTACAGGCACTCCCCATCCGAGTGGGACCAGCTAACCTGGATGGAGAGCGAACCTATCAGTACTGACCCTTTTCCATGAGTGACCTGTATAATTGGAAAAGCCAGAACCCTCCTTTCTCAGAGAAACCCCAAGGCCTCATTGACCTCTTAGATTCCATTTTGTTCACTCACAGCACCACCTGGGATGATTGTCAGCAGCTGTTGCAGGTGCTCTTCACCACAGAAGAAAGGGAGTGAATCCTGGCAGAGGAGCGGAAACAGGTCCCGGGGGTCAACGGGAGACCAACCGCCCAGCCTCATCTCATGGACGAGGGTTTTCCTCTGTTGCGGCCTAACTGGGATTTTGAGCGAATGGAAGGTAGGGAGCGTCTCCGAGTGTACCGCCAGACTCTAATGGCTGGCCTGCGGGCCGCAGCTAGAAAGCCGACAAATTTGGCGAAGGTAAATTTAGTAAGGCAAGAGCCCACTGAGAGCCCGGCAGCCTTCCTAGAGAGGCTGATGGAAGCCTTTAGGCAATATACACCTATGGACCCCCAGGCTGAGGAATCATGCACTGCAGTTCTGTTTGCGTTTGTGAATCAGGCAGCCCCAGATATTAGGAGGAAATTACAAAAGAGAGAGGGGTTAAGAGAACAGATAATACAAGACTTACTGAAAGCAGCTGAAAAGGTATTTAATAATAGGGAGACCACAGAAGAAAGGGAAGAACGACTTCGTCGGGAAGAAAGGAAACTAGCTGAGAAGATCAGGAAAGAAGATAGGGAACATAGGGCAAAGGAAAACCGGAAGAACCAGAGAGAGCTAGCCCAGATTCTTTTTGCGGGGATGAAGGCCAGAACAAAATTGAGGGAGCCTCGAGGCCCCCAGACGAGAGAGAAAGAGAGACCAAAAAGGCAGGCCCTAAAGAAAGATCAGTGCGCTTACTGCAAAGAACGGGGGCACTGGAAAAATGAGTGCCCTAAGAGAGACCCGAAGAGAGGAACAACCCAGAGAGAGAGAACTTCCCCTGGAACTCAAGTTCTATATGCGGGGGAAGACAGTGACTAGGGGAATCAAGACTCGGCACCCCTCCCCGAGTCCTGGGTAGCCATACATGTGGAGGGGAAACCCATTGGCTTCATGGTAGACACTGGCGCCCAACACTCTGTTTTAAATAAAAACTGGGACCAATGTCTAAGAAAACCAGCTTGGTGCAGGGAGCCATGGAGACAAAAAGATATTGTTGGAAAGTAAATCTGGGGACCCATCAGGTGTCCCATTCGTTTTTGGTGATACCAGAATGCCCAGCCCCTCTACTTGGATGGGACTGTTGACTAAAGTTAATGCTCAGATCCATTTTGACCCTGGGGGAATGTCAGTCATGGATGGACTTGGACAGCCGATACATGTCTTGTCTCTAGTTTTAAGAGATGAATACAGACTATTTGCGCCTAAACCCTCAGAGGTTATAGCACCAGATATACAACCGTGGGTCCACAAATACCCATTGGCCTGGGCAGAAACAGCAGGAATGGGACTGGCCAAACAGAGACATCTGGTCGTCATCGAGCTAAAGGCCGAAGGCAGTTCCTGTGAGGTTGAGACAGTACCCTATGAGCCAGGAAGCTCTGCGGGGGATTACTCCCCACATTTGATGGCTCATGGATGCCAGAATTCTCAAGCGGTGCCAATCCCCTTGGAACACCCCCTTACTACAAATAAAAAAGCCAGGGAGTACGGATTACAGACCTGTCCAGGACCTACGAGAAGTCAACAAGCAGGTGAGTGACATACACCCTACTGTCCCCAACCCATATACCCTCCTGAGCAGTCTGCTGCCTGAGTAAACTTGGTACACTGTGTTGGACTTGAAAGATGCTTTTTTCAGCCTACCCCTGGTGGCCCAGAGCCAGGAGTTATTTGCCTTTGAGTGGACTGAGGGGAAAAGCCAACCGGTAGTACAACTAACTTGGACCCGCCTCCCACAAGGGTTCAAAAACTCCCCTACCTTGTTAAATGAGGCTTTGAGTGAAGATCTCTATGAATATCAGACTCGCCACCCAGAGGTCATCCTGCTGCAATATGTGGATGACCTTATGTTGGCTGGAACCACAGAGGAGGCATGCAGCCATGCCACCAGTGACCTCTTACAGACTCTAGGCACCTTGGAATATCATGCTAGCACAAAGAAGGTGCAAATATCCCGGCAAGAGGTCACCTATTTGGGGTATAAGATCAGGCAGGGGCAAAGGTGGCTAACTCAGGCCATGAAGGAAACAATATTGCAGATACCAGAGCCCAAGACCCCCCGCCAAGTGAAAGAGTTTTCAGAGACTGTTGGATATTGTAGACTGTGGATCATGGGGTTTGCTGAGAAGGCCCTGCCCTTGTATGAGGAAAATAAGGAGACCCCAAACTAGACTTAGAGTGAGCCAATGAAACAGACTTTCCAGACACTCAGATGGGCCATACTAGAAGCCCTAGCCCTTGCCCTGCCTAACCCAAATAAGCCATTCCAGCTGTTTGTAGATAAAAAGCAAAGAATAAAAAAGGGGGTCTTGATGCAATAATGGGGACCATGGAAGCGGCTGGTGGCATACCTTTCAAAACGATTGGACCCAGTGGCCTCTGGGTGGCCCCCTTGCCTCCGCATCATTGCAGCCACTGCCCTCCTCATCCACGATGCTGACAAGTTGACATATGGACAGCAACTCTGGGTTTACACCCCCCACGCCATTGAAGGGGTTTTAAAGCAGCCGCCAGTGAGATACTGGCTGAGGCCCTGGCAGCTCGAAAACCTGATATTGCCTGCCATCCTGGGTCGTCACCTATGTGAACACCTGCACATAACTAGACACTTGGGGGAGAAAAAGACCTTGACACTTCTCCAGACGGCCTGCCTGAGTTTCCCTCGACAAAATGCAACTTTACGAGAGATAATCCAGGCTTGCAAAGCGTGCCAGCTGATGAGGACAGGGAAAAGACAGCACACTGGAACGAGGTACCGAGGGGAAGAGCCAGGGCAACACTGGGAGATAGATTTCACTGAGGTAAGACCAGGCAAGTACGGGTATCGCTATCTGTTGGTTCTGGTAGATACCTTCTTGGGGTGGGTAGAAGCCTTCCCCACTAAGGGAGAGACAGCAACAGTGGTTGCTAAAAAGATCTTAGAGGAGATAGTGCCTAGGTATGGGCTGCCAGTGACTATGGGCTCTGATAACGGACCTGCTTTTGTGAGCCAGATTGTACAAGGGCTGGCCCAAGCTCTGGGGACAAAATAGAAGTTACATTGTGAATATAATCCCCAGAGCTCAGGACACGTTGAGAGAATGAATTGGACCCTAAAAGAAACTTTGACAAAGTTGGCGATAGAGACTGGCGGGGACTGGGTGACCCTCCTTCCCTTTGCACTCTTTCGAGCATGTAACACCCCTTATAAGCTGAATCTTACCCCTTTAGAGATTCTGTGTGGAACCCCTCCCCCCCCCCCCCCCGGTGTCCTATATTCGAGGGAAAATGCCTACCACCCCCTACCTTGGGACAATTTCAGCAAACACTGATGACATTAAGTAAGGTGCATAGCCATGTTTAGAAATTAATTTGAGAGATACACGAGGGAACAAGCAAGGGGACCATTCCCTCACATGATATTGGCCCGGGTGATTGGGTTTGGGTAAAACAACACCAATCTAAAGCATTAGAACCTAGATGAAAAGGCCCTTATGTTGTTCTACTTACCACTCCTACTGCTGTTAAGGTCGATGGGATAGGGCCCTAGGTCCACTGCAATCACGTGCGGCAAGCCACCCCGGAAGAACAGGAAAAGGCGCAAGCAGAATGGGAGGCAAGACCTCACCCGTCAAATCCTTTAAAACTGAAACTCGTACGACGAGAGCCCTCTTAACTCTCTTGATGATAACAGTTTTCATCGGCCCAGGAGCAACCAGCCACAGCCCCCATCAGCCGGCTAACCTGACGTGGGTGATCTACAATCCTGAGACTGGCGAAGTGCTTAATTCGAGCTCCAACGTGGCCCCTAAAGGGACATGGTGGCCAGTACTGACCTTTGATTTGTGCGTGCTGGCAGCTGACGGTAATGGGTTTGGTCCCCACCAACTGACCAAGTTCTTTGCTCACGGCCCTTTCAGTCTGTTCACCCATAACTGTGAGTGAAAAGGCCCACAGTACTACGAACAGGTGCCTGTCTATGTCTGCCCAGGGGGAAGAAAGGATCAGAACCAAATTGAAAAATGTGAGGGAGTTGACTCTTTTTATTACGCCGCTTGGGGTTGCGAAACCACGGGAACAGTCCTTTGGCTCACTAACTCTGACAAGGACCTCATTAATCCTTGAGCTCCTTGGCTGAAGTAGTGTTACAGAATGGGAGAGGTTTAGATTTGTTGTTTCCGCAACAAGGAGGATTATGTGCAGCACTGGGAGAAGAATGCTGTTTCTATATTGACCATTCGGGGTGGTACAAAAATCTCTCCAGAAAGTAAGAGAGGGACTAGCCCAGTGGAAGAGAGAATGAGAAGCCCAACAAGGCTGGGTTGAGTCTTGGTTTCAGCGCTCCCCCTGGTTGACCACTTTGATTTCCACCCTCCTGGGTCCATTCATAATATTAATATTGTTACTGACCTTTGGTCCATGCATTTTACACCGTCTGGTCTCATTTATTAGGGAGCACCTAAATACCATCCAAATTATGGTATTGAGACAACAGTATCAGTCAAACTCACAGAGTGAAGAGAAAGATTCCTCTACAAAAGTACAAAGAGAGGGGGGAAATGTGAGGCTGTCACGGCTAACGCCATGACAGGCAGCCTAGATTAGGAGTAGGCCTGGTTTCTCGGGGTAACATAATTATCAGGCCTCCTGGAGCTAGCCAATCAACATATGCCTAGCAAGAAAAAGGGAACCTATCAGGGGAAAGCTGAAAGCCCCACGTTGAGCCAACAAAAATTGCCTTGCAACTGTGTAACCAATCCGCTTGTATCAACTACCCACTGTGTAACCAATCTGCTTGTGCCAACTACCAGCTGTTTTTATTTGAGCTAATAAATACCCAAGGGAACTGGGGCTCGGGGCCTTTCGCCCTCACACCCTTGGTGAGGGCAGGAGGCCCTGGCTCTAGTCAGTAATAAATTCCCCTATTGCAAGTTGCATTGTTTTGAGGAGTCTTCTTTCCCGACTGGGGATGCGGACTATGGGAAGAACATGGAGACCCTAGAGAAAGCCCTAGTTCCCCACCTCATCTCGACAGGATGCCTCGAAAGGCAGGGAGAGTTCAATGATTAAAAAGGTGATGATGCCTGACTCCTCTTGAAAATTGATAGGAATCCCAATATCCCTGTGGCAACAGAAAAGGGACCTTGGGTCTCCCGCCTCACCTCCAGAAGAGTCCCTATTACCCTGCCAAGCCTCAAAGAGATTCCTGAGGTGTCCCTCATAACTAGACAGGAGTCTTGATGTTGCTGAACAAACACGAGTTTTGAAGGGCCATCCCACTGCAACTCAAGAAAAACCATGAGACTTCCGCCTTGCCACGAGATGAGGCCACATACCCCTGTATTACGTGCAGAGCAATTTCATGTTCCCCATCAAACACTTAAGGAGCCTTGACTTGCTTGATGGAACTCCAGAGAGTCCCCAAGAACACTGGCACAAGTCTAGAGGGAACCAGAGGTCACTGCAGCAATGCAAAATAACACCGTGTACCACAAATCAACTCGAGATGAGGCCCGATTCCCCTGCATCCCCTCCAGAGCCATTCCGCTTTCCACATCAAACACGACAAGTGGCTTGATTTACTTTAGGCAATTCCAGAGATTCCCCGAGAACACCGTCCCAAGTCTAGAGGAACACCAAGTTCAGCACAGCAACTGGCGGAACTCTCCGTTTAGGTCAAATTGTCTCGAGATGAGACCTGAATAACTGGCTTTGACTCAAGAGGTATGTGAACTTTCCACAAGCACCTCAAGAGGTGGCATCTCTCAACAATAGGTATGTGAATTTGAACCTGAATTTGCTGCCTCAAGTGGAATGGACACCAAGATGCCCAGACTCGAAAGCATGCCGTCTTGAACGCAGGCTTGTATTTCATCTCAGCAGATGGAGGGATGTCTGAATCCCCTGTGGATACCCTAGACAAATCCCTAGTTACCAGCATCGTCTTGACAGGAGGCCTCACATCTCTTTGACACATTGAGAGGGACACAGAGTTCAATGCTTCAAAAGATAATGACGCCGGGCTCCTCTAGACAATTGATAGGAATCCCAATGTCCCTGTGGCAACTGCAAAGGGATCCTCGGTCTCGAGCCTTACTTCGAGAAGTGTCTCTATTGCCCTTCCAAGCCTCTAAGTGGTTCCAGAGTTTTCCCTCGTAACTAGACAGGAGTCCTGACGTCCCTGAACAAACTTGAGTTTTGAGGGCCATCCCAGACGTAACTCGAAAATATAGCCCAGGTTCCTGCCGCAACATGAGAAAAATAATGAGAGATCCCCCTCGCCACGAGATGAGGCCCGATTCCCCTGCATTGCATGCATAGCAATTCCGTGTTCCCCATCAAACAAGTACGGAGCCTTGACTTTCTTGATGGAACTCCAGAGTTTCCCAGGAACTCTGGCACATATCTAGAGAAACCTTGATGTCACCGCAGCAATGCGAAATACCTCGTGTATCCCAAATCAACTCGAGATGAGGCCCGATTCCCCTGCATTCTGTCCAGAGCCATTCTGGCTTCCCCATGAAAACGACAAGTGGCTTGACTTCTTTAGGCAGCTACAGAGATTCACTGAGAACACCGTACCAAGTCTTGAGGAACACCAAGTTCAGCAGAGCAACTCGAGGGAACTTCTGTGTATCCTAAGTTGTCTCGAGATGAGAGCTGAAACCCTGGTTTCGACTGAAGAGGTACACCAACTTTAAACAAGCACCTAAAGAGGAGGCTTCTCTCAGCAATAGGTTTGTGAGAGGGACACTGAGTATGCCGCCTCAAGTGGAATGGACACCGTGACGCCCTGACTCAAAAGAATGGTGGATTTCTCTGCAGTGGCTTGAATGCATGCTCATTTTTCATCTCACAAGATGAAGGGATGTCTGAATCCCCTGTGGAGACCGTAGAGAAAGTCCTAGGTCCCTGCCTCTTTTCGACAGGAGGCCTCACATTCCTTTGACACCTCGACAAGCAGGCGGAGTTCAATGCTCAAAAGGTGACGATGCCTTACTCCTCTTGAAAAATGATAGCAATCCAAATAACCCTGTAGCAACTGGAACGGGTCCCTGGGTCTCCCACATCACCACGTGAAGCGTCCCTATTGCCCTGCCAAGGCTCAAATAGATTCCTGAGGAGTCCCTCGTAACTAGACTGGAGTCCTGACATCGCAGAGCAAACACAAGTTTTGAAGAGCCATCCCTGCCGTAACTCGAGAATATACCACAGGTTCCCGCCGCAACTCAAGAAAAATCTTGAGACTACAGCCTCACCATGAGATGAGGCCAGATTCCCCTGCATTGCATGAAGAGCAATTCTGTGTTCCCCATTAAACATGTACAGAGACTTGACTTGCTTGATGGAACTCCAGAGAGTCCCCGAGAACACTGACACATGTCTAGAGGGACAAGGAGGTCACTGCAGCAGCGCAAAATAGTTCCAAGTATTCCAAATCAACTCGAGATAAGGCCTAATTCCCCTGCATTGGCTCCAGTGACATCCCACGTTTCCCATCATAAACGACAAGTGGCTTGACTTCTTTAGGCAACTATAAAGCTTCCCCAAGAATGCCGTCCCAAGTCTAGAGGAATTCCAACTTCAGTACAGCAACTCGAGGAAAGATCCATGTACCTCAAATCGACCCGAGATGAGAGCTGATTCCCTGGGTTCAATTCAAGTGGTGTGCCAACTTTCCACAATCACCTCAAGAGGAGTCTTCTGTCAGCAACAGGTATGTGGGTTTGACAATGAGTTTACTGCCTCAAGTGGAATGGACACTGAGATGCCTTGACTTGAAAGAAGGCGGGATTTCCCTGCAGTGGCTTGAATGCAGGCTTGTTTTCATCTCACAAGATGAAGGGATGTCTGAATCCCATGTGGACACCCTAGCAAAAGCCCTAGGTCCCCGCCTCATCTTGAGAGGAGGCCTCACATACCTTTGACACATCGAGAGGAACGCTAAGTTCAATGCTTCAAATGGTCACGATCCGTGACTCCTCTTGAAAATTGATAGGAATCCCAATATCTCTGTGGCAACTGGAAAGGGACACTGGGTCTCACGACTCACATCGAGAACGGCCCATATTTCCCCGCCAAGCCTCAAAGAAATTCCTAACATGTCGCTCGTAACTAGACTGGAGTCCTGACGTTGCAGAACAAACTCGAGTTTTGAAGAGCCATCCCTGCCGTAATCTGAGAATATACCACAGGTTCCTGCCGCAACTCAAGAAAAAACTTGAGACTTCACCCTTGCTGTAAGATGAAGCCAGATTCCCCTGCATTGCATGCAGACCAATTCTTTGTTCCCCATCAAACACATAAGGAGCCTTGACTTGCTTGATGGAACTCCAGAGAGTCCCCAAGAACACTGGTACAAGTGTAGAGGGACCCTGACATCATCGCAGCAACGAAAAATAGATCTGTGTAACCAAAGTCAACTCGAGATGAGGCCCGATTCCCCTACATTTGCTCCAGAGCCATCCTGCATTCCCCATCAAACATGACAAGTGGCTTGACTTCCTTTAGACAACTCCAGAGATTGCCCGAGAACACTATCCCAAGTCTAGAGGAACATCAAGTTCAGCAGAGCAACTCAAGGAAAGCTCCGTGTACCCCAAATTGTCTCGAGATTAGAGCTGATTCAATGGTTTCGACACAAGAGGTAGGCCAACTTTCCACAAGCACCTCAAGAGGAGGCTTCTCTCAGGAATAGGTATGTGAGAGGGACCCTGAGTTTGCTGACTCAATTGGAATGGTTATCGCAATTCCCTGACTCGAAAGAAGACTGGATTTCCCGTCAGTGTGTTGAATGCAGGCTCGTTTTTCATTTCAGAAGATGAAGGGATGTCTGAATCCCCTGTGGAGACCCTATAGACATCCCTATGTCCCCGCCTCATCACGACAGGAGGCCTCACACTACTTTTACACATCGTGAGGCATGCGGCGTTCAGTGGTTCAAAAGGTGATGATGCCTGACTCCTCTTGAAAATGGATAGGAATCCCAATATCCCTGTGGCAACTGGAAAGGGTCACTATGTCGCCCGCCTCACCTCGAGAAAATTCCCTATTGGCCCGGCAAGCCTCAAAGAGATTCTTGAGGTGTCCCTCGTAACTAGAGAGGAGTCCTGACGTCACTGAACAAACACGAGTTTTGAAGGGCCATCCCCGCAGTAACTTGAGAATATACCCCATGTTCCCGCCACAACACGAGAAAAACCATGAGAGTTCCCCCTTCCCGCGAGATGTGGCCCGGTTCCCTGCATTGCATGCAGAGTAATTCCGAGTTCCCGATCAAACACATAAGGAGCCTTGACTTGCTTGTTTGAACTCCAGAGAGTCCCCAAGAACACTCTTACAAGTCTAAAGGGACCCTGATGTCACGGCAACAACGTGAAATAGCTCCGTGTACCCCAAATCAACTCGAGATGAGGCCCGATTCCCATGCATTGGCTGCAGAGCCATCCCCCGTTCCCCATTAAACATGGCAAGTGGCTTGACTTCCATTAAGCAGCTCGAGAGATTCCTCGAGAACACTGTCCCAAGTCTAGAGGAACATCAAGTTCAACACAACAAATCGAGGAAAGCTCCGTGTACCCAATATCACCCCGAGAAGAGTGCTGATTCCCTGGCTTCAACTCAAGAGGTATGCCAACTTTCCACAAGCACCTCAGGAGGAGGCTTCTCTCAGCCATAGGTATGTGAGAGGGATCCTGAGTTTGCTGGCTCAAGTGGAATGGACACCGAGATTCCCTGACTCGAAAGAAGGCCGGATGTCCCTGCAGTGGCTTGAATGTAGGCTCGTCTTTCATCTCACAAGATGAAGGGATGACTGAATCCCCTGTGGAGACCCCAGAGAAAGCCCTAGGTCCCGCCTCATCTCGACAGAGGCCTTACATTCCTTTGACACCGTGAGAGGCACGCAGAGTTCAATGCTTCAAAAGGTGACGATGCCTGACTT
The DNA here is from genome assembly GCA_020976825.1 of Odocoileus hemionus. NCBI lineage: Eukaryota > Metazoa > Chordata > Mammalia > Artiodactyla > Cervidae > Odocoileus > Odocoileus hemionus. The sequence continues at coordinate 178,204 of CM037435.1, read as the reverse complement.
CTCTTGAAAATTGATAGGAATCCCAATATCCCTGTGCAACATTAAAGGGACTCTGAGTCTCCAGCCTCAACTCGAGTAGCATCCTTATTGCCCTGCCAAGCCTCGAGGTGATCCCTGAGGTGTCCCTCACAAGTAGACAGGAGTACTGACGTCGCTGAACAAACTCGAAATTTGTAGGGCCATCGCCGCCGTAACTCGAAAATATACCCCAGGTTCCCACAACAACTCGAGAAAAACCATGAGACTTTCCCCTCGCTGCGAAATGAGGCCCAACTCCCTTGCATTGTGTGCAGAGCAATTTCGTGTTCCCCATCAAAAAAGTAAGGAGCTTTGACTTGCTTGATCGAATTCCAGAGACTCCCGAAGAACACTGTCTAGGTGGAGAGGGACACTGAGGTTTCCACAGCAATGAGAAATAGCTCCGTGTACCACAAATCAACTCGAGATGAGGCCCGATTCCCCTGTACTGGTTCCAGAGCCATCCTGCTTTCCCCATCAAACACAAGTTGCTTGACTTCCATTAGGCAACTCCAGAGCTTCCATGGGAACACCGTCCCAAGTCTAGAGGAACATCAAGTTCAGCACAGGAACTCAAGGAAAGTTCCGTGTACTTCAAATTGACTCCAGATGAGAGCTGATTCCCTGGGTTCAACTCAAGAGGTAAGGCAACTTTCCACAAGCACCTCAAGAGGAAGCTTTTCTCAGCAACTTGTACGTGGGAGGGACACGGAATTTGCTGCCTCAAATGGAATGGACACCGAAATTCCCTGACTTGAAAGAAGGCCGGATTTCCCTGCAGTGTCTTGAACACAGGCTCGTATTTAATCTCACAAGATGATGGGATGTCTAAATCCCCTGTGGAGACCCTAGAGAAATCCCTAGTTCCTGGCCTCATCTCGACAGGAGGCCTCACATCTCTTTGACATATCGAGAGGGACACGGAGTTCAATGCTTCAAAAGATGAAGATGCCTGACTCCTTTAGACAATTGATAGGAATTCCAATATCCCTGTGGCAACTGGAAAGGGCCCCTGGGTCTCCCGCCTCACCTCGAGAAGCGTCCCTGTTGCCCTTCCAAGCCTCTAAGAGATTCCTGAGTTGTCCCTCGTAACTAGACAAGAGTACTGACGTCACTGACCAAACACGAGTTTTGAAGGGCCATCCCCACCAACACGAGAATATACCCCAGGTTCCCATCGCAACTCGAGAAAAACCATGAGAGTTCCCCCTCGCCATGAGATGAGGCCCAATTCCCCTGCATTGAGTGTAGAGCAATTCCGTGTTACCCATCAAACACGTAAGGAGCCTTGACTTTCTTGATGGAACTCCAGACAGTCCCAGGAACTCTGGAACAAGTCTAGAGGGACCCCTGTTGTCACCGCACTGACGTCAAATACCTCGTGTGCCCCAAATCAACTCGAGTTGAGGCACGATTCCCCTGAATTCGGTCCAGAGCATTTCCGAATTTCCCATCAACATGACAAGTGGCTTGACTTCCGTTAGGCAACTCCAGACATTCCCCGAGAACACCGTCCCAAGTCTAGAGGAACACGAAGTTCAGCAGAGGAACTCGAGGAAACTTCTGTGTATCCTAAATTGTCTCGGGATGAGACCTGAAACCCTGGCTTCGACTGAAGAGGTATGCTAATTTTAAACAAGCACCTAAAGAGGAGGCTTCTCTCAGCAACAGGTATGTGGCTGGGAGCTGAGTTTGCTGCCTCAAATGGAATGGACACCGTGACGCCCTGACTTGAAAGAATGGCGGATTTCTCTGCAGTCGCTTGATGGCAGGCTCGTCTTTTATTTCACAAGATGAAGGGATGTCTGAATCCCCTGTGGAGACCATAGAGAAAGTCCTAGTTCTCCACCTCATCTCGACAGGAGGTCTCACATTACTTTGACACCTCTAGAGGCAGTCGGAGTTCAATGCTTAAAAAGGTGACGATGCCTTACTCCTCTTGAAAATTAATAGGAATCAAAATATCTCTGTGGCAAGTGGAAAGGATCCCTGGGTATCCCGCCTCACCTCGTGAAGCGTCCTATTGCCCTGTGAAGCCTCGAAGAGATTCCTGAGGATTCCTTCGTAACTAGACTGGAGTCCTGATGTTGCAGAGCAAACACGAGTTTTGAAGTGCCATCCCTGCCGTAAGTTGAGAATATACCACAGGTTCCCGCCACAACTCAAGAAAAATCTTAAGACTTCACCCTCGCAGTGAGATGAGGACAGATTCCCCTGCACTGCGTGCAGAGCAATTCTGTGTTTCCCATCAAACACGTAAGGAGACTTTACTAGCTTGATGGAACTCCAGAGAGTCCCCAAGATCACTGTCACTAGTCTGGAGGGACCCTGAGGTCACCACGGCAATGTGAAATAGCTCTGTGTACCTCAAATCAACTCCAGATGTGGCCCGATTCTCCTGCATTGGCTACAGAGCCATCCCGCATTCTCCATCAAACACAACAATTGGCTTGACTTCCTTTAGGCAACACCAGAGATTCCCTGAGAACACCGTCCCAAGTCTAGAGGAACACCAAGTTCAGCACAGCATCTCGAGGAATGCTCCGTGTCCCCCAAATCGTATTGAGATGATAGCTGATTCCCTGCCTCTGACTCAAGAGGTACTCCAACTTTCCACAAGCCCCTCAAAAGGAGGCTTCTCTCAACAATAGGTATGTGAGTTTGAACCTGAATTTGCTGCCTCAAGTGGAATGGACACCGAGATTCCGGGACTCGAAAGCATGCTGGATTTCCCTGCAGTGGATTGAATGCAGGCTTGTCGTTCATCTCACAAGATGAAAGGATGTCTGATCCGCTGTGGAGACCACAGAGAAAGACCTAGGTCCCTGCCTTATCTCGAAAGGAGGCCTCACATCACTTGACACCTCGAGAGGCATGGGGATTCCAATGCTTCAAAAGTGATGATGCCTGACTCCTCTTGAACATTGATAAGAATCCCAATATCCCTGTGGCAACTAGAAATGGACCCTGGGTCTCCCGCCTCACCTCGAGAAGCATCCTGATTGCCCTGCCATGACTCGAAGAGATTCCCGAGGTGTCCCTCGTAACTAGACAGGAGTCCTGACCTCACTGAACAAACACGAGTTTTAAAGGGCTATCCCCGCCTTAACTGGGGAATATACCCCAGGTTCCCGTCTCAACTCGTGAAAAACCATGAGACTTCTCCCTCGCCGTGAGATGAGGCCTGATTCCCCTGCATTGCCTGCATAGCAATTCCGTGTTCCCCATCAAACTCGTAAGGAGCCTTGAATTGCTTGATGGCACTCCAGAGAGTCCCCAAGAACTCTGTCACAAGTCTAGAGGGACGCTGATGTCACTGCAACACGAAATAGCTCCGTGTACCCCAAATCAACTCAAGATGAGGCCCGATTCCCCTGCATTGCATGCAGAGCAATTTCGTGTTCCCCATCAAACTCGTAAGGAAACTTGACTTGCTTGATGGCACTCCAGAGAGTCCCCAAGAACACTGTCACAAGTCTAGAGGGACGCTGATGTCACAGCAGCAACCCGAAATAACTCCGTGTACCCCAAATCAACTCGAGATGAGGCCTGATTCCCCTGCATTGGCTCCACAGCCATCCCGCATTCCGCATCAAACACGACAAGTGGCTTGACTTCCTTTAGGCAACTCCAGAGATTCCCCGAGAAAACTGTCCCAAGTGTAGAGGAACACAAAGTTCAACAGAGCAACTCGAGGAAAGCTCCATGTACCACAAATAATCTCGAGATGAGAGCTGATTCCCTGGCTTAGACTCAAGAGGTATGCCAACTTTCCACAAGCTCCTCAAGAGGAGGCTTCTCTCAGCAACAGGTAAGTGGGAGGGACACTGAGTTTGCTGCCTCAAGTGGAATGGACACTGAGACGCCCTGACTCGAAAGAATGACGGATTTCCCTGCAGTGGCTTGAATGCAGGCGTGTCTCTCATCTCACAAGATGAAGGGTGTCTGAATCCCTTGTGGAGACCTACAGAAAGCCCTAGGTCCCCGCCTCATCTCGACAGGAGGACTCACATTCCTTTAACACATTGAGAGTCACACGAGTTCAATGCTTCAAAAGGTGATGATGCCTGACTCCTCTTGAAAATTGATAGGAATCCCAATATCCCTGTGCAACTGGAAAGGGACTCTGAGTTTCCAGCCTCAACTGGAGAAGCATCTCTATTTCCCTGTCAATCCTCGAGGTGATCCCTGAGGTGTCCCTCGCAACTAGACAGGAGTACCTACGCCGTTGAACAAACTCGAAATTTGAAGGGCCATCCCTGCCGTAACTCGAGAATATACCCCAGGTTCCCACCACAACTAAAGAAAAACCATGAGACTTCTCCGACGCAGCAAAATGAGGCCCAACTCCCTTGCTTTGCATGCAGAGCAATTCCGTGTTCCCCATCAAACACATAAGGAGCTTTGACTTGCTTTATCGAACTCCAGAGAGTCCCCAAGTACACTGTCTAGGTCGAGAGGGACCCTGAAGTTACCACAACAATGCGAAATAGTTCCGTGTACCACAAATCAACTCGAGATGAGGCCCGATTCCCCTCCATTGTCTCCAGAACCATCCCGCGTTCCCCATCAGACACGACAAGTGGCTTGACTTCCATTAGGCAACTCCAGGGCTTCCATGTGAACACCGTCCCAAGTCTACAGGAACAGCAAGTTCAGCACAGCAGCTCAAGGAAAGCTCCGTGTACTTCAAATTGACTCGAGATGAGAGCTGATTCCCTGGGTTCAAGTCAAGAGGTAAGCCAACTTTCCACAAGCAACTCAAGAGTAAGCTTCTCAAAGCAACAGGTACGTGGGAGGGATACTGAGTTTTCTGCCTCAAGTGGAATGGACACCGTAATGCCCTGACTTGAAAGGAGGCCAGAATTCCCTGCAGTGGCTTGAATGCAGGCTAGTATTTCATCTCACAAGATGACGGGATGTCTGAATCCCTTGTGGAAACCCTAGAGAAATCCCTAGTTCCAAGCCTCATCTCGAGAGGAGGCCTCACATCTCTTTGACACATCGAGAGGGACACGGAGTTCAATGCTTCAAAAGATGGCGATGCTTGACTCCACTAGACAATTGATAGGAATCCCAATATTCCTGTGGCAACTGGAAAGGGACCCTGGGTCTCCTGCCTCACCTCGAGAAGCGGCCCTATTGCCTTGCCAAGCGTCGAACAGATTCCTGAGGTGTCCCTCGTAATTAGACAGGAGTACTGACTTCACCTAATAAACACGAATTTTGAAGGGCCATCCAAGCAGTAAGTCGAGAATATACCCCAGGTTCCAACCGCAACTCGAGAAAAAAAAATAAGACTTTCCCATCGCCTTGAGATGAGGCCCGATTCCCTTGCATTGTGTGCATAGCTATTCCGTGTTCCCCATCAAACACGTAAGGAGCCTTGACTTGCTTGATGGAGCTCCAGGGAGTCCCCAAGAACACTGGTACAAGTCTAGAGGGACCCTGACGTCACGCAGCAATGCAAAATAGATCTGTGTAACCCAAATCAACTCGAGATGAGGCCCGATTCCCCTACATTGTCTCCAGATCCATCCTACATTTCCCATTAAACACGACAAGTGGCTTGACTTCGTTTAGGCAACTCCAGAGATTCCCTGAGAACAACGTCCCAAGTCTAGAGTAATACCAAGTTCAACAGAGCAACTCAAGGAAAGCTTCATGCACACCAAATCGTCCCGAGATGAGAGCTGATTCCCTGACTTTGACACAAGAGGTATGCCAGCTTTCCACAAACACCTCAAGAGGAGGCTTCTCTTAGCAATACGTATGTGAGAGGGACCCTGAGTTTGCTGCCTCAAGTGGAATAGAAACTGAGATGCTCTGACTCGAGAGAAGGCCGGATTTCCCTGCATTGGCTTGAATGCAGGCTAGTCTTTCATCTCACAAGATGAAGGGGTTTCTGAATCCCCTGTGGAGACCACAGAGAAAGGCCTAGGTCCCCGCCTCATCATGACAGGAGGCCTCACATTCCTTTGACACCTTGAGAGGCACTCAGAGTTCAATGCTTCAAAAGGTGACGATGCCTGACTCCTCTTGAAAATGGATAGGAATCCCATTATCTCTTTGGCAACTGGAAAAGGTCTCTAGGTCACCCGCCTCACCTCGAGAAAAGTCCCTATTGCCCCAGCAAGCCTCAAAGAGATTACTGAGGTGTCCCTCGTAACTACACAGGAGTCTTGACATCGCTGAATAAACACGAGTTTTGAAGGGCCATCCCCGCAGTAACTTGAGAATATACCCCATGTTCCCGCCGCAACATGAGAAAACCATGAGAGTTCCCCCTTCTCGCGAGATGTGGCCCAGTTTCCTGCATTGCGTGCAGAGCAATTCCGAGTTCAAACACATAAGGAGACTTGACTTGCTTGTTTGAACTCCAGAGAGTACCCAAGAACACTCTTACAAGTCTAAAGCGACCCTGATGTCACTGCAACAACGTGAAATAGATTCGTGTACCCCAAATCAACTCAAGATGATGCCCGATTCCCATGAATTCGCTTCAGAGCCATCCACCATTCCCCAACAAACACGACAAGTGGCTTGACTTCCATTAAGCAGCTCCAGAGATTCCTCGAGAACACAGTACCAAGTCTAAAGGAACACAAAGTTCAACACAGCAAATCGAGGAAAGCTCCATTTAACAAAAATCATCCCGAAAAGAGTGCTGTTTCCCTGGCTTCAACTCAAGAGGTATGCCAACTTTCCACAAGCACCTCAAGAGGAGGCTAGTCTCAGCAATAGGTATGTGAGAGGGACACTGAGTTTGCTGGCTCAAGTGGAATGGACACCGAGATGCCCTGACTTGAAAGAACTTTGGATGTCCCTGCAGTGGCTTGAATGCAGGCTCATCTTTCATCTCAAAATGAAGGGATGTCTGAATTCCCTGTGGAGACCACAGAGAAAGCCCTAGGTCCCTGCCTCATCTAGTTAGGAGGCCTCACATTCCTTTGACACCTTGAGAGGCACTCGGAGTTCAATGCTTCAAAAGGTGACGATGCCTGACTCCTCTTGAGAATTGATAGGAATCCCAATATGCCTGTGCAACTGGAAAGGGACACTGAGTCTCCAGCCTCAACTCGAGAACCATCCCTATTGCCCTGCCAAGCCTCGAGGTGATCCCTGAGATGTCCCTCGCAACTAGACAGGAGTACTGACATCGCTGAACAAACTCGAAATTTCAAGGGCCATCCCAGCCGTAATTCGAGAATATAACCCAGGTTCCCACCACGACTAGAGAAAAACAATTAGACTTCCCCCTCGCCGTGAAATGAGGTCCAACTCCCTTGCATTGCTTGTAGAGCAATTCCGGTTCCCCATCAAACACATAAGGAGCCTTGACTTGTTTGATCGAATTCCAGAGAGTCCCCAGGAACACTGTCTAGGTTGAAAGGGACCCTGAGGTTTCCACAGCAATGCGAAATATCTCCGTGTACCACAAAACTCGACAGGAGGCCTGATTCCCCTGCACTGGCTCCGGAGCCATCGGGCGTTCCCCATCAAACACAAGTGGCTTGACTTCCATTAGGCAACTCCAGAGATTCCATGTGAACACTGTCCCAAGTCTAGAGGAACACCAAGTTCAGCACAGCAACTCGAGGAAAGCTCCGTGTACTTCAAATTGACTCGAGATGAGAGCTGATTCCCTGGGTTCAAGTAAAGAGGTAAGCCAACTTTCCACAAGCAACTCAAGAGGAAGCTTCTCAAAGCAACAGGTACGTGGGAGGGACTCTGAATTTGCTGCCTCAACTGGAATGGACACCGAGATTCCCTGACTTGAAAGAAGGCCAGATTTCCCTTCAGTGGCTTGAATGCAGGCTCGTATTTCATCTCACAAGATGACGGGATGTCTGAATCCCTTGTGGAGACCCTAGAGAAATCCCTAGTTACCAGCCTCGTCTCGACAGGAGGCCTCACATCTCTTTGACACATCAAGAGGGACACGGAGTTCAATGTTTCAAAAGATGACGATGCTTGACTCCACTAGACAATTGATAGGAATCCCAATATCCCTGTTGCAACTGGAAAGGGACCCTGTGTCTTTCCGCCTCACCTCGAGAAGCGTCCCAATTGCTCTTAAAAGCCTCTAAGTGATTCCTGTGTTATTCCTCATAACTAGAGAGGAGTCCTGACATCGCTGAACAAACACCAGTTTTGAAGGGCCATCCACTCTGTAACTCGAGAATATAGCCCAGGTTCCCGCCACAACATGAGAAAACCCATGAGAGATACCCCTCGCCACGAGATGAGGCCCGATTCCCCTGCATTGCATGCAGAGCAATTCCGTGTTCCCCATCAAACACGTAAGGAGCCTTGACTTTCTTGTTGGAATCCGAGATTGTCCCAGGAACTCTGGCACAAGTCTAGAGGGACCCTGATGTCAACGCAGCAATGTGAAATACCTCGTGTACCACAAATCAACTCGAGATGAGGCCCGATTCCCCTGCATTCGGTTCAGAGCAATTCCACTTTCCCCATCAACACGACAAGTGGCTTGACTTCCTTTAGTCAACTCCACAGATCCCCCGAGAACACCGTCCCCAGTCTAGAGGAAAACCAAGTTCAACGCAGCAAATCGAGGAAAATTCCGTATATCCTAAATTGTCGCGAGATGAGACCTGAAACCCTGGCTTTGACCGAAGAGGTATGCCAACATTAAACAAGCACCTCAAGAGAAGGATTCTCTCAGCAACAGGTATGTGACAGGGACCCTGAGTATGCTGCCTCAAGTGGAATGGACACCAAGACGCCCTGACTCGAAAGAATGGAGGATTTCTCTGCAGTGGCTTGAAAGCAGGCTCGTCTTTCATGTCACAAGATGAAGGGATGGCTGAATCCCCTGTGGAAACTCTAGAGAAAGCCCTAGGTCCCCGCCTCATTTCAACAGAATGCCTCACATCAGTTGGACACCTTGAGAGGTACGCTGAGTTCACTGCTTCAAACGGTGACGATGCTTGACTCCTCTCGAACATTGATAGCAATCCCAATATCCCTGTGGCTACTGGAAAGGGACACTGGATCCCGCCTGACATCGAGCAGCGTCCCTTTTGCCCTGCCAAGCCTCGAAGAGATTCCTGAGGTGTCCCTCCTAACTAGACAGGAGTGCTGACGTCGCTGAACAAACACAAGTTTTGAAGGGCCATCCCCGCCGTAACTCGAGAATATATTCCAGTTCCCCTCCCCAACTCGAGAAAAACCATGAGACTTCCCTCTCGAAGCGAGATGAGTCAGTATTTCCCTTTAGTGCATGAAGAGCAATTCCGTGATCCCCATCAAACATGTAAGGAGCATTGACTTGCTTGCTGGATCTCGAGAGAGAACCCAAGAACACCGTCACAAGTCTAGAGGGACCTGAGGTCACCCAGGCAATGCGAAGGAGCTCCATGTACCACAAATCAACTCGAGATGAGGCCCGATTCCCCTGCATTGACTCCAGAGCCATCCCCTTTTCACCATCAAACACGACCAGTGGCTTGACTTGCTTTAGGCAACTCCAGAGACTCCCCAAGAACACCGTCCCAAGTATAGAGGAACACCAAGTTCAGCACAGCAACTCGAGGAATGCTCCGTGTATGCAAAATCGTCTCGAGAAGAGAGCTGATTCCCTGGCTTAGACTCAAGACATATGCCAACTTTCCACAGCACCTCAAGAGGAGGCTATTCTCAGCAATGGGTATGTGGAAGGGACCCTGAGTTTGCTGCCTCAAGTGGAATATACCCCGAGAAGCCCTGACTTGAAAGGAGGCCGGATTTCTTGCAGTGACTTGAATACAGGCTCGTCTTTCATTTCACAAGATGAAGGGATGTCTGAATCCCCTGTGGAGACCCTAGAGAAAGCCCTAGTTCCCCGCCTCATTTCGACGGAATGCCTAAGATCCCTTTGACACCTCGAGAGGTACGCGGAGTTCACTGATTCAAAAAGTGGTGTTGCTTGACTCCTCTTGAATATTGATAGGAATCCCGTTTCTCTGTGGCTACTGCAAAGGGACCCTGGGTCTCCCGCCTCACCTTGAGAAGCGTCCCTTTTGCCCTGCCAAGCCTCGAAGAGATTCCTGAGGTGTTCCTCGTAAGTAGACAGGAGTCCTGACGTCGCTGAGCAAAACCGAGTTTTGAAGGGCCATCCCCGCCGTAACTCGAGAATATACCCCAGTTCCTAGCCGCAACTCGAGAAAAACCATGAGACTTCCCCCTCCAAGCGAGATGAGGCCCGATTCCCCGGCATTGCATGCAGACCAATTCCGTGATCCCCATCAAACTTGTAAGGAGCCTCTACTTGCTTGATGGATCTCGAGACAATCCCCAAGAATACTGTCACAAGTCTAGAGGGATCCTGAGGTCACACCAGCAAGGCCAAGGAGCTCCATTTACCACAAATCCACATGAGATGAGGCCCGATTCCCCTGCATTGACTCCAGATCCATCCCTCATTCCCAAACAAACACAACCAGTGGCTTGACTTCCTTTAGGCAACTCCAGACATTCCCCAAGAACACCATCCCAAGTCTAGAGGAACAGAGAGTTCAGCACAGCAACTCGAGGAATGCTTCGTGTACCCCAAATCGTCTCGAGATGAGAGCTCATTCTCTGGCTTAGACTAAAGACATATGCCAGCTTTCCACAAGCACCTCAAGAGAAGGCTTCTCTCAGCAGTAGGTATTTGGGAGGGATCCTGGGTCTCCCGCCTCACCTCGAGAAGCGTCCCTTTTTCTCTGCCAAGACTCGAAGTGATTCCTGAGGTGGCCCTCGTAAGTAGACAGTAGTCCTGACGTCGCTGAACAACCACGAGTTTAGAAGGTTCATCCCCGCCATAAGTCGAGAATATACGCCAGGTCCCCGCCACAACTCGAGAAACACCATGAGACTTCCCCCTCGAAGTGAGATGAGGCCCCATTCCCCTGCATTGCATGCAGAGGAATTCCGTGATCCCCATCAAACATGTAAGGAGCCTCGACTTGCTTGATGGATCTCGAAATAGTCCCCAAGAACACTGTCACAAGTCTAGCTGGACCCTGAGGTCACCCCAGTAAAACAAAGGAGCTCCTTATACCCCAAATCAACTCGAGATGAGGCCCGATTCCGTGCATTGACTCCGGAGCCATCCCCGTTTCCAATCAAACACGACCAGTGCCTTGACTTCCTTTAGGCAACTCCAGAAATAACCCAAGAGCAACGTCCCAAGTTTAGAGGAACACTAATTTCAGCACAGCAACGAGAGGAATGCTCCATGTACCCCAAATTGTCTCAAGATGAGAGCTGATTCTCCTGCTTAGACTCAAGTCATATGCCAACTTTCCACAAGCACCTCAAGAGGAGGCTTTTCTCTGCAATAATTTTGTGGGAAGGACCCTGAGTTTCCTGCCTCCAGGGGAATATACACCGAGAAGCCTTGACTCGAAAGGAGGCCGGATTTCCTTGCAGTGGCTTGAATACAGGCACGATTTTCATCTCACCAGATGAAGGGATGTCTGAATCCCCTGTGGAGACCCTAGAGAAAGCCATAGGTCTCCACCTCATTTCGAAGGAATGCCTCAAATCCCTTTGACACCTAGAGAGTCACGCGGAGTTCACTGCTTCAAAAGGTGACGATGCCTGACTCCTCTTGAACATTGATAGGAATCCCAATATCCCTGTGGTTACTGGAAAGTGACCCTGGGTCTCCCGCCTCACCTCGAGAAGCATTCCTTTTGCCCTGCCAAGCCTTGAAGAGATTCCTGAGGTGTCCCTCGTAACTAGAAAGGAGTCGTGATGTCGCTGAATAAACACGAGTTTTGAAGGGCCATCCCCTCCCCGTAACTAGAGAATATACCCCAGGTCCCCGACGCAACTCGAGAAAAAGGACGAGACTTCTCCTTCGAAGCGAGATGAGGCCTGACTTTCCTGCATTGCTTGCAGAGCAATTCCGTGATCCCCATTAAACCTGTTAGGAGCCTCGACTTGCTTGCTGGATCTCGAACAGTCCCCAAGAACACCATCACAAGTCTAGAGGGACCCTGAGGTCACACAGGCAACGCGAAGGAGCTCCATGTACCACAAATCAACTCGAGATGAGGCCCGATTTCCCTGCATTGACACCAGAGCCATCCCCCTTTCCCCATCAAACACGACCCGTGGCTTGACTTGCTTTAGGCAACTCCAGAAATTCCCCAAGAACAACGTCTCATGTCTAGAGGAACACCAATTTCAGCACAGCAACTCGAGGAATGCTCTGTGTACCCCAAATCATCTCGAGATGAGACATGATTCCCTAGCTTAGACACAAGACGTATGCCAACTTTCCACAAGCACCTCAAGAGGAGGATTCTCTCAGCAATAGGTATGTAGGAGGGACCCTGTGTTTGCTGCATCAAGTGGAATGGACACCGAGACGCCCTGACTCGAAAAGAGGCCGGATTTCCTTGCAGTGGCTTGAATACAGGCTCGACTTTCATCTCACCAGATGAAGGGATGTCTGAATCCCCTGTGGAGAGCCTAGAGAAAGTCATAGGTCCCCGCCTCATTTCGACGGAATACCTCAAATTCCTATGACACCTAGAGAGTCAGGCGGAGTTCACTGCTTCAAAAGGTGACGATGCCTGACTCCTCTTGAACATTGATAGGAATCCCAATATCCCTGTGGTTACTGGAAAGTAACCCTGGGTCTCCCGCCTCACCTTGAGAAGCGTCCCTTTTGCCCTGCCAAGCCTCGAAGAGATTCCTGAGGTGTCCCTCGAAACTAGACAGGAGTCCTGACGTCGCTGAACAAAGACGGCTTTTGAAGGGCCACCCCCGCCGTAAGTCGAGAATAAACCCCAGTTTCCCGCGCAACTCGAGAAAAACCATGAGACATCCCCCTCGATGCGAGATGAGGCCCGATTCTGCTGCATTGCATGCAGACCAATTCCGTGATCCCCATCAAACTTGTAAGGAGCCTTGACTTGCTTGATGGATCTCGAGAGAGTCCCAAAGAATACTCTCACAAGTCTAGATGGATCATGAGGTCACACCAGTAATGCGTAGGAGCTCCATGTATCACAAATCAATATGAGATGAGGCCCGATTCCCCTGCATTGACTCCAGCGCCATCCCCCTTTCACCATCAAACATCACCAGTGGCTTGACTTCCTTTAGGCAACTCCAGAGACTCCCCGAGAACACCGTTCCAAGTATAGAGGAACACCAAGTTCAGCACAGCAACTCGAGGAATGCTCCGTGTATGCCAAATCGTCTCGAGATGAGAGCTGATTTTGCGGCTAGACTCAAGACATATGCCAACATTCCACAAGCACCTCAAGAGGAGGCTATTCTCAGCAAGGGGTATGTGGAAGGGACCCTGAGTTTGCTACCTCAAGTGGAATATACCCCGAGAAGCCCTGACTTGAAAGGAGGCCGGATTTCTTGCAGTGGCTTGAACAAAGGCTCGTCTTTCATTTCACAAGATGAAGGGATGTCTGAATCCCCTGTGGAGACCCTAGAGAAAGCCCAAGTTCCCCGCCTCATTACGACAGAATGCCTAAGATCCCTTTGACACCTTGAGAGTCACGCGGAGTTCGCTGCTTCAAAAAGTGGTGTTGCTTGACACCTCTTGAACATTGCTAGGAATCCCGTATCTCTGTGGCTACTGCAAAGGGACCCTGGGTCTCCTGCCTCACCTTGAGAAGCGTCCCTTTTGCCCTGCCAAGCCTCGAAGAGATTCCTGAGGTGTCCCTCGTAACTAGACAAGAGTCGTGACTTCGCTGAACAAACAAGAGTTTGAAGGGACATTGCCACCGTAACTCGAGATTATACCCCTGATCCCAGCCGCAACTTGAGGAAAACCATGAGACGACTTCCCCCTCGAAGTGAGATGAGGCCCGATTCCCCGGCATTGCATGCAGAGCGATTCCGTGATCCCCATAAAACTTTTAAGGAACCTCGACTGGCTTGATGGATCTCGATATAGTCCCCAAGAATACTGTCACAAAACTAGGGGGACCCTGAGGTCACCCCAGAAAAGCATAGGAGCTCCATGTACCACAAATCAAATCGAGATGAGGCCCGATTCCCCTGCATTGACTCCAGAGACATCCCCATTTCCCCATCAAACATGACCCGTGGCTTGACTTCATTTAGGCAACTCCAGAGGTTCCCCGAGAACACCGTCCGAAGTCTAGAGGAACACCAAGTTCAGCACAGCAACTCGAGGAATGCTCCGTGTACCCCAAATCGTCTCGAGATGAGAGCTGATTCCCTGGGTTCGATTCAAGACATATGACAACGTTCCAGAGGCATCTCAAGAGGAGGCTTCTTTCAGCAATAGTTATGTTAGGGACCATGAGTTTGCTCCCTCAACTAGAATATACACCAAAAAGCCCAGACGCGAATGGAGGCCGCAATTTCTTGCAGTAGCTTCAATACAGGCTTGTCTTTCATGTCACAAGATGAAGGGATGTCTGATTCCCCTGTGGAGACCCTAGAGAAAGCCCTAGGTCCCAGCCTCCTTTCGACGGAATGCCTGACATCCCTTTGACACCTTGAAAGGCAGGCGGAGTTCACTGCTTCAAAAGGTGATGATGCCTGACTCCTCTTGAACATTGATAAGAATCCCAATATCCCTGTAGCTACTGGAAAGGGACCCTGGGTATCCCGCCTCAACTTGGGACGCGTCCCTTTTGCCCTGCCAAGCCTCGAAGAGATTCCTGAGGTGTCCCTCGTAACTAGACAGGAGTTGTGACTTCGCTGAACAAACACGAGCTTTGAAGGGACATCGCCACCCTAACTCGATAATATAACCCTGGTTCTAGCCGCAACTTGAGAAAAACCATGAGCCTTACCCCTCGAAGCAAGATGAGGCCTGATTCCCCTGCATTGCATGCAGAACAATTCCGTGATCCCCATCAAACATGTAAGGGACCTGGACTGGATTGATGGATCTCGATATAGTCCCCAAGAACACTGTCACAAGTCTAGAGGGACCCTGAGGTCACACCAGCAACGCGAAGGAACTCCATGTACCCCAAATCAACTCGAGATGAAAGCCGATTCCCCTGAATTGCCTCCAGAGCCATCCCCCTTTCCCCATCAAACACGACTCATGGCTTGACTTCCTTTAGGCAACTCCAGAGGTTCCCCGAGAACACCGTCTCAAGTCTAGAGGAACACCAAGTTCAGCACAGCAACTAGAGGAATGCTCCGTATACCCCGTATCATCTCAAGATGAGAGCTGATTTTCTGGCTTAGACTCAAGACATATGCCAACGTTCCACAAGCACCTCAAGAGGAGGCTTCTCTCAGCAATATATATGAGGGAGGGACCCTGAGTATGCTGCCTCAAGTGGAATATACACTGAGAAGCCCTGACTTGAAAGGAGGCTATAATTCCTTGCAGTGGCTTGAATACAGGCTCTTCTTTCACCTCACAAGATGAAAGGATGTTTGAATCCCTTGTGGAGACCATAGAGAATGCCCTAGGTCCCAGCCTCCTTTCGACGGAATGCCTCACATTCCTTTGACACTTCCAGAGGCACGTGGAGTTCACTGCTTCAAAAGGTGACGATGCCTGACTCTTCTTGAAGGTTGATAAGAATCCCAATATCCCTGTGGCTACTCGAAAGGGACCCTGGGTATCCCGCCTCAACTTGGGACGCGTCCCTTTTGCCCTGCCAAGCCTTGAAGAGATTCCTGAGGTGTCCCTCGTAACTAGACAGGAGTCCTGACTTCGCTGAACAAACACGAGTTTTGAAGGGACATCGCTGCCGTAACTTGAGAATATAACCCTGGTCCCGGCCGGAACTCGAGAAAAACCATGAGACTTCCGCATCGAAGCAAGATGAGGCCCGATTCCCCTGCATTGCATGCAGAGTAAATTCGTGATCCCCATCAAACATGTAAGTAACCTCGACTGGCTTGATGGATCTCGAGACAGTCACAAAAAATACTGTCACAAGTCTAGATGGACCCTGAGGTCAACCCAGCAACGTGAAGGAGCTCCATGTACCCCAAATCAAATCGAGATGAGGCCCGATTCCCTTGCATTGCCTCCGGAGCCATCCACCTTTCCCTATCTAACACTATCCGTATCTTGACTTCCTTTAGGCAACTCCAGAGGTTCCTCGAGAACACCGTCCCAAGTCTAGAGGAATACCAAGTTCACCACAGCAACTCGAGGAATGCTCCGTATACCCCGTATCGTCTCGAGATGAGAGCTGATTCTCTGGCTTAGACTCAAGACATATGCCAAAGTTCCACAAGACGTCAAGAGGAGGCTTCTATCAGCAATAGGAATGTTAGGGACACTGAGATTCCTGCCTCCACTGAAATATACACCGAGAAGCACTGACTAGAAAGGAGGCCATAATTCCTTGCAGTGGCTTGAATACAGTCTCATCTTTCATCTCACAAGATGAGGGGATGTCTGAATCCACAGTGGAGACCTTAGAGATAGCCCTAGGACCCTGCTTCATTTAGAACGAATGTCTCACATCCCTTTGAAACACAGAGAGGCACGTGGTGTTCACTGCTTTAAAAGGTGACAATGCCTCACTCCTCTTGAACATTGATAAGAATCCCAATATCCCTGTGGCTACTGGAAAGGGAACATGGGTCTCATGCCTCAACTCGGAAAGCATCTCTCTTGCCCTGCCAAGCCTCAAAGAGATTCCTGAAGTGTCCCTCGTAACTTGACAGGAGTCGTGACGTCGTTGAACAAACACGAGTTTTGAAGGGACATCCCCGATGTAACTTGAGAATATACCCCTGGTCCCAGCCACAACTGGAGAAAAACAATGAGACCTCCCCCTCGAAGCGAGATGAGGCCAAATTCCCCTGCATTGCATACAGAGCAATTCTGTGATTCCCATCAAACATGTAAGGAACCTCGACTGGCTTGATGGATCTCCAGACAGTCACCAAGAACACTGTCACAAGTCTAGGGGGAACCTGAGGTCACCCCAGCAACGCGAAGTAGCTCCATGTACCACAAATCAACTGGAGATGATGCCGGATTCCCCTGAATTGACTCCAGAGACATCCCCCTTTCCCCATCAAAAAACGACCGGTGGCTTGACTTCCTTTAGGCAACTCCAGCGGTTCCTGAGAACATCGTTCCATGTCTAGAGGAACACCAAGTTCAGCACAGCAACTCGAGAAATGCTCCATGTACTGCGTTTCATCTCGAGATGAGAGTTGATTCCCTGGCTTAGACTCAAGACATATGCCAACGTTCCAGAAGCACCTCAAGAGGAGGCTTCTCTCAGTAAGTGTTATGTTTTGGACCTTGAGTTTGCTCCCTCAACTCGAATATACACCAAGAAGCCCAGACTTGAAAGGAGGCTGTAATTTCTTGCAGTGGCTTGAATACAGGCTCGTCTTTCATGTCACAAGATGAAGGGATGTCTGAATACCCTGTGGAGACCCTAGAGAAAGCCCTAGGTCCCAGACTCATTTCGATGGAATGCCTCACATCACTTTGACACATAGAGCGTCACGTGGAGTTCACTGCTTCAAAAGGTGACCATGCCTGACACCTCTTGAACATTGATAAGAATCCTAATATCCCTGTGGCGACTGGAAAGGGAACCAGGGTCTCCCGCCACAACTCGGAATGCATCCCTTTTGCTCTGCCAAGCCTCGAAGAGATTCCTGAGGTGTCCCTCGGAACTAGACAGGAGTCGTGACTTCGCTGAACAAACACGAGCTTTGAAGGGACATCGCCACCCTAACTCGATAATATAACCCTGGTTCTAGCCGCAACTTGAGAAAAACCATGAGACTTACCCCTCGAAGCAAGATGAGGCCCGATTCCCCTGCATTGCATGCAGAACAATTCCGTGATCCCCATCAAACATGTAAGGGACCTGGACTGGATTGATGGATCTCGAGATAGTCCCCAAGAACACTGTCAGAAGTCTAGAGGGACCCTGAGGTCACCCCAGCAACGCAAAGGAGCTCCATGTACCCCAAATCATCTCGAGATGAAGGCCGATTCCCCTGCATTGCCTCCAGAGCCATCCCCCTTTCCCCATCAAACACGACCCATGGCTTGACTTCCTTTAGGCAACTCCAGAGGTTCCCCGAGAACACCGTTGCAAGTCTAGAGGAACACCAAGTTCAGCTCAGCAACTAGAGGAATGCTCCGTATACCCCGTATCGTCTCGAGATGAGAGCTGATTTCCTGGCTTAGACTCAAGACATATGCCAACGTTCCACAAGCACCTCAAGAGGAGGCTTCTCTCAGCAATATATATGAGGGAGGGACCCTGAGTATGCTGCCTCAAGTGGAATATACACTGAGAAGCCCTGACTTGAAAGGAGGCTATAATTCCTTGCAGTGGCTTGAATACAGGCTCGGCTTTCATCTCACAAGATGAAGGGATGTCTGAATCCCTTGTGGAGACCCTAGAGAAAGCCCTAGGTGCCAGCCTCCTTTTGACGGAATGCCTCATGTCCCTTTGACACCTCCAGAGGCACGCGGAGTTCACTGCTTCAAAAGGTGACGATGCCTGACTCCCCTTGAACATTGATAAGAATCCCAATATCCCTGTGGCTACTGGAAAGGGACCCTGGGTATCCCGCCTCAACTCGGGATGCGTCCCTTTTGCCCTGCCAAGCCTCGAAGAGATTCCTGAGGTGTCCCTCGTAACTAGACAGGAGTCGTGACTTCGCTGAACAAACAAGAGTTTGAAGGGACATTGCCGACGTAACTCGAGATTATACCCCTGGTCCCAGCCGCAACTCGAGGAAAACCATGAGACGACTTCCCCCTCGAAGCGAGATGAGGCCCGATTCCCCGGCATTGCATGCAGAGCGATTCCGTGATCCCCATCAAACTTTTAAGGAACCTCGACTGGCTTGATGGATCTCGATACAGTCCGCAAGAACACTGTCACAAAACTAGGGGGACCCTGAGGTCACCCCAGAAAAGCATAGAAGCTCCATGTACCACAAATCAAATCGAGATGATGCCCGATTCCCCTGCATTGACTCCAGAGACATCCCCATTTCCCCATCAAATACGACCCGTGGCTTGACTTCATTTAGGAACCTCCAGAGGTTCCCCGAGAACACCGTCCGAAGTCTAGAGGAACACCAAGTTCAGCACAGCAACTCGAGTTATGCTCCGTGTACCCAAAATCGTCTTGAGATGAGAGCTGATTCCCTGGGTTCGATTCAAGACATATGACAACGTTCCAGAGGCACCTCAAGAGGAGGCTTCTCTCAGCAATAGTTATGTTAGGGACCATGAGTTTGCTCCCTCAACTAGAATATACACCAAAAAGCCCAGACTCGAATGGAGGCCGCAATTTCTTGCAGTAGCTTCAATACAGGCTCGTCTTTCATGTCACAAGATGAAGGGATGTCTGATTCCCCTGTGGAGACCCTAGAGAAAGCCCTAGGTCCCAGCCTCCTTTCGACGGAATGCCTCACATCCCTTTGACACCTTGAAAGGCAGGCGGAGTTCACTGCTTCAAAAGGTGACGATGCCTGACTCCTCTTGAAGGTTGATAAGAATCCCAATATCCGTGTGGCTACTGGAAAGGGACCCTGGGTATCCCGCCTCAACTTGGGACGCGTCCCTTTGGGACTTCCAAACCTCGAAGAGATTCCTGAGGTGTCCCTCGTAACTAGACAGTAGTCCTGTCTTCGCTGAACAAACACGAGTTTTGAAGGGACATCGCCGCCGTAACTTGAGAATATAACCCTGGTCCCAGCCGGAACTCGAGAAAAACCATGAGACTTCTGCCTCGAATCAAGATGAGGCCTGATTCCCCTGCATTGCATGTAGAGCAAATTCGTGATCCCCAACAAACATGTAAGGAACCTCGACTGGCTTGATGTATCTCGAGACAGTCACAAAGAATACTGTCACAAGTCTAGAGGGACCCTGAGGTCAACCCAGCAATGTGAAGGAGCTCCATGTACCCCAAATCAAATCGAGATGAGCCCCGATTCCCTTGCATTGCATCCAGAGCCATCCACCTTTCCCTATCTAACACTGTCCGTATCTTAACTTCCTTTAGGCAACTCCAGAGGTTCCCCGAGAACACCGTCCCAAGTCTAGAGGAATAGCAAGTTCACTACAGCAACTCAAGGAATGCTCCGTATACCCCGTATCGTCTCGAGATGAGAGCTGATTCCCTTGCTTAGACTCAAGACATATGCCAAAGTTCCACAAGACCCTCAAGAGGAGGCTTCTATCAGTAATAGGAATGTTAGGGACCCTGAGATTCCTGCCTCCACTCAAACATACACCGAGAAGCACTGACTAGAAAGGAGGCCATATTCCTTGCAGTGGCTTGAATACAGGCTCATCTTTCATCTCACAAGATGAAGGGATGTCTGAATCCACTGTGGAGACCTTAGAGAAAGCCCTAGGACACCACCTCATTTCGACGGAATGCCTCACATCCCTTTGACACCTAGAGAGGCACGTGGTGTTCACTGCTTTAAAAGGTGACAATGCGTCACTCCTCTTGAACATTGATAAGAATCCCAATATCCCTGTGGCTACTGGAAAGGGACCCTGGGTGTCGCGCCTCTACTCGGGAAGCATCTCTCTTGCCCTGCCAAGCCTCAAAGAGATTGCTGAAGTGTCCCTCGTAACTAGACAGGAGTCGTGACGTCGTTGAACTAACACGAGTTTTGAAGGGACATCCCCGATGTAACTCGAGAATATACCCCTGGTCCCAGCCGCAACTCTAGAAAAACAATGAGACTTCCCCCTCGAAGCGACATGAGGCCAAATTCCCCTGCATTGCATACAGAGCAATTCTGTGATCCCCATCAAACATGTAAGGAACCTCGACTGGCTTGATGGATCTCCAGACAGTCACCAAGAACACTGTCACAAGTCTAGGGGGAACCTGAGGTCACCCCAGCAACGCGAAGTAGATCCATGTACCATAAATCAACTGGAGATGATGCCGGATTCCCATGCCCTGACTCCAGAGACATCCCCCTTTCCCCATCAAAAACGACCGGTGGCTTGACTTCCTTTAGGCAACTCCAGCGGTTCCCGAGAACACCATTCCATGTCTAGAGGAACACCAAGTTCACCACAGCAACTCGAGAAATGCTTCATGTCCCCCGTGTCGTCTCGAGATGAGAGCTAATTCCCTGGCTTAGACTCAAGACAATTGGCAACGTTCCAGAAGCACCTCAAGATGAGGCTTCACTCAGCAAGTGGTATGTTATGGACCTTGAGTTTGCTCCCTCAACTCGAATATACACCAAGAAGCCCAGACTTGAAAGGGGGCCGTAATTTCTTGCAGTGGCTTGAATACAGGCTCCTCTTTCATGTCACAAGATGAAGGGATTTCTGAATCCCCTGTGGAGACCCTAGAGAAAGCCCTAGGTCCCAGCCTCGTTTCGATGGAATGCCTCACATCCCTTTGACACATAGAGCGTCACGCGGAGTTCACTGCTTCAAAAGGTGACGATGCCTGACTCCTCTTGAACATTGATAAGAATCCTAATATCCCTGGGGCGACTGGAAAGGGAACCTGGGTCTCCCGCCTCAACTCGGGATGCATCCCTTTTGCTCTGCCAAGCCTCGAAGAGATTTCTGAGGTGTCCCTCGTACTAGAC
Organism: Odocoileus hemionus; assembly: GCA_020976825.1. NCBI lineage: Eukaryota > Metazoa > Chordata > Mammalia > Artiodactyla > Cervidae > Odocoileus > Odocoileus hemionus. Next base: position 156,646 of record CM037435.1, on the reverse strand, counting down.
AGGAGTCGTGACTTCGCTGAACAAACACGAGCTTTGAAGGGACATCGCCACCCTAACTCGATAATATAACCCTGGTTCTAGCCGCAACTTGAGAAAAACCATGAAACTTACCCCTCGAAGCAAGATGAGGCCCGATTCCCCTGCATTGCATGCAGAACAATTCCGTGATCCCCATCAAACATGTAAGGGACCTGGACTGGATTGATGGATCTCGAGATAGTCCCCAAGAACACTGTCACAAGTATAGAGGGACCCTGAGGTCACCCCAGCAATGCAAAGGAGCTCCATGTACCCCAAATTAACTCGAGATGAAGGCCGATTCCCCTGCATTGCCTCCAGAGCCATCCCCCTTTCCCCATCAAACACGACCCATGGCTTGACTTCCTTTAGGCAACTCCAGAGGTTCCCCGATAACACCGTCTCAAGTCTAGAGGAACACTAAGTTCAGCACAGCAACTAGAGGAATGCTCCGTATACCCCGTATCGTCTCGAGATGAGAGCTGATTTCCTGGCTTAGACTCAAGACATATGCCAACGTTCCACAAGCACCTCAAGAGGAGGCTTCTCTCTGCAATATATATGAGGGGGGGACCCTGAGTTGCTGCATGAAGTGTAATATACACTGAGAAGCCCTGACTTGAAAGGAGGCTATAATTCCTTGCAGGGGCTTGAATACAGGCTCGTCTTTCATCTCACAAGATTAAGGGATGTCTGAATCCCTTGTGGAGACTCTAGAGAAAGCCCTAGGTCCCAGCCTCCTTTTGACGGAATGCCTCATATCCCTTTGACACCTCCAGAGGCATGCGGAGTTCACTGCTTCAAAAGGTGATGATGCCTGACTCCCCTTGAACATTGTTAAGAATCCCAATATCCCTGTGGTTACTGGAAAGGGACCCTGGGTCTCCCACCTCAACTAGGGAAGCGTCCCTTTTGGCCTTCCAAGCCTCGAAGAGATTCCTGAGGTGTCCCTCGTAACTAGACAGGAGTCGTGACTTCGCTGAACAAACAAAAGTTTGAAGGGACATTTCCGCCATAACTCGAGATTATACCCCTGGTCCCAGCCGCAACTCGAGGAAAACCATGAGACGACTTTCCCCTCGAAGTGAGATGAGGTCCGATTCCCTGGCATTGCATGCAGAGCGATTCCGTGATCCCCATCAAACCTTTAAGGAACCTCGACTGGCTTGATGGATCTCGACATAGTCCCCAAGAACACTGTCACAAAACTAGGGGGACCCTGAGGTCACCCCAGAAAAGCATAGGAGCTCCATGTACCACAAATCAAATCGAGATGAGGCCCGATTCCCCTGCATTGACTCCAGAGACATCCCCATTTCCCCATCAAACACGACCCGTGGCTTGACTTCCTTTAGGCAACTCCAGAGGTTCCCCGAGAACACCGTCCGAAGTCTAGAGGAACACCAAGTTCAGCACAGCAACTCGAGGAATACTCCGTGCACCCCAAATCGTCTCGAGATGAGAGCTTATTTCCTGGGTTCGATTCAAGACATATGACAACGTTCCAGAGGCACCACAAGAGGAGGCTTCTCTCAGCAATAGTTTTGTTAGGGACCATGAGTTTGCTCCCTCAACTAGAATATACACCAAAAAGCCGAGACTTGAATGGAGGCCGTAATTTCTTGCAGTAGATTCAATACAGGCTCGTCTTTCATGTCACAAGATGAAGGGATGTCTGATTCCCCTGTGGAGACCCTAGAGAAAGCCCTAGGTCCCAGACTCCTTTCGACGGAATGCCTCACATCCCTTTGACACCTTGAAAGGCAGGCGGAGTTCACTGCTTCAAAATGTGACGATGCCTGACTCCTTTTGAAGGTTGATAAGAATCCCAATATCACTGTGCCTACTGGAAAGGGACCCTGGGTATCCCGCCTCAACTCGGGATGCGTCCCTTTTGCCCTGCCAAGCCTCGAAGAGATTCCTGAGGTGTCCCTCGTAACTAGACAGGAGTCCCGACTTCTCTGAATAAACACGAGTTTTGAAGGGACATCGCCGCCATAACTTGAGAATATAACCCTGGTCCCGGCCGGAACTCGAGAAAAACCATGAGACTTCTGCCTCGAAGCAAGATGAGGCCCCATTCCCCTGCACTGCATGCAGAGCAAATTCGTGATCCCCATCAAACATGTAAGGAACCTCGACTGGCTTGATGGATCTCGAGACAGTCACAAAGAATACTGTCACAAGTCTAGAGGGACCCTGAGGTCAACCCAGCAAAGTGAAGGAGCTCCATGTACCCCAAATCAAATCGAGATTAGCCCCGATTCCCTTGAATTGCCTCCAGAGCCTACCCCTTTCCCTATCTAACACTGTCCATATCTTAACTTCATTTAGGCAACTCCAGAGGTTCCCCGAGAACACCGTCGCATGTCTAGAGGAACACCAAGTTCAGCAAAGCAACTAGAGGAATGCTCCGTATACGCCGTATCATCTCGAGATGAGAGTTGATTCCCTTGTTTAGACTCAAGACATATGCCAACGTTCCACAAGACCCTCAAGAGGAGGCTGCTCTCATCAATAGGTATGTAAGGGAACCTGAGTTTGCTGCCTCAATTGGAATATACACCGAGAAGCACTGACTTGAAAGGAGGCGGTAATTCCTTGCGGTGGCATGAATACAGGCTCGTCTTTCATCTCTCAAGATGAAGGGATGTCTGAATCCCCTATGGAGACCTTAGAGAAAGACCTAGGTCCCCGCCTCATTTCGACGGAATGCCTCACATCCCTTTGACACCTGGAGAGGCACGTGGTGTTCACTGCTGTTAAAGGTGACAATGCCTGACTCTTCTTGAACATTGATAAGAATCCCAATATCCCTGAGGCTACTGGAAAGGGACCCTGGGTCTCCTGCCTCAACTCGGGAAGCGTCCCTTTGCCCTGCCAAGCCTCAAAGAGATTCCTGAAGTGTCCCTCGTAACTAGACAGGAGACGGGACGTCGTTGAACAAACAAGAGTTTTGAAGGGACATCCCTGATGTAACGCGAGAATATATCCCTTGTCCCAGCCGTAACTCGAGAAAAACAATGAGACTTCCCCCTCGAAGCATGATGAGGACAAATTCCCTTGCATTGCATACAGAGCAATTCCGTGATCCCCATCAATCAGGTAAGGAACTCGACTGGCTTGATGGATCTCGAGATAGTCCCCAAGAACACTGTCACAAGTCTAGAGGGACCCTGAGCTCACCCCAGCAACGTGAAGGAGCTCCATGTAACCGAAATCAACTCGAGATGAGGCCCGATTCCCCTGCATTGCTTCCAGAGCCATCCCCATTTCCCCATCAAACACGACCCATGGCTTGACTTCCTTTAGGCAACTCCAGAGGTTCCACGAGAACACCATCCCAAGTCTAGAGGAACACCAAGTTCAGCACAGCAACTCGAGGAATGCTCCATGTACCCCGTATCATCTCGAGATGAGAGCTGATTCCCTGGCTTAGACTCAAGACATATGCCAACATTCCACAAGCACCACAAGAAGAGGCTTCTCTCAATAATATGTATGAGGAAGGGATCCTGAGTATGCTGCCTCAAGTGGAATATACTCCGAGAAGCCCTGACTTGAAAGGAGGCCGTAATTCCTTGCAGTGGCTTGAATACAGGCTCGTCTTTCAACCCTCACGATGAACGGATGTCTGAATCCCCTGTGGAGACCCTAGAGAAAGCCCTAGGTGCCAGCCTCCTTTTGACGGAATGCATCCCATCCCTTTGACACATTGAGAGGCAGGTGGTGTTCACTGTGTCAAAAGGTGACAATGCCTGACTCTTCCTGAACATTGATAACAATCCCAATATCCCTGTGGCTACTGGAAAGGGACCCTGGGTCTTCCGCCCCAACTCAGGAAGCGGCCCTTTTGCCCTGCCAAGCCTCAAAGAGATTCCTGAGGTGTCCCTCGTAGCTATACAGGAGTTCTGGTGTTGCTGAACAAATACGAGTTTTGAAGGGACATCCCCACCCTAACTCGAGTATATACCCCTGGTCCCAGCCGCAAATCGAAAAAAAAAACCATGAGACGACTTCCCCTCCAAGCGAGAAGAGGCCCGATTCCTCTGCATTGTATGCAGAGCAATTCCGTGATCCCCATCAAACATGTAAGGAACCTCGACTGGCTTGATGGATCTCGAGACAGGCCCCAAGAACACTCTCACAAGTCTAGGGGGACCCTGAGGTCACACCAACAACGTGAAGGAGTACCGTGTACCCCAAATCAACACGAAATGAGCCCCAAATCCCATTCAATGTCTCCCAGAGCCAGCTTCCTTTCCCCACCAAACACGACCCGTGGCTTGACTTCCTTTAGGCAACTCCAGAGGTTCCCCGAGAACACCGTCCCAAGACTAGAGGAACACCAAGTTCAGCACAGCAACTCGAGGAATGCTCCGTGTACCCTAAATCTTCTCGAGATGAGAGCGGGTTCCCTTGCTTAGACTCAAGTTATATGCCAACGTTCCACAAGCACCTCAAGAGGAGGCTTCTCTCAGCAATAGGTATGTTAGGGACGCTGAGTATGCTGCCTGAATTGGAATATACACCGAGAAGTCCTGACTTGAAAGGAGGCCGTAATTCCTTGCAGTGGCTTGAATACAGGCTCGTCTTTCATCTCTCAAGATGAAGGGATGTCTGAATCCCTGTGGAGACCTTAGAGAAAGACCTAGGTCCCCGCCTCATTTCGACGGAATGCCTCACATCCCTTTGACACCTGAGAGGCACGTGGTGTTCACTGCTTTAAAGGTGACAATGCCTGACTCTTCTTGAACATTGATAAGAATCCCAATATCCCTGAGGCTACTGGAAAGGGACCCTGGGTCTCCTGCCTCAACTCGGGAAGCGTCCCTCTTGCCCTGCCAAGCCTCAAAGAGATTCCTGAAGTGTCCCTCGTAACTAGACAGGAGACGGGACGTCGTTGAACAAACACGAGTTTTGAAGGGACATCCTGATGTAACTCGAGAATATATCCCTTGTCCCAGCCGTAACTCGAGAAAAAGAATGAGACGACTTCCCCCTCGAAGCATGATGAGGACAAATTCCCTTGCATTGCATACAGAGCAATTCCGTGATCCCCATCAATCAGGTAAGGAACTCGACTGGCTTGATGGATCTCGAGATAGTCCCAAGAACACTGTCACAAGTCTAGAGGGACCCTGAGGTCACCCCAGCAACGTGAAGGAGCTCCATGTAACCGAAATCAACTCGAGATGAGGCCCGATTCCCCTGCATTGCTCCAGAGCCATCCCCATTTCCCCATCAAACACGACCCATGGCTTGACTTCCTTTAGGCAACTCCAGAGGTTCCACGAGAACACCATCCCAAGTCTAGAGGAACACCAAGTTCAGCACAGGAACTCGAGGAATGCTCCGTGTACCCCCCAATCATCTCGAGATGAGAGCTGATTCCCTGGCTTAGACTCAAGACATATGCCAACATTCCACAAGCACCACAAGAAGAGGCTTCTCTCAATAATATGTATGAGGAAGGGATCCTGAGTATGCTGCCTCAAGTGGAATATACACCGAGAAGCCCTGACTTGAAAGGAGGCCGTAATTCCTTGCAGTGGCTTGAATACAGGCTCGTCTTTCAACCCTCACGATGAAGGGATGTCTGAATCCCCTGTGGAGACCCTAGAGAAAGCCCTAGGTGCCAGCCTCCTTTTGACGGAATGCATCCCATCCCTTTGACACATTGAGAGGCAGGTGGTGTTCACTGTGTCAAAAGGTGACAATACCTGACTCTTCTTGAACATTGATAACAATCCCAATATCCCTGTGGCTACTGGAAAGGGACCCTGGGTCTTCCGCCCCAACTCAGGAAGCGTCCCTTTTGCCAAGCCAAGCCTCAAAGAGATTCCTGAGGTGTCCCTCGTAGCTATACAGGAGTTCTGGTGTTGCTGAACAAATACGAGTTTTGAAGGGACATCCCCACCCTAACTCGAGTATATACCCCTGGTCCCAGCCGCAAATAAAAAAAAAAAAAACATGAGACGACTTTCCCCTCCAAGCGAGAAGAGGCCCGATTCCTCTGCATTGTATGCAGAGCAATTCCGTGATCCCCATCACACATGTAAGGAACCTCGACTGGCTTGATGGATCTCGAGACAGTCCCCAAGAACACTCTCACTAGTCTAGGGGGACCCTGAGGTCACACCAACAACGTGAAGGAGTACCGTGTACCCCAAATCAACACGAAATGAGCCCCAAATCACATTCAATGTCCCCAGAGCCAGCTTCCTTTCCCCACCAAACACGACCCGTGGCTTGACTTCCTTTAGGCAACTCCAGAGGTTCCCCGAGAACACCGTCCCAAGACTAGAGGAACACCAAGTTCAGCACAGCAACTCGAGGAATGCTCCGTGTACCATAAATCGTCTCGAGATGAGAGCGGGTTTCCCTGCTTAGACTCAAGTTATATGCCAACGTTCCACAAGCACCTCAAGAGGAGGCTTCTCTCAGCAATAGGTATGTTAGGGACGCTGAGTATGCTGCCTCAATTGGAATATATACCGAGAAGTCCTGACTTGAAAGGAGGCCGTAATTCCTTGCAGTGGCTTGAATACAGGCTCGTCTTTCATCTCTCAAGATGAAGGGATGTCTGAATCCCCTGTGGAGACCTTAGAGAAAGACCTAGGTCCCCGCCTCATTTCGACGGAATGCCTCACATCCCTTTGAAACCTAGAGAGGCACGTGGTGTTCCCTGCTTTAAAAGGTGACAATGCCTGACTCTTCTTGAACATTGATAAAAATCCCAATATCTCTGAGGCTACTGAAAAGGGACCCTGGGTTTCCCGCCTCAACTCGGGAAGCGTCCCTCTTGCCCTGCCAAGCCTCAAAGAGATTCCTGTAATGTCCCTCGTAACTAGACAGGAGTCCGGACGTCGTTGAACAAACACGAGTTTTGAAGGGACATCCCCGATGTAACTCGAGAATATACTCCTCATCCCAGCCGCAACTCGAGAAAAAGAATGAGACTTCCCCCTCGAAGCATGATGAGGCCAAATTCCCTGCATTGCATACAGAGCAATTCCGTGATCCCCATCAATCAGGTAAGGAACTCGACTGGCTTGATGGATCTCGAGATAGTCCCCAAGAGCACTGTCACAAATCTAGAGGGACCCTGAGGTCACCCCAGCAATGCGAAGGAGCTCCATGTAACCCAAATCAACTCGAGATGAGGCCCGATTCCCCTGCATTGCCTCCAGAACCATTCCCCTTTCCCCATCAAACATGACCCATGGCTTTACTTCCTTTAGGCAACTCCAGAGGTTACCCGAGAACACCGTCCCAAGTCTAGAGGAACACCAAGTTCAGCACAGGAACTCGAGGAATGCTCCGTGTACCCCGTATCATCTCAAGATGAGAGCTGATTCCCTGGCTTAGACTCAAGACTATGCCAACATTCCACAATAACCTCAAGAGGAGGCTTCTCTCAATAATATGTATGAGGGAGGGACCCTGAGTATGCTGCCTCAAGTGGAATATACACCGAGAAGCCCTGACTTGAAAGGAGGCCGTATTTCCTTGCAGTGGCTTGAATACAGTCTCGTCTTTCATCTCACAAGATGAAGGGATGTCTGAATCCCCCGAGGAGACCCTAGAGAAAGCCCTAGGTTCCCGCCTCATTTCGACGGAAAGCCTCACATCCCTTTGGCACATTGAGAGGCACGTGGTTTTCACTGCTTTCAAAGGTGACAATGCCTGACTCTTCTTGAACTTTGATAACAATCCCAATATCCCTGTGGCTACTGGAAAGGGACCCTGGGTCTCCCGCCTCAACTCAGGAAGTGTCCCTTATGTCACGCCAAGCCTCAAAGAGATTCCTGAGGTGTCCCTCATAACTAAACAGGAGTTCTGGGGTTGCTGAACAAATAATAGTTTTGAAGGGACATCCCCGCCGAAACTCGAGCATATAACCATGGTCCCAGCTGGAAATAAAAAAAAAAAACATGAGACGACTTTCCCCTCGAAGCGAGAAGAGGCCCGATTCCTCTGCATTGCATGCAGAGCAATTCCGTGATCCTCATCACACATGTAGGGAACCTCGACTGGTTAGATTGATCTCGAGAAAGTCCCCAAGAACACTGTCACAAGTCTAGGGGGACCCTGAGGTCACCCCAGCAATGCGAAGGAGCTCCATGTACTCCAAATCAACTCGAGATGAAGACCGATTCCCCTGTATTACCTGCAGAGCCATGCCCCTTTACCCATGAAACATGACCCATGGCTTGACTTCATTTAGGCAACTCCAGAGTTTCCCCGAGAACACCGTCCCAAAACTAGAGGAACACCAAGTTCAGCACAGCAACACGAGGAATCCTCCGTGTACCCCAAATTGTCTCGAGATGAGACCTGATTCCCTGTCTTCGATTCAAGATATATACCAACGTTCCACAAGCACCTCAAGAGGAGGCTTCTCTTAGCAATAAGTATTTTAGGGACGCTGAGTTTGCTCCCTCAAATCGAATATACACTGAAAAGCCAAGACTTGAAAGGAGTCCGTAACTTCTTGCAGTGGCTTGAATACAGGCTCGTCTTTCATCTCTCAAAATGAAGGGATGTCTGAATCCCCTGTGGAGATCCTAGAGAAAGTCCTAGGTCCCCGCCTCATTTCGATGGAATGCCTCATATCCCTTTGACACCTAGAGAGGCACGCAAAGTTCACTGCTTCAAAAGGTGACGATGCCTGATTCCTCTTGAACCTTGATAAGAATCCCAATATCCCTATGGCTACTGGAAAGTGACCCTGCTTCTCCCGACTCAATTCGGGAAGCGTCCCTTTTGCCCTGCCAAGCCTCAAAGAGATGCCTGAGGTGTCCCTCGTCACTAGAGAGGAGTCCTGATGTTGCTGAACAAATACAAGTTTTGAAGGGACATCCCCACCGTAACTCGAGCATATAACCCTGGTCCCAGCCGCAACTCGAGAAAAACCATGAGACGACTTCCCATTCGAAGCGAAAAGAGGCCCGATTCCACTGCATTGCATGCAGAGCAATTCTGTGATCCCCATCATACATGTAAGGAACCTCGACTGGCTTGATGGACCTTGAGACAGTCCCCAAGAACACTGTCACAAGTCTAGAGGGACACTGAGGTCACACCAACAACACGAAGGACTTCCTTGTACTCCAAATCAACTCGAGATGAGCCCCGAATCGCCTGCAATGACTCCAGAGCCAGCCTCGTTTCCCCACCAAACACGACCCGTGGCTTGACTTCCTTTAGGCAACTCCAGAAGTTTCCCGAGAACACTGTCCCAAGACTAGAGGAACACCAAGTTCAGCACAGGAAATCGAGGAATGCTACGTGCATCCCAAATCGTGTCGAGATGAGAGCGGATTACCTGGCATAGAATCAAGGCATATGCCAACGTTCCACAAGCACCTCAAGAGGAGGCTTCTCTCAGCAATAGGTATGTAAGGGATGATGAGTTTGCTGCCTCAATTGGAATATACAACGAGAAGCCCTTTCTTGAAAGGAGGCCATAATTCCTTGCAGTGGCTTGAATACAGGCTCGTCTTTCATCTCTCAAGATGAAGGGATGTCTGAATCCCCTGTGGAGACCTGAGAGAAAGCCCTAGGTCCCCGCCTCATTTCGAGGGAATGCCTCACATCCCTTTGACACCTAGAGAGGCACGTGATGTTCACTGCTTTAAAAGGTGACAATGCCTGACTCTTCTTGATCATTGATAAGAATCCCAACATCCCTGAGGCTACTGGAAAGGGACTCTGGGTCTCCCGCCTCAACTCGGGAAGCGTCCCTCTTGCACTGCCAAGCCTCAAAGAGATTCCTGACGTGTCCCTCGTAACGTGACAGGAGACGTGACGTCGTTGAACAAGCACGAGTTTTGAAAGGACTTCCCCGATGTAACTCGAGAAAATACCCCTCGTCCCAGCCAAAACACGAGAAAAATTATGAGACTTCCCCCTCGAAGCGAGATGAGGCCAAATTCCCCTGCATTGCATACAGAGCATTTCCGTGATCCCCATCAATCAGGTAAGGAACCTCGACTGGCTTGATGGATCTCAAGATAGTCACCAAGAGCACTGTCACAAATCTAGGGGGACCCTGAGGTCACCCCAGCAACGCGAAGGAGCTCCATGTACCACAAATCAACTCGAGATGATGCCAGATTCCCCTGCATTTACTCCAGAGACATCCCCATTTCCCAATCAAACACGACACGTGGCTTGACTTCCTTTAGGCAACTCCAGAGTTTCCCCGAGAATACCGTCCCAAAACTAGAGGAACAACAAGTTCAGCACAGCAACTCACGGAATGCTCCGTGTACCCCAAATCGTCTCGAGATGAGAGCTGATTCCCTGTCCTCGACTCAAGATATATACCAACGTTCCACAAGTTCCTCAAGAGGAGGCTTCTCTTAGCAGTAAGTATGTTAGGGACACTGAGTTTGCTCCCTCAAATTGAATATACACTGAAAAGCCCAGACTTGAAAGGAGGCCGTAATTTCTTGCAGTGGATTGAATAGAGGCTCGTCTTTCATCTCTCAAAATGAAGGGATGTCTGAATCCCATGTGGAGACCCTAGAGAAAGACATAGGTCCCCGCCTCATTTCGATGGAATGCCTCACATCCCTTTGACACATAGAGAGGCACGTGGTGTTCACTGCTTCAAAATGTGACGATGCCTGATTCCTCTTGAACATTGATAAGAATCCCAATATCCCTCTGGTTACTGGAAAGGGACCCAGGGTCTCCCGACTCAACTCGGAAAGCGTCCCTTTTGCCCTGCCAAGCCTCAAAGAGATGCCTGATGTATCCTTCGTAACTAGACAGGAGTCCTGATGTTGCTGAACAAATACGAGTTTGAAGGGACATCCCTGCGTTACTCGATAATATACCCCTGGTCCCAGTGGCAACTCGAGAAAAACCATGAGACGACTTCCCCCTCGAATCTAGAAGAGGCCGATTCCCCTCCATTGCATGCAGAGCAATTCCGTGATCTCCATCATACATGTAAGGAACCTCGACTGTCTTGATGGATCTCGAGACAGTCCCGAAGATCACTGTCACAAGTCTAGAGGGACACAGAGGTCACACCAACAACGTGAAGGAGTTCCTTTTACTCCCAATCAACTCGAGAAGAGCCCCGAATCGCCTGCAATGACTCCAGAGCCAGCCTCCTTTCCCCACCAAACACAACCTGTGGCTTGACTTCCTTTAGGCAACTCCAGAAGTTTCCCGAGAACACTGTTCCAAGACCTGAGGAACACCAAGTTCAGCACAGGAACTCGAGGAATGCTCCATGTACCCCAAATCGTCTCGAGATGAGAGCGGATTCCCTGGCTTAGACTCAAGGCATATGCCAATGTTCCAAAAGCACCTCAAGAGGAGGCTTCTCTCAGCAATAGGTATGTAAGGGATCCTGAGTTTGCTGCCTCAATTGGAATATACACCGAGAAGCCCTGACTTGAAAGGAGGCCGTAATTCCTTGCAGTGGCTTGAATACAGGATAGTTTTTCATCTCTCAAGATAAAGGGATGTCTGAATCCCCTGTGGAGACCTGAAAGAAAGCCCTAGGTCCCTGCCTTATTTCGACGGAATGCCTCACATCCCTTTGACACCTAGAGAGGCACGTGATGTTCACTGCTTTAAAATGTGACAATGCCTGACTCTTCTTGATCATTGATAAGAATCCCAATATCCCTGAGGCTACTGGAAAGGGACCCTGGCTCTCCCGCCTCAACTTGGGAAGTGTACCTCTTGCCCTGCCAAGCCTAAAAGAGATTCCTGAAGTGTCCCTCGTAACTTGACAGGAGTCGTGATGCTGTTGGACAAGCGCGAGTTTTGAAGGGACATCCCCGATGTAACTCGAGAATATACCCCTCGTCCAAGCCGCAACACGAGAAAAACCATGAGACTTCCCACTTGAAGCGAGATGAGGCCAAATTCCCCTGCATTGCATACAGAGCAATTCCGTGATCCCCATCAATCAAGTTAGGGTCCTCGACTGGCTTGATGGATCTCGAAATAGTCCCCAAGAACACTGGCACAAGTCTATAGGGACATTGAGGTCACCCCAGCAACGCGAAGGAGCTCCATGTACCACAAATCACCTCTAGATGAGGCGCGATTCCCCTGCATTGCCTCCAGAGCCATCCCCCTTTCCCCATCAAACACGACCCATGGCTTGACTTCCTTTAGGCAACTCCAAAGGTTCCCTGAAAACACTGTCCCAAGTCTAGAGGAACACCAAGTTCAGCACAGCAACTCGAGGAATGCTCCGTGTACCCTGTATGATCTCTAGATGAGAGCTGATTCCCAGGCTTAGACTCAAGACATATACCAACGTTCCACAAGCACCTCATGAGGAGGCTTCTCTCAGCAATATGTATGAGGGAGGGATCCTGAGTATGCTGCCTCAAGTGGAATATACACCGAGAAGCCCTGACATGAAAGGAGGCCGTAATTCCTTGCAGTGACTTGAATACAGGCTCGTCTTTCATCTCTCAAGATGAAGAGATGTCTGAAACCCTGTGGGGACCCTAGAGAAAGCCCTAGGTAACCGCCTCATTTCGATGGAATGCCTCACATCACTTTGACACCTAAAGAGGCAAGAAGAGTTCACTGCTTCAAAAGGTGATGATGCCTGACTCCTCTTGAACATTGATAAGAATACCAATATTGCTGTGGCTACTGGAAAGAGAACCTGGGTCTCCCGCCTCAAATTGGCAAGCGTCCCTCTTGCCCTGCCAAGCCTCAAGGAGATTCCTGAACTGTCCCTCGTAACTAGACAGGAGTCTTGACGTCATTGAACAAACAGGAGTTTTGAAGGGACATCCCCGATGTAACTCGAGAATATATCCCTGGTCCCAGCTGCAACTCGAGAAAAACTTTGAGACGACCTCCCCCTCGAAGCGAGAAGAGGCCCGATTCCCCTGCATTGCATGCAGAGCAATTCCGTGACCCCATCATACATGTAGGGAACCTCGACTGGCTTGATGGACCACGAGACAGTCCCGAAGAACACTGACACACGTCTAGAGGGACACTGAGGTCACAACAACAATGCGAAGTAGTTCCCTGTACCCCAAATCAACTCGAGATGAGCCCCAAATCGCCCACAATGATTCCTGAACCAGACCCCTTTCCCCATCAAACACGACCAGTTGCTTTACTTCCTTTGGGCAACTCCAGAGGTTCCCCGAGAACACCGTCCCAAGATTTGAGGAACACCAAGTTCAGCACAGCAACTCGAGGAAGGTTCCGTGTACCTCAAATCGTCTCGAGATGAGAGTGGATTCCCTGGCTTAGACTCAAGGTATATGCTAACGTTCCACAAGCACCTCAAGAGGAGGCTTCTCTCATCAATAGTTATGTAAGGGACGCTGAGTTTGCTGCCTCAATTGGAAAATCCACCGAGAAGCCCTGACTTGAAAAGAGGCCGTAATTCCTTTTAGTGGCTTGAATACAGGCTCGTCTTTCATCTCTCAAGATGAAGGGATGTCTGAATCCCCTGTGGAGACCTTAGAGAAAGACCTAGGTCCCCGCTTCATTTCGATGGAATGCCTCACATCCCTTTGACACTTAGAGAGGCACGTGGTGTTCACTGCTTTAAAAGGTGACAATGCCTGACTCTTCTTGAACATTGATAAGAATCCAAATATCCCTGAGGCTACTGGAAAGGGACCCTGGGTCTCCTGCCTCAACTCGGGAAGCGTCCCATTGCCCTGCCAAGCCTCAAAGAGATTCCTGAACTGTCCCTCGTAACTAGACAGGAGACAGGGCGTCGTTGAACAAACAAGAGTTTTGAAGGGACATCCCCGACGTAACTCGAGAATATACCCCTTGTCCCAGCCACAACTCGAGAAAAACAATGAGACTTCCCCCTCGAAGCAAGATGAGGCCAAATTCCCCTGCATTGCAAACAGAGCAATTCCGTGAGCCCCATCAATCAGGTAAGGGAACTCGACTGGCTTGATGGATCTCGAGATAGTCCCCAAGAACACTGTCACAAGTATAGAGTGACCCTGAGGTCACCCCAGCAACGCGAAGGAGCTCCATGTAACCCAAATCAACTCGAGATGAGGCCCGATTCCCCTGCATTGCCTCCAGAGCCATCCCCCTTTCCCCATCAAACACGACCCATGGCTTGACTTCCTTTAGGCAACTCCAGAGGTTCCCTGAGAACACCATCCCAAGTCTAGAGGAACACCAAGTTCAGCACAGGAACTCGAGGAATGCTCCGTGCACCCCGTATCGTCTCGAGATGAGAGCTGATTCCCTGGCTTAGACTCAAGACATATGCAAAAATTCCATAATAACATCAAGAGGAGGCTTCTCTCAATAATATGTATGAGGGAGGGACCCTGAGTATGCTGCCTCAAGTGGAATATACACCGAGAAGCCCTGACTTGAAAGGAGGCCGTATTTCCTTGCAGTGGGTTGAATACAGTCTCGTCTTTCATCTCAAAAGATGAAGGGATGTCTGAATCCCCTGTGGAGACCCTAGAGAAAGTCCTAGGTTCCTGCCTCATTTCGACAGAAAGCCTCACATCCCTTTGATACATTGAGAGGCACGTGGTTTTCACTGTTTCGAAAGGTGACAATGCCTGACTCTTCTTGAACATTGATAACAATCTCAATATCCCTGTGGCTACTGGAAAGGGACCCTGGGTCTCCCGCCTCAACTCAGGAAGTGTCCCTTATGCCATGCAAAGCCTCAAAGAGATTCCTGAGGTGTCCCTCGTAACTAAAGAGGAGTTCTGGTGTTGCTGAACAAATACGAGTTTTGAAGGGACATCCCCGCTGTAACTCGAGCATATACCCATGGTCCCAGCCGCAAATAAAAAGAAAACATGAGACGACTTTTCCATCGAAGCGAGAAGAGGCCCAATTCCCCTGCATTGCAAGCAGAGCAATTCCGTGATCCTCATCACACATGTAGGGAACCTCGACTGGCTTGATGGATCTCGAGAAAGTCCCCAAGAACACTGTCACAAGTCTAGGGGACCCTGAGGTCATCCCAGCAACGCGAAGGATTTCCATGTACCCCAAATCAACTCGAGATGAAGACCGATTCCCCTGCATTGCCTCCAGAGCCAGCCACATTTCCCCCTCAAACACCACCCGTGGCTTGACTTCTTTTAGACAACTCCAGAGGTTCCCCGAGAACACCGTCTCAAGTCTAGAGGAACACCAAGTTTAGCAGATCAACTCGAGGAATGCTCCATTACCCCACATCGTCTCGAGATGAGAGCGGTTTCCCTGGCTTAGACTCAAGGCATATGCCAACGTTCCACAAGCACCTCAAGAGAAGGCTTCTCTCAGCAATAGGTATGTCAGGGACCCTGAGTTTGCTGCCTCAATTGGAACATACACCGAGAAGCCCTGACTTGAAAGCAGGCCATAATTCCTTGCAGTGGCTTGAATACAGGCTCGTCTTTCATCTCTCAAGATGAAGGGATGTCTGAATCCCCTGTGGAGACCCTAGAGAAAGACCGAGGTCCCCGCCTCATTTCGACGGAATGGCTCACATCCCTTTGACACCTAGAGAGGCACGCAGAGTTCACTGCTTCAAAAGGTGACGATGCCTGACTGCTCTTGAACATTGATAACAATCCCAATATCCCTGTGGTTACTGGAAAGGGAACCTGGGTCTCCCGACTCAACTCGGGAAGCATTCCGTTTGTCCTGCTAAACCTCAAAGTGATTCCTAAGGTGTCCCTCGTTACTAGACAGGAATCCTGATGTTGCTGAACAAATACGAGTTTTGAAGGGACATCCCCACCGTAACTCGAGCATATACCCCTGCTCCCAGCCGCAACTCGAGAAAAACCATGAGACGACTTCCCCCTCGAAGCGAGAAGAGGCCCGATTCCCCTGCATTCCATTCAGACAAATTCTTTATCCCCATCAAACATGTAAGGAACCTCGACTGGCTTGATGGATCTCCAGACAGTCCCCAAGAACACTGTCACAAGCCTAGGGGGACCCTGAAGTCATCCCAGCAACACTAAAGTGCTCCATGTACCACAAATCAACTCGAGATGATGCCGGATTCCCCTGTATTGACTCCAGAGACATCCCCATTTCCCCATCAAACACGATACGTGGCTTGACTTCTTTAGGCAACTCCAGAGTTTCCCCGAGAACACCGTCCTAAGACTAGAGGAACACCAATTTCAGCACAGCAACTCGAAGACTGCTCCGTGTACCCCAAATCGTCATGAGATGAGAGCTGATTTCCTGTCTTCGATTCAAGATATATACCACCCTTCAACAAGCATCTCAAGAGGAGGCTTCTCTTAGCAATAAGTATGTTAGGGACCCTGAGTTTGCTCCCTCAAATCGAATATACACTGAAAAACCCTGACTGAAAGGAGTCCGTAATTTCTTGCAGTGGCTTGAATACAGGCTCGTCTTTCATCTCTCAAACTGAAGGGATGTCTGAATCCCCTGTGGAGACCATAGAGAATGTCCTAGGTCCCCGCCTCATTGCGATGGAATGCCTCACATCCCTTTGACACCTAGAGAGACACTCAAAGTTCACTGCTTCAAAAGGTGACGATGTCTGATTCCTCTTGAACATTGATAAGAATCCCAATATCCCTGTGGCTACTGGAAAGGGACCCTGGGTCTTTCGCCTCAACTCAGGAAGCGTCCCTGTTGCCATGCAAAGCCTCAAAGTGATTCCTGAGGTGTCCCTCGTAACTAAAGAGGAGTTCTGGTGTTGCGGAACAAATACGCGTTTTGAAGGGACATCCCCGCCGTAACTCGAGCATATACTCCTGGTCCCAGGCGTAAATAAGAAAAAAACATGAGACGACTTTCCCCTCGAAGCGAGAAGAGGCCCGATTCCCCTTCATTGCATGCAGAGAAATTCCGTGATCACCATCACACATGTAGGCAACCTCGACAGGCTTGATGGATCTCGAGACAGTCCCCAAGAACACTGTCACAAGTCTAGGGGGACTCTGAGGTCACAACAAAAACGTGAAGTAGTTCCGTGTACCACAAATCAACTCGAGATGAGCCCCGAATCGCCTGCAATGACACCGGAGCTAACCCCATTTCTCCATCAAACACGACCCGTGGCTTGATATCCTTTAGGCAACTCCAGAGGTTCCCCGAGAACGCCGTCCAAAGTCTAGAGGAACACCATGTTCAGCACAGCATTTCGAGGAATGCTCCATTTACCCCAAATATTCTCGAGATGAGAGCTGATTCCTGGGCTTAGACTCAAGGCCTATGCCAACGTTCCACAAGCACCTCAAGAGGAGGCTTCTCTCAGCAATAGGTATGTTAGGGACCCTGAGTTTGCTGCTTCAATTGGAACATACACCGAGAAGCCCTGACTTGAAAAGAGGCCGTATTTCCTTGTAGTGACTTGAATACAGGCTCGTCTTTCATCTCTCAAGAGGAAGGGATGTCTGAATCCCCTGTGGAGACCCTAGAGAAAGACCTAGGTCCCCGCCTCATTTCAACGGAATGCCTCACATCCCTTTAACACTTAAAGAGGCACGCAGAGTTCACTGCTTCAAACGTGACGATGCCTGACTCCTCCTGAACATTGATAAGAATCTCAATATCCCTGTGGCTACTGGAAAGGGACCCTGGGTCTCTCGACTCAACTCCGGAAGCATCCCTTTTGCCCTGCCAAACCTCAAAGTGATTCCTGAGGAGTCCCTCTTTACTAGACAGGAGTCCTGATGTTGCTGAACAAATACGAGTTTTGAAGGGACATCCCCGGCGTAACTCGAGCATATACCGCTGGTCCCAGCCACAACTCGAGAAAAAAAATGAGACGACTTCCCCCTCGAAGCGAGAAGAGGCCCAATTCCCATGCATTGCATGCAGAGCAATGCTGTGATCCCCATTATACATGTAAGGAACCTCGACTCCTTGATGGATCTCGAGACAGTCCCCAAGAACACTGTCACAAATCTAGAGGGACACTGAGGTCACACCAACAACGCGAAGGGGTTCAATGTACTCCGAATGAACTCGAGATGAGCCCCGAATCGCCTGCAGTGACTCGAGAGCCAGCCTCCTTTCCACACCAAACATGACTCGTGGCTTGACTTCCTTTAGGCAATTCCAGAGGTTCCCCCAGAACACCGTCCCAAGAATAGAGGAACACCAAGTTCAGCACAGCAACTCGAGGAATGCTACGTGTACCCCAAATCGTCTCGAGATGAGAGCTGATTCCCTGGCTTAGACTCAAGGCATATGCCAACGTTCCACAAGCACCTCAAGAGGAGGCTTCTCTCAGCAATAGATATGTAAGGGACGCTGAGTTTGCTGCCTCAATTGGAATATACACCGAGAAGCCCTGACTTGATAGGAGGCGGTAATTCCTTGCAGTGGCTTGAATACAGGTTCGTCTTTCCTCTCTCAAGATGAAGGATTGTCTGAATCCCCTGTGGAGACCTTTGAGAAAGCCCTAGGTCCCCGCTTCATTTCGACGGAATGCCACACATCCCTTTGATACCTAGAGAGGCACGTGGTGTTCACTGCTTTAAAAGGTGACAATGCCTGACTCTTCTTGAAAATTGATAAGAATTCCAATATCCCTGAGGCTACTGGAAAGGGACCCTGGGCCTCCCGCCTCAACTCGGGAGGCCTCCCTCTTGCCCTGCCAAGCCTCACATAGATTCCTGAAGTGTTCCTCGTAACTTGACAGGAGACGTTATGTCGTTGAACAAACACGAGTTTTGAAGGGACATCCCCGATATAACTCGAGAATATACTCCTCGTCCCAGCCGCAACTCGAGAAAAACAATAAGACCTCTCCCTCGAAACGAGATGAGTCCAAATTCCCCTGCATTGCATACAGAGCAATTCCGTGATCTCCATCAATCAGGTAAGGGAACTCGACTGGCTTGATGGATCTCGAGATATTCCCCAAGAACACTGACATTATTCTAGAGGGACCCTGAGGTCACCCCAACAACGTGAAGGAGCTCCATGTACCCCAAATCAACCCGAGATGAGGCCCGATTCCCCTGCATTGCCTCCAGAGCATCCCCCTTTCCCCATCAAACACGACCCCTGGCTTGACTTCCTTTAGGCAACTCCAGAGTTTCCCCGAGAACACCATCCCAAGCCTAGAGGAACACCAAGTTCAGCACAGGAATGCCTCATTTCGACGGAATGCCTCACATCTCTTTGACACATTGAGAGGCACGTGGTGTTCACTGTTTCAAAAGGTGACAATGCCTGACTATTCTTGAACATTGATAACAATCCCAATATCCCTGTGGCTACTGGAAAGGGACCCTGGGTCTCCCGCCCCAACTCAGGAAGCGTCCCTTTTGCCATGCCAAGCCTCAAAGAGATTCCTGAGGTGTCCCTCATAGCTATACAGGAATTCTCGTGTTGCTGAACAAATACGAGTTTTGAAGGGAGATCCCTGCCTTAACTCGAACATATACCCCTGGTCCCAGCCGCAACTCGAGAAAAACAATGAGACGACTTCCCCCTCGAAGCGAGAAGAGGACTGATTTCCCTGCATTCCATTCAGACAAATTCTTTACTCCCATCAAACATGTAAGGAACCTCGACTGGCTTGATGGATCTCCAGACAGTCCGCAAGAACACTGTCACAAGTTTAGGGGGACCCTGAGGTCATCCCAGCAACATGAAAGTGCTCCATGTACCACAAATCAACTCGAGATGATGCCGATTCCCCTGCATTGACTCCAGAGACATCCCCATTTCCCCATCAAACTACACACTCGTCTTGACTTCCTTTAGGCAACTCCAGAGTATCCCCGAGAACACCGTCCCAAGACTAGAGGAACACCAAGTTCAGCACAGCAACACGAGGACTTCTCCGTGTACCACAAATCGTCTCGGGATGAGAGCTGATTTCCTGTCTTCGATTCAAGATATATACCAACGTTCCACAAGCACCTCAAGAGGAGGCTTCTCTTAGCAATAAGTATGTTAGGGACCCTGAGTTTGCTCCCTAAAATGGAATATACACTGAAAAGCCCTGACTTGAAAGGAGGCCGTAATTTCTTGCAGTGGCTTGAATACAGGCTCGTCATTCATCTCTCAAAATGAAGGGATGTCTGAATCCCCTGCGGAGACCCTAGAGAAAGTCCTAGGTCCCCGCCTCATTTCGACGGAATGCCTCACATCCCTTAGACACCTAGAGAGGCACGCAAAGTTCACTGCTTCAAAAGGTGACAATGCCTGATTCCTCTTGAACCTTGATAAGAATCCCAATATCCCTGTGGCTACTGGAAAGGGACCCTGGGTCTCTCGAGTCAATTCGGGAAGCGTCCCTTTTGCCCTGCCAAGCCTCAAAGAGATTCCTGAGGTGTCCCTCGTAACTAGACAGAAGTTCTGATGTTGCTGAACAAATACAAGTTTTGAAGGGACATCCCTGCCGTAACTCGAGCATATACCCCTGGTCCCAGCCGCAACTCGAGAAAAACCATGAGACGACTTCCCCCTCGAAGCGAGAAGAGGCCCAATTCCCCTGCATTGCATGCAGAGCAATTCCGTGATCCCCATCATACATGTAAGGAAACTCGACTGGCTTGATGGATCTCGAGACAGTCCCCAAGAACACTGTCACAAATCTAGAGGGACACTGAGGTCACACAACAATGCAAAGGGCCTCCTTGTACCCCAAATCAAGTCGAGATGAGCCCTGAATCGCCTGCAGTGACTCCAGAGCCATCCTCCTTTCCCCATCAAACACGACCCGTGGCTTGACTTCCTTTAGGCAACTCCAGAGGTTCCCCGAGAACATCGTCCCAAGACTAGAGGAACACCAAATTCAGCACAGCAACTCGAGGAATGCTCCGTGTACCCCAAATCATCTCGAGATGAGAGCGGATTCCCTGGCTTATACTCAAGGCATATGCCAACGTTCCACAAGCACCTCAAGAGGAGGCTTCTCTCAGCAATAGGTATGTAATGGACGCTGAGTGTGCTGCCTCAATTGGAATATACACTGAGAAGCCCTGACTTGAAAGGAGGCCATAATTCCTTGCAGTGGCTTGAATACAGGCTTGTCTTTCATCTCACAAGATGAAGGGATGTCTGAATCCCCTGTGGAGAACCTAGAGAAAGCCCTAGGTCCCAGCCTCATTTCGACGGAATGCCTCACATCCCTTTGACACCTAGAGAGACACGTGATGTTCACTGCTTTAAAAGGTGACAATGCCTGACTCTTCTTGAACATTGATAAGAATCCCAACATCCCTGTGGCTACTGGAAAGGGAGCCTGGGTCTCCCGTCTCAACTCGGGAAGCGTCCCTTTTGCCCTGCAAAGCATCAAAGAAATTCCTGAAGTGTCCCTCGTAACTAGACAGGAGTCGTGACGTCGTTGAACAAATACGAGTTTGGAAGGGACATCCCCGATGTAACTCGAGAATATACCCCTCGTCCCAGCCGCAACTCGAGAAAAACCATGAGACTTCCCCCTCGAAGCGAAATCAGGCCACATTCCCCTGAATTGCATACAGAGCAAGTCCGTGATCCCCATCCATCAGGTAAGGGACCTCGACTGGCTTGATGGATCTCGAGATAGTACCCAAGAGCACTGTCACAAGTCTAGAGGGAACCTGAGGTCACCCAGCAACGCGAAGGAGCACCATGTATCCAAAATCAACTCGAGATGAGGCCCCATTCCCCTGCATTGCCTCCAGAGCCATCGCCCTTTCCCCATCAAACACGACACATGGCTTGACTTCCTTTAGGCAACTCCAGAGGTTCCCCTAGAACACCGTCCCAAGACTAGAGGAACACCAAGTTCAGCACAGCAACTCGAGGAATGCTCCGTGTACCTCAAATCATCTCGAGATGAGAGCTGATTCCCTGGCTTAGACTCAAGGCATATGCCAACGTTCCACAAGCACCTCAAGAGGAGGCATCTCTCAGCAATATGTATGAGGGAGGGACCCTGAGTATGCTGCCTCAAATGGAATATACACAGAGGAGCCCTGACTTGATAGGAGGCCGTAATTCCTTGCAGTGGCTTGAATACAAGCTCGTTTTCATCTCTCAACATGAAGGGATGTCTGAATCCCCTGTGGAGACCTTAGAGAAAGCCCTAGGTCGCCGCCTCATTTCGACGGAATGCCTCACATCCCTTTGAAACCTGGAGAGGCACGTGGTGTTCACTGCTTTAAAAGGTGACAATGCCTGACTCTTCTTGAATATTGATAAGAATCCCAACATCCCTGAGGCTACTGGAAAGGGACCCTGGGTCTCCCGCCTCAATTCGGGAAGCATCCCTCTTTCCCTGCCAAGCCTCAAAGAGATTCCTGAAGTGTCCCTGGTAACTTGACAGGAGTCCTGACGTCATTAAACAAACACGAGTTCTGAAGGGACATCCCCGATGTAACTCGAGAATATACCCCTCGTCCCAGCCGCAACTCGAGAAAAACAATGAGACTTCCCCCTCGAAGCGAGATGAGGCCAAATTCCCCTGCATTGCATACAGAGCAATTCCGTGATCCCCATCAATCAGGTAAGGAATTCGACTGGCTTGATGGATCTCGAGATAGTACTCAAAAACACTGTCACAAGTCTAGAGGGACACTGAGGTCACCCCAGCAACGCGAAGGAGCTCCATGTACCCCATATGAAATCGAGATGAGGGCCGATTCCCCTGAATTGCCTCCAGAGCCATCCCCCTTTCCTCATCAAACACGACCCATGGCTTGACTTCCTTTAGGCAACTCCAGAGGTTCCCCGAGAACACCGTCCCAAGTCTAGAGGAACACCAAGTTCAGCACAGCAACTCGAGGAATGCTCCGTGTACCCCGTATCGTCTCGAGATGAGAGCTGATTCCCTGGCTTAGACTCAAGACATATGCCAAAATTCCACAAGCACCTCAAGAGGAGGCTTCTCTCAGCAATATGTATGAGGGAGGGACACTGAGTATGCTGCCTCAAGTGGAATATACACCGAGAAGCCCTGACTTGAAAGGAGGCCGTATTTCCTTGCAGTGGCTTGAATACAGGCTCGTCTTTCATCTCACAAGATGAAGGGATGTCTGAATCCCCTGTGGAGACCCTAGAGAAAGCCCTAGTTTCCTGCCTCATTTCGACGGAATGCCTCACATCCCTTTGACACCTAGAGAGGCACGTGATGTTCACTGTTTCAAAAGGTGACAATGCCTGACTCTTCTTGAACATTGATAAGAATCCCAATATCCCTGTGGCTACTGGAAAGGGACCCTGGGTCTCCCGACTCAAATCAGGAAGCGTCCCTTTTGCCCTGCCAAGCCTCAAAGAGATTCCTGAGGTGTCCCTCGTAACTAGACAGGAGCTCTGAGGTTGCTGAACAAATACGAGTTTTGAAGGGACATCTCCGCCATAACTCGAGCATATATTCCTGGTCCCAGCCGCAAATCGAGAAAAAACATGAGACGACTTCCCCCTCGAAGCGAGAAGAGGCCCTATTCCCCTGCATTGCATGCAGAGCAATTCCGTGATCACCATCAAACATGTAAGGAACCTCGACTGGCTTGATGGATCTCGAGACAGTCCCCAAGACCACTGTCACAAGTCTATGGGGACCCTGAGGTCACACCAACAACGCAAAGGAGTTCCATGTACCCCAAATCAACTCGAGATGAGCCCCGAATCGCCTGCAATGACTCCAGAGCCAATCCCATTTCCCCATCAAACACGACCCGTGGCTTGACTTCCTTTAGGCAACTCCAGAGGTTCCCCGAGAACACCGTCCCAAGTCTAGAGGAACACCAAATTCAGCACAGCAACTCGAGGAATGCTCCATGTACCCCAAATCGCCTCGAGATGAGAGCTGATTCCTGGGCTTAGACTCAAGGAATAAGCCAACGTTCCACAAGCACCTCAAGAGGAGGCTTCTCTCAGCAATAGGTATGTAAGGGACCCTGAGTTTGCTGCCTCAATTGGAATATACACCGAGAAGCCCTGACTTGAAAGGAGGCCATAATTCCTTGCAGTGGCTTGAATACAGGCTCGTCTTTCATCTCTCAAGATGAAGGGATGTCTGAATCCCCTGTGGAGACCCTAGAGAAAGCCCTAGGTTCCCGCCTCATTTCGACGGAATGCCTCACATCCCTTTGACACCTAGAGAGGCACGTGGTGTTCACTGCTTCAAAGGTGACAATGCCTGACTCCTCTTGAACATTGATAAGAATCCCAATATCCCTGAGGCTACTGGAAAGGGACCCTGGGTCTCCCGCCTCAACTCGGGAAGCGTCCCTTTTGCCCTGCCAAGCCTCAAAGAGATTCCTGAAGTGTCCCTCGTAACTAGACAGGAGTCCTGATGTTGCTGAACAAATACGAGTTTTGAAGGGACATCCCCTCCCAAACTCGAGCATATACCCATGGTCCCAGCCGCAACTCGAGAAAAACCATGAGACGACTTCCCCCTCGAAGCGAGATGAGGCCCGATTTCCCTGCATTGCATGCAGAGCAATTCCGTGATCCCCATCAAATATGTAAGGAACCTCGACTGGCTTGATGGATCTCTAGACAGTCCCAAGGAACACTGTCACATGTCTAGAGGGACACTGAGGTCACACCAGCAATGCGAAGGAGTTCCTTGTACCCCAAATCAACTCGAGATGAGCCCCAAATCGCCTGCAATGACTCCAGAGCCATCCCCCTTTCCCACATCAACACGACCCGTGGCTTGACTTCCTTTAGGCAACTCCAGGGTTCCCCGAGAACACCGTCCCAAGACTAGAGGAACACCAAGTTCAGCACAGCAACTCGAGGAATGCTCTGTGTACCCCAAATCGTCTAGAGATGAGAGCTGATTCCCTGGCTTAGACTCAAGTCATATGCCAACGTTCCACAAACACCTCAAGAGGAGGCTTCTCTCAGCAATATGTATGAGGGAGGGACGCTGAGTATGCTGCCTCAAGTGGAATATACACCGAGAAGCCCTGACTTGAAAGGAGGCCGTAATTCCTTGCAGTGGCTTGAATACAGGCTCGTCTTTCATCTCACAAGATGAAGGGATGTCTGAATCCTCTGTGGAGACCCTAGAGAAAGCCCTAGGTCCCCACCTCATTTTGACGGAATGCCTCACATCCCTTTGACACCTAGAGAGGCACGTGATGTTCACTGCTTTAAAAGGTGACAATGCCTGACCCTTCTTGAACATTGATAAGAATCCCAATATCCCTGTGGCTACTGGAAAGGGACCCTGGGTCTCCCGCCTCAACTCAGGAAGCGTCCCTTTTGCCCTGCCAAGCCTCAAAGAGATTCCTGAGGTGTCCCTCGTAACTAGACAGGAGTTCTGATGTTGCTGAACAAATACGAGTTTTGAAGGGACATCCCCGCCCTAACTCGAGCATATAACCCCTCTGGTCCCAGCCACAACTCGAGAAAAACCATGAGACGACTTCCCCCTCGAAGCGAGATGAGGACCGATTCCCCTGCATTGCATGCAGAGCAATTCCGTGATCCCCATCAAACATGTAAGGAACCTCGACTGGCTTGATGGATCTCGAGATAGTCCCCAAGAACACTGTCACAAGTCTAGGGGGACCCTGAGGTCACCCCAGCAATGCGAAGGAGCTCCATGTACCCCAAATCAACTCGAGATGATCCCGATTCCCCTGCATTGACTCCAGAGCCATCCCCCTTTCCCATCAAACACGACCCGTGGCTTGACTTCCTTTAGGCAACTCCAGAGGTTCCCCGAGAACACCGTCCCAAGACTAGAGGAACACCAAGTTCAGCACAGCAACTCGAGGAATGCTCTGTGTACCCCAAATCGTCTCGAGATGAGAGCTGATTCCCTGGCTTAGACTCAAGGCATATGCCAACGTTCCACAAGCACCTCAAGAGGAGGCTTCTCTCAGCAATAGGTATGTAAGGGACGCTGTTTGCTGCCTCAATTGGAATATACACCGAGAAGCCCTGACTTGAAAGGAGGCCATAATTTCCTTGCAGTGGCTTGAATACAGGCTCGTCTTTCATCTCTCAAGATGAAGGGATGTCTGAATGCCCTGTGGAGACCCTAGAGAAAGCCTAGGTCCCCGCCTCATTTCGACGGAATGCCTCACATCCCTTTGTCACCTAGAGAGGCACGTGGTGTTCACTGCTTTCAAAGGTGACAATGCCTGACTCTTCTTGAAAATTGATAAGAATCCCAACATCCCTGAGGCTATTGGAAAGGGACCCTGGGTCTCCCGCCTCAACTCGGGAAGCGTCCCTCTTACCCTGCCAAGCCTCAGAGAGATTCCTGAAGTGTCCCTCGTAACTCGACAGGAGTCCTGATGTAGTTGAACAAACACGAGTTTTGAAGGGACATCCCCGATGTAACTCGAGAATATACTCCTCGTCCCAGCTGCAACTCGAGAAAAACAAAGAGACTTCCCCCTCGAAGCGAGATGAGGCCAAATTCCCTTGCATTGCATACAGAGCAATTCTGTGATCCCCATCAATCTGGTAAGGGATCTCGCCTGGCTTGATGGATCTGGAGATAGTCCCCAAAGAACTTTGTTACATGTCTAGCGGGACCCTGAGGTCATCCCAGCAATGCGAAGGAGTTCCATGTACCCCAAATGAACTCGAGATGAGGCCAATTCCCCTTCATTGCCCCCAGAGCCATCCCCCTTTCCCCATCAAACAAGACCCGTGGCCTGACTTCCTTTAGGCAACTCCAGAGGTTCCCCGATAACACCGTCCCCCAGTCTAGATGAACACGAAGTTCAGCACAGCAACTCGAGGAATGCTCCGTGTACCCCAGTATCATATCGAGATGAGAGCTGATTCCTGGGCTTAGACTCAAGGCATATGCCAACGTTCCACATGCTCCTCAGTAGGAGGCTTCTCTCAGCAATATGTATGAGGGAGGGACTCTAAGTATGCTGCCTCAAGTGGAATATACACCGAGAAGTCCCTGACTTGAAAGGAGGCCGTATAATTCCTTGCAGTGGCTTGAATACAGGCTCGTCTTTCATCTCACAAGATGAACGGATGTCTGAATCCCTGTGGAGACCCTAGAGAAAGCCCTAGGTCCCCGACTCATTTCGACGGAATGCCTCACATCCCTTTGATACCTAGAGAGGCACGTGATGTTCACTGCTTCAAAAGGTGACAATGGCTGACTCCTCTTGAACATTGATAAGAATTCCAATATCCCTGTGGCTACTGGAAAAGGGACCCTGGGTCTCCCGACTCAACTCAGGAAGCATCCCTTTTGCCCTGCCAAGCGTCAAAGAGATTCCTGAGGTGTCCCTCGTAGCTAGACAGGAGTCCTGAGGTTGCTGAACAAACACGAGTTTTGAAGGACATTCCCCGCCCTAACTCGAGCATATACCCTGGTCCCAGCCGCAACTCGAGAAAAACAAAGAGACTTCCCCCTCGAAGCAAGATGAGGCCCTATTCCCCTGGTTTGCATGCAGAGCAAATTCCGTGATCCCCATCAAACATGTAAGGGAACTCGACTGGCTTGCTGGATCTCGAGATAGTCCCAAAGAACTTCACAAGTTTAGGGGGACCCTGAGGTAACCCAGCAATGCAAAGGAGCTCCATGTACCCAAATCAACTCGAGATGATGCCGGAATTCCCCTGCATTGCCCCCAGAGACATCCCCCTTTCCCCATCAAACACCACACCCGTGGCTTGACTTCCTTTAGGCAACTCCAGAGGTTTCCCGATAACACCGTCCCAAGACTAGAGGAAAACAAAGTTCAGCACAGCAACTCGAGGAATGCTCCATGTACCCAAATCATCTCGAGATGAGAGCTGATTCCTGGGCTTAGACTCAAGATATGCCAACGTTCCACAAGCACCTCAAGAGGAGGCTTCTCTCAGCAATAGGTCTGTATGAGGAGGGACGCTGAGTATGCTGCCTCAAGTGGAATATACACACCGAGAAGCCCTGACTTGAAAGGAGGCCATAATTCCTTGCAGTGGCTTGAATACAGGCTCGTCTTTCATCTCACAAGATGAAGGGATGTCTGAATCCCCTGTGGAGACCCTAGAGAAAGCCCTAGGTCCCCGCCTCATTTCGACGGAATGCCTCACATCCCTTTGATACCTAGAGAGGCACGTGATGTTCACTGCTTCAAAAGGTGACAATGCCTGACTCCTCTTGAACATTGATAAGAATCCCAATATCCCTGTGGCTACTGAAAAGGGACCCTGGGTCTCCCGCCTCAACTCAGGAAGCGTCCCTTTTGCCCTGCCAAGCCCGAAAAGAGATTCCTGAGGTGTCCCTTGTAACTAGACAGGAGTTCTGATGTTGCTGAACAAATACGAGTTTTGAAGGACATCCCCGCCCTAACTCGAGCATATACCCTGGTCCCAGCCGCAACTCGAGAAAAACCATGAGACGACTTCCCCTCGAAGCGAGATGAGGCCCTATTCCCTGCATTGCATGCAGAGCAATTCCGTGATCCCATCAAACATGTAAGGAACCTCGACTGGCTTGCTGGATCTCGAGATAGTCCCAAAGAACACTGTCACAAGTTTAGGGGAACCGTGAGGTAACCCAGCAACGCAAAGGAGCTCCATGTACCCCAAATCAACTCGAGATGATGCCGAATTGGCCCCTGCATTGACTCCAGAGCCATCCCCCTTTCCCCATCAAACACGACCCGTGGCTTGACTTCCTTTAGGCAACTCCAGAGGTTTCCCGAGAACACCGTCCCAAGACTAGAGGAACACAAAGTTCAGCACAGCAACTCGAGGAATCTCTGTGTACCCAAATCGTCTCGAGATGAGAGCTGATTCCCTGTCTTAGACTCAAGACATATGCCAACGTTCCACAAGCACCTCAAGAGGAGGCTTCTCTCAGCAATATATATGAGGGAGGGACGCTGAGTATGCTGCCTCAAGTGGAATATACACCGAGAAGCCCTGACTTGAAAGGAGGCCATAATTCCCTGCAGTGGCTTGAATACAGGCTCGTCTTTCATCTCACAAGATGAAGGGATGTCTGAATCCCCTGTGGAGACCCTAGAGAAAGCCCTAGGTCCCCGCCTCATTTCGACGGAATGCCTCACATCCCTTTGAAACCTAGAGAGGCACGTGGTGTTCACTGCTTTAAAAGTGACAATGCCTGACTTCTCTTGAACATTGATAAGAATCCCAATATCCCTGTGGCTACTGGAAAGGGACCCTGGGTCTCCCGCCTCAACTCAGGAAGCGTCCCTTTTGCCCTGCCAAGCCTCAAAGAGATTCCTGAGGTGTCCCTCGTAACTAGACAGGAGTTCTGATGTTGCTGAACAAATACGAGTTTTGAAGGGACATCCCGCCGTAACTCGTGCATATAACCCTGGTCCCAGCCGCAACTCGAGAAAAACCATGAGACGACTTCCCCCTCGAAGCAGAGATGAGGACCGATTCCACTGCATTGCATGCAGAGCAATTCCGTGATCCCCATCAACATGTAAGGAAAAAAAAAACAAAAACAAAACAAACAACATAAAAAGACAAAAAAACAAAAGAAATGAACAATCAAAAATAAGAAAAAAAACAAAGACCAGGACAAAATGAAAATAGAGACAAAATAAAAGACAGAAACCAAATGAAAAGGAAAAATAACACCCAACAAATAGAAAAACATAAGAAAAAAAAAAAAAACTGCACAATCAATACTCCACCCCATACCAAAAACCAAAATAATAAAAAAAGATAAAATTAAAACAAAACAGAATAAACAAATAAAAGAAAAACACAATAAAAAAAACCAAAAAAAACAAAAAAAAAAAAACAGCAAAACAAATAAAAAAATAGCATAAAAAAAAAAAAGCCATAAACAATAAAATACAAACAAAAAAATAAATAAAAGAGCAAAGTCCTCACAAGAAACATCCAACAAAAAATCGAGGAAAAAAAAAAAGAAAGAGTCAAGGCATAAAATTCAAACAATAAGCATAGGTATATAAGGGACGCTGAGTTTGCTGCTCAAAATATAAAAAAGCCTGACTTGAAAAATAAAAAAAAATCTCTCATGATTAAAATGCCCTGGGGATACCTTAGGAGAAGCCCAGTTCTCGCCTCATTTTCGACGGAAATAAAAAAAAAATATAGCAAGCAATAATAAAAAACAAATAAAATAAATAAAAAAGAAAATAAACAAATAAAATAAAAAAGCTTGATGGATCTGGAGATAGTCCCAAAGAACTTTGTTACATGTCTAGCGGGACCCTGAGGTCATCCCAGCAATGCGAAGGAGTTCCATGTACCCCAAATGAACTCGAGATGAGGCGCAATTCCCCTTCATTGCCCCCAGAGCCATCCCCCTTTCCCCATCAAACAAGACCCGTGGCCTGACTTCCTTTAGGCAACTCCAGAGGTTCCCCGATAACACCGTCCCAAGTCTAGATGAACACGAAGTTCAGCACAGCAACTCGAGGAATGCTCCGTGTACCCAGTATCATCGAGATGAGAGCTGATTCCTGGGCTTAGACTCAAGGCATATGCCAACGTTCCACATGCTCCTCAGTAGGAGGCTTCTCTCAGCAATATGTATGAGGGAGGGACTCTAAGTATGCTGCCTCAAGTGGAATATACACCGAGAAGTCCTGACTTGAAAGGAGGCCGTAATTCCTTGCAGTGGCTTGAATACAGGCTCGTCTTTCATCTCACAAGATGAACGGATGTCTGAATCCCTGTGGAGACCCTAGAGAAAGCCCTAGGTCCCCGACTCATTTCGACGGAATGCCTCACATCCCTTTGATACCTAGAGAGGCACGTGATGTTCACTGCTTCAAAAGGTGACAATGGCTGACTCCTCTTGAACATTGATAAGAATTCCAATATCTCTGTGGCTACTGGAAAAGGACCCTGGGTCTCCCGACTCAACTCAGGAAGCATCCCTTTTGCCCTGTCAAGCGTTAAAGGGATTCCTGAGGTGTCCGTCGTAGCTAGACAGGAGTTCTGAGTTTGCTGAACAAATACGAGTTTGAAGGACATTCCCGCCCTAACTCGAGCATATACCACTGGTCCCAGCCGCAACTCGAGAAAAACCATGAGACGACTTCCCCTCGAAGCAAGAAGAGGCCCTATTCCCCTGGTTTCCATGCAGACAAATTCCGTGATAACCATCAAACATGTAAGGAACCTCGACTGGCTTGCTGGATCTCGAGATAGTCCCCAAGAACACTCTCACAAGTTTAGGGGAACCGTGAGGTAACCCCAGCAACGCAAAGGAGCTCCATGTACCACAAATCAACTCGAGATGATGCCGGATTCCCCTGCATTGACTCCAGAGACATCCCCATTTCCCCATCAAACACCACACGTGGCTTGACTTCCTTTAGGCAACTCCAGAGGTTTCCCGAGAACACCGTCCCAAGACTAGAGGAAAACAAAGTTCAGCACAGCAACTCGAGGAATGCTCCATGTACACCAAATCTTCTCGAGATGAGAGCTGATTCCCCTGCTTCGACTCAAGATATATACCAACGTTCCACAAGCACCTCAAGAGGAGGCTTCTCTCAGCAATAGGTCTGTAAGGAACGCTGAGTTTGCTGCCTCAATTGGAATATACACCGAGAAGCCCTGACTTGAAAGGAGGCCATAATTCCCTGCAGTGGCTTGAATACAGGCTCGTCTTTCATCTCACAACATGAAGGGATGTCTGAATCTCCTGTGGAGACCCTAGAGAAAGCCCTAGGTCCCCGCCTCATTTCGACGGAATGCCTCACATCACTTTGACACCTAGAGAGGTACGTGGTGTTCACTGCTTTAAACGTGACAATGCCTGACTTCTCTTGAACATTGATAAGAATCCCAATATCCCTGTGGCTACTGGATAGGGACCCTGGGTCTCCTGCCTCAATTCAGAAAGCGTCCCTTTTGCCCTGCCAAGCCTCGAAGAGATTCTTGAGGTGTCCCTTGTAACTAGACAGGAGTTCTAATGTTGCTGAACAAAAACGAGTTTTGAAGGGACATCCTCGCCAAAACTCGGGCATATAACCCTGGTCCCAGGCGAAACTCAAAAAAAACCATGAGACGACTTCACGCTCGAAGCGAGATGAGGACCGATTCCACTGCATTGCATGCAGAGCAATTCCGTGATCCCCATCAAATATGTAAGGAACCTTGACTGGCTTGTTGGATCTCTAGACAGTCCGCAAGAACACTGTCACAAGTCTAGAGGGACACTGAGGTCACACCAGCAATGCAAAGCAGCTCTGGGCACCCCAAATCAACTCGAGATGAGCCCCGAATTGGCTGCAATGACTCCAGAGCCATCCCCCTTTTCCACATCAAACACGACCCGTGGCTTGACTTCCTTTATGGGACTCCAGGGGTTCCCCAAGAACAACGACCCAAGACTAGAGGAACACCAAGTTCAGCACAGCAACTCGAGGAATTCTCTGTGTACCGCAAATCGTCAAGAGATGAGAGCTGATTCCCTGACTTAGACTCAAGACATATGCCAACGTTCTACAAACACCACTAGAGGAGGCATCTCTTGGCAATATATATGAGGGAGGGACCCTGAGTATGCTGCCTCAAGTGGAATACACACCGAGAAGCCCTGACTTGAAAGGAGGCCATATTTCCCTGCAGTGGCTTGAATACAGGCTCGTCTTTCATCTCACAAGATAAAGGGATGTCTGAATCCCCTTTGGAGACCCTAGAGGAAACCTAGGTACCCGCCTCATTTAAAGGAATGCCTCACATCCCTTTGAAACCTAGAGAGGCACGTGATGTTCACTGCTTCAAAATGTCACAATGCCTGACACTTCTTGAACATTGATAAGAATCCCAATATCCCTGTGGCTACTGGAAAGGGACCCTGGGTCTCCCGCCTCAACTCAGGAAGCGTCCCTTTTGCCCTGCAAAGCCTCAAAGAGATTCCTGAGGTGTCCCTCGTTGCTAGACAGGAGTTCTGATGTTGCTGAACAAATATGAGTTTTGAAGGGACATCCCCCGCCGTAACTCGTGCATATAACCCTGGTCCCAGCCACAACTCGAGAAAAACCATGAGACGACTTCCCCCTGGAAGCAGGATGAGGACCGATTCCACTGCATTGCATGCAGAGCAATTCCGTGTTCCCCATCTAACATGTAAGGAACCTCGACTGGCTTCATGGATTTCCAGACAGTCCCCAAGAACACAGTCACAAGTCTAGGGGGACCCTGAGGTCACACCAACGAAGCGAAGGAATTCCTTGTACTCGGAATCAACTCCAGATGATCCCAGAATCGACTGCAATGACTCCAGAGCCAGCCTCCTTTCCCCACCAAACACGACCCGTGGCTTGACTTCCTATAGGCAACTCCAGAGGTTCCCCGAAAACACCGTCCCAAGACTAGAGGAACACCAAACAGCACAGCAACTCGAGGAAAGCTCTGTGTACCCCAAAACGTCTCGAGATGAGAGCGGATTCCCTGGCTTAGAGTCAAGGCATATGCCAACATTCCACATGCACCTCAAGAGGAGGCTTCTCTTAGCAATAGGTATATAAGGGACGCTGAGTTTGCTGCCTCAATTGGAATATAAACTGAGAAGCCCTGACTTGAAAGGAGGCCATAATTCCTTGCAGTGGCTTAAACACAGGCTCGTCTTTCATCTCTCAAGATGAAGGGATGTCTGAATGCCCTGTGGATACCTTAGAGAAAGCCCTAGTTCTCCGCCTCATTTCGACGGAATGCCTCACATCCCTTTGTCACCTAGAGAGGCACGTGGTGTTCACTGCTTTCAAAGGTGACAATGCCTGACTCTTCTTGAAAATTGATAAGAATCCCAACATCCCTGAGGCTATTGGAAAGGGACCCTGGGTCTCCCGCCTCAACTCGGGAAGCGTCCCTCTTACCCTGCCAAGCCTCAGAGAGATTCCTGAAGTGTCCCTCGTAACTCGACAGGAGTCCTGATGTAGTTGAACAAACACGAGTTTTGAAGGGACATCCCCGATGTAACTCGAGAATATACTCCTCGTCCCAGCTGCAACTCGAGAAAAACAAAGAGACTTCCCCCTCGAAGCGAGATGAGGCCAAATTCCCTTGCATTGCATACAGAGCAATTCTGTGATCCCCATCAATCTGGTAAGGGATCTCGCCTGGCTTGATGGATCTGGAGATAGTCCCAAAGAACTTTGTTACATGTCTAGCGGGACCCTGAGGTCATCCCAGCAATGCGAAGGAGTTCCATGTACCCCAAATGAACTCGAGATGAGGCGCAATTCCCCTTCATTGCCCCCAGAGCCATCCCCCTTTCCCCATCAAACAAGACCCGTGGCCTGACTTCCTTTAGGCAACTCCAGAGGTTCCCCGATAACACCGTCCCAAGTCTAGATGAACACGAAGTTCAGCACAGCAACTCGAGGAATGCTCCGTGTACCCAGTATCATATCGAGATGAGAGCTGATTCCTGGGCTTAGACTCAAGGCATATGCCAACGTTCCACATGCTCCTCAGTAGGAGGCTTCTCTCAGCAATATGTATGAGGGAGGGACTCTAAGTATGCTGCCTCAAGTGGAATATACACCGAGAAGTCCTGACTTGAAAGGAGGCCGTAATTCCTTGCAGTGGCTTGAATACAGGCTCGTCTTTCATCTCACAAGATGAACGGATGTCTGAATCCCTGTGGAGACCCTAGAGAAAGCCCTAGGTCCCCGACTCATTTCGACGGAATGCCTCACATCCCTTTGATACCTAGAGAGGCACGTGATGTTCACTGCTTCAAAAGGTGACAATGGCTGACTCCTCTTGAACATTGATAAGAATTCCAATATCTCTGTGGCTACTGGAAAAGGACCCTGGGTCTCCCGACTCAACTCAGGAAGCATCCCTTTTGCCCTGTCAAGCGTTAAAGGGATTCCTGAGGTGTCCGTCGTAGCTAGACAGGAGTTCTGAGGTTGCTGAACAAATACGAGTTTGAAGGACATTCCCGCCCTAACTCGAGCATATACCACTGGTCCCAGCCGCAACTCTCGAGAAAAACCATGAGACGACTTCCCCTCGAAGCAAGAAGAGGCCCTATTCCCCTGGTTTCCATGCAGACAAATTCCGTGATAACCATCAAACATGTAAGGAACCTCGACTGGCTTGCTGGATCTCGAGATAGTCCCCAAGAACACTCTCACAAGTTTAGGGGAACCGTGAGGTAACCCCAGCAACGCAAAGGAGCTCCATGTACCACAAATCAACTCGAGATGATGCCGGATTCCCCTGCATTGACTCCAGAGACATCCCCATTTCCCCATCAAACACCACACGTGGCTTGACTTCCTTTAGGCAACTCCAGAGGTTTCCCGAGAACACCGTCCCAAGACTAGAGGAAAACAAAGTTCAGCACAGCAACTCGAGGAATGCTCCATGTACACCAAATCTTCTCGAGATGAGAGCTGATTCCCTGTCTTCGACTCAAGATATATACCAACGTTCCACAAGCACCTCAAGAGGAGGCTTCTCTCAGCAATAGGTCTGTAAGGAACGCTGAGTTTGCTGCCTCAATTGGAATATACACCGAGAAGCCCTGACTTGAAAGGAGGCCATAATTCCCTGCAGTGGCTTGAATACAGGCTCGTCTTTCATCTCACAACATGAAGGGATGTCTGAATCTCCTGTGGAGACCCTAGAGAAAGCCCTAGGTCCCCGCCTCATTTCGACGGAATGCCTCACATCACTTTGACACCTAGAGAGGTACGTGGTGTTCACTGCTTTAAACGTGACAATGCCTGACTTCTCTTGAACATTGATAAGAATCCCAATATCCCTGTGGCTACTGGATAGGGACCCTGGGTCTCCTGCCTCAATTCAGAAAGCGTCCCTTTTGCCCTGCCAAGCCTCGAAGAGATTCTTGAGGTGTCCCTTGTAACTAGACAGGAGTTCTAATGTTGCTGAACAAATACGAGTTTTGAAGGGACATCCTCGCCAAAACTCGGGCATATAACCCTGGTCCCAGGCGAAACTCAAAAAAAACCATGAGACGACTTCACGCTCGAAGCGAGATGAGGACCGATTCCACTGCATTGCATGCAGAGCAATTCCGTGATCCCCATCAAATATGTAAGGAACCTTGACTGGCTTGTTGGATCTCTAGACAGTCCGCAAGAACACTGTCACAAGTCTAGAGGGACACTGAGGTCACACCAGCAATGCAAAGCAGCTCTGGGCACCCCAAATCAACTCGAGATGAGCCCCGAATTGGCTGCAATGACTCCAGAGCCATCCCCCTTTCCACATCAAACACACCCCGTGGCTTGACTTCCTTTATGGGACTCCAGGGGTTCCCCAAGAACAACGACCCAAGACTAGAGGAACACCAAGTTCAGCACAGCAACTCGAGGAATTCTCTGTGTACCGCAAATCGTCAAGAGATGAGAGCTGATTCCCTGACTTAGACTCAAGACATATGCCAACGTTCTACAAACACCACTAGAGGAGGCATCTCTTGGCAATATATATGAGGGAGGGACCCTGAGTATGCTGCCTCAAGTGGAATACACACCGAGAAGCCCTGACTTGAAAGGAGGCCATATTTCCCTGCAGTGGCTTGAATACAGGCTCGTCTTTCATCTCACAAGATAAAGGGATGTCTGAATCCCCTTTGGAGACCCTAGAGGAAACCTAGGTACCCGCCTCATTTAAAGGAATGCCTCACATCCCTTTGAAACCTAGAGAGGCACGTGATGTTCACTGCTTCAAAATGTCACAATGCCTGACACTTCTTGAACATTGATAAGAATCCCAATATCCCTGTGGCTACTGGAAAGGGACCCTGGGTCTCCCGCCTCAACTCAGGAAGCGTCCCTTTTGCCCTGCCAAGCCTCAAAGAGATTCCTGAGGTGTCCCTCGTTGCTAGACAGGAGTTCTGATGTTGCTGAACAAATATGAGTTTTGAAGGGACATCCCCGCCGTAACTCGTGCATATAACCCTGGTCCCAGCCACAACTCGAGAAAAACCATGAGACGACTTCCCCCTGGAAGCAAGCAGTGAGGACCGATTCCACTGCATTGCATGCAGAGCAATTCCGTGTTCCCCATCTAACATGTAAGGAACCTCGACTGGCTTCATGGATTTCCAGACAGTCCCCAAGAACACAGTCACAAGTCTAGGGGGACCCTGAGGTCACACCAACGAAGCGAAGGAATTCCTTGTACTCGGAATCAACTCCAGATGATCCCAGAATCGACTGCAATGACTCCAGAGCCAGCCTCCTTTCCCCACCAAACACGACCCGTGGCTTGACTTCCTATAGGCAACTCCAGAGGTTCCCCGAAAACACCGTCCCAAGACTAGAGGAACACCAAACAGCACAGCAACTCGAGGAAAGCTCTGTGTACCCCAAAACGTCTCGAGATGAGAGCGGATTCCCTGGCTTAGAGTCAAGGCATATGCCAACATTCCACATGCACCTCAAGAGGAGGCTTCTCTTAGCAATAGGTATATAAGGGACGCTGAGTTTGCTGCCTCAATTGGAATATAAACTGAGAAGCCCTGACTTGAAAGGAGGCCATAATTCCTTGCAGTGGCTTAAACACAGGCTCGTCTTTCATCTCTCAAGATGAAGGGATGTCTGAATGCCCTGTGGATACCTTAGAGAAAGCCCTAGTTCTCCGCCTCATTTCGACGGAATGCCTCACATCCCTTTGTCACCTAGAGAGGCACGTGGTGTTCACTGCTTTCAAAGGTGACAATGCCTGACTCTTCTTGAAAATTGATAAGAATCCCAACATCCCTGAGGCTATTGGAAAGGGACCCTGGGTCTCCCGCCTCAACTCGGGAAGCGTCCCTCTTACCCTGCCAAGCCTCAGAGAGATTCCTGAAGTGTCCCTCGTAACTCGACAGGAGTCCTGATGTAGTTGAACAAACACGAGTTTTGAAGGGACATCCCCGATGTAACTCGAGAATATACTCCTCGTCCCAGCTGCAACTCGAGAAAAACAAAGAGACTTCCCCCTCGAAGCGAGATGAGGCCAAATTCCCTTGCATTGCATACAGAGCAATTCTGTGATCCCCATCAATCTGGTAAGGGATCTCGCCTGGCTTGATGGATCTGGAGATAGTCCCAAAGAACTTTGTTACATGTCTAGCGGGACCCTGAGGTCATCCCAGCAATGCGAAGGAGTTCCATGTACCCCAAATGAACTCGAGATGAGGCGCAATTCCCCTTCATTGCCCCCAGAGCCATCCCCCTTTCCCCATCAAACAAGACCCGTGGCCTGACTTCCTTTAGGCAACTCCAGAGGTTCCCCGATAACACCGTCCCAAGTCTAGATGAACACGAAGTTCAGCACAGCAAC
Organism: Odocoileus hemionus; assembly: GCA_020976825.1. Taxonomy (NCBI): domain Eukaryota; kingdom Metazoa; phylum Chordata; class Mammalia; order Artiodactyla; family Cervidae; genus Odocoileus; species Odocoileus hemionus. Next base: position 118,492 of record CM037435.1, on the reverse strand, counting down.
TCGAGGAATGCTCCGTGTACCCAGTATCATATCGAGATGAGAGCTGATTCCTGGGCTTAGACTCAAGGCATATGCCAACGTTCCACATGCTCCTCAGTAGGAGGCTTCTCTCAGCAATATGTATGAGGGAGGGACTCTAAGTATGCTGCCTCAAGTGGAATATACACCGAGAAGTCCTGACTTGAAAAGGAGGCCGTAATTCCTTGCAGTGGCTTGAATACAGGCTCGTCTTTCATCTCACAAGATGAACGGATGTCTGAATCCCTGTGGAGACCCTAGAGAAAGCCCTAGGTCCCCGACTCATTTCGACGGAATGCCTCACATCCCTTTGATACCTAGAGAGGCACGTGATGTTCACTGCTTCAAAAGGTGACAATGGCTGACTCCTCTTGAACATTGATAAGAATTCCAATATCTCTGTGGCTACTGGAAAAGGACCCTGGGTCTCCCGACTCAACTCAGGAAGCATCCCTTTTGCCCTGTCAAGCGTTAAAGGGATTCCTGAGGTGTCCGTCGTAGCTAGACAGGAGTTCTGAGGTTGCTGAACAAATACGAGTTTGAAGGACATTCCCGCCCTAACTCGAGCATATACCACTGGTCCCAGCCGCAACTCGAGAAAAACCATGAGACGACTTCCCCTCGAAGCAAGAAGAGGCCCTATTCCCCTGGTTTCCATGCAGAGAAAAATTGTGATAACCATCAAACATGTAAGGAACCTCGACTGGCTTGCTGGATCTCGAGATAGTCCCCAAGAACACTCTCACAAGTTTAGGGGAACCGTGAGGTAACCCCAGCAACGCAAAGGAGCTCCATGTACCACAAATCAACTCGAGATGATGCCGGATTCCCCTGCATTGACTCCAGAGACATCCCCATTTCCCCATCAAACACCACACGTGGCTTGACTTCCTTTAGGCAACTCCAGAGGTTTCCCGAGAACACCGTCCCAAGACTAGAGGAAAACAAAGTTCAGCACAGCAACTCGAGGAATGCTCCATGTACACCAAATCTTCTCGAGATGAGAGCTGATTCCCTGTCTTCGACTCAAGATATATACCAACGTTCCACAAGCACCTCAAGAGGAGGCTTCTCTCAGCAATAGGTCTGTAAGGAACGCTGAGTTTGCTGCCTCAATTGGAATATACACCGAGAAGCCCTGACTTGAAAGGAGGCCATAATTCCCTGCAGTGGCTTGAATACAGGCTCGTCTTTCATCTCACAACATGAAGGGATGTCTGAATCTCCTGTGGAGACCCTAGAGAAAGCCCTAGGTCCCCGCCTCATTTCGACGGAATGCCTCACATCACTTTGACACCTAGAGAGGTACGTGGTGTTCACTGCTTTAAACGTGACAATGCCTGACTTCTCTTGAACATTGATAAGAATCCCAATATCCCTGTGGCTACTGGATAGGGACCCTGGGTCTCCTGCCTCAATTCAGAAAGCGTCCCTTTTGCCCTGCCAAGCCTCGAAGAGATTCTTGAGGTGTCCCTTGTAACTAGACAGGAGTTCTAATGTTGCTGAACAAATACGAGTTTTGAAGGGACATCCTCGCCAAAACTCGGGCATATAACCCTGGTCCCAGGCGAAACTCAAAAAAAACCATGAGACGACTTCACGCTCGAAGCGAGATGAGGACCGATTCCACTGCATTGCATGCAGAGCAATTCCGTGATCCCCCCCATCAAATATGTAAGGAACCTTGACTGGCTTGTTGGATCTCTAGACAGTCCGCAAGAACACTGTCACAAGTCTAGAGGGACACTGAGGTCACACCAGCAATGCAAAGCAGCTCTGGGCACCCCAAATCAACTCGAGATGAGCCCCGAATTGGCTGCAATGACTCCAGAGCCATCCCCCTTTCCACATCAAACACGACCCGTGGCTTGACTTCCTTTATGGGACTCCAGGGGTTCCCCAAGAACAACGACCCAAGACTAGAGGAACACCAAGTTCAGCACAGCAACTCGAGAATTCTCTGTGTACCGCAAATCGTCAAGAGATGAGAGCTGATTCCCTGACTTAGACTCAAGACATATGCCAACGTTCTACAAACACCACTAGAGGAGGCATCTCTTGGCAATATATATGAGGGAGGGACCCTGAGTATGCTGCCTCAAGTGGAATACACACCGAGAAGCCCTGACTTGAAAGGAGGCCATATTTCCCTGCAGTGGCTTGAATACAGGCTCGTCTTTCATCTCACAAGATAAAGGGATGTCTGAATCCCCTTTGGAGACCCTAGAGGAAACCTAGGTACCCGCCTCATTTAAAGGAATGCCTCACATCCCTTTGAAACCTAGAGAGGCACGTGATGTTCACTGCTTCAAAATGTCACAATGCCTGACACTTCTTGAACATTGATAAGAATCCCAATATCCCTGTGGCTACTGGAAAGGGACCCTGGGTCTCCCGCCTCAACTCAGGAAGCGTCCCTTTTGCCCTGCCAAGCCTCAAAGAGATTCCTGAGGTGTCCCTCGTTGCTAGACAGGAGTTCTGATGTTGCTGAACAAATATGAGTTTTGAAGGGACATCCCCGCCGTAACTCGTGCATATAACCCTGGTCCCAGCCACAACTCGAGAAAAACCATGAGACGACTTCCCCCTGGAAGCAGGATGAGGACCGATTCCACTGCATTGCATGCAGAGCAATTCCGTGTTCCCCATCTAACATGTAAGGAACCTCGACTGGCTTCATGGATTTCCAGACAGTCCCCAAGAACACAGTCACAAGTCTAGGGGGACCCTGAGGTCACACCAACGAAGCGAAGGAATTCCTTGTACTCGGAATCAACTCCAGATGATCCCAGAATCGACTGCAATGACTCCAGAGCCAGCCTCCTTTCCCCACCAAACACGACCCGTGGCTTGACTTCCTATAGGCAACTCCAGAGGTTCCCCGAAAACACCGTCCCAAGACTAGAGGAACACCAAACAGCACAGCAACTCGAGGAAAGCTCTGTGTACCCCAAAACGTCTCGAGATGAGAGCGGATTCCCTGGCTTAGAGTCAAGGCATATGCCAACATTCCACATGCACCTCAAGAGGAGGCTTCTCTTAGCAATAGGTATATAAGGGACGCTGAGTTTGCTGCCTCAATTGGAATATAAACTGAGAAGCCCTGACTTGAAAGGAGGCCATAATTCCTTGCAGTGGCTTAAACACAGGCTCGTCTTTCATCTCTCTCAAGATGAAGGGATGTCTGAATGCCCTGTGGATACCTTAGAGAAAGCCCTAGTTCTCCGCCTCATTTCGACGGAATGCCTCACATCCCTTTGTCACCTAGAGAGGCACGTGGTGTTCACTGCTTTCAAAGGTGACAATGCCTGACTCTTCTTGAAAATTGATAAGAATCCCAACATCCCTGAGGCTATTGGAAAGGGACCCTGGGTCTCCCGCCTCAACTCGGGAAGCGTCCCTCTTACCCTGCCAAGCCTCAGAGAGATTCCTGAAGTGTCCCTCGTAACTCGACAGGAGTCCTGATGTAGTTGAACAAACACGAGTTTTGAAGGGACATCCCCGATGTAACTCGAGAATATACTCCTCGTCCCAGCTGCAACTCGAGAAAAACAAAGAGACTTCCCCCTCGAAGCGAGATGAGGCCAAATTCCCTTGCATTGCATACAGAGCAATTCTGTGATCCCCATCAATCTGGTAAGGGATCTCGCCTGGCTTGATGGATCTGGAGATAGTAGTCCCAAAGAACTTTGTTACATGTCTAGCGGGACCCTGAGGTCATCCCAGCAATGCGAAGGAGTTCCATGTACCCCAAATGAACTCGAGATGAGGCGCAATTCCCCTTCATTGCCCCCAGAGCCATCCCCCTTTCCCCATCAAACAAGACCCGTGGCCTGACTTCCTTTAGGCAACTCCAGAGGTTCCCCGATAACACCGTCCCAAGTCTAGATGAACACGAAGTTCAGCACAGCAACTCGAGGAATGCTCCGTGTACCCAGTATCATATCGAGATGAGAGCTGATTCCTGGGCTTAGACTCAAGGCATATGCCAACGTTCCACATGCTCCTCAGTAGGAGGCTTCTCTCAGCAATATGTATGAGGGAGGGACTCTAAGTATGCTGCCTCAAGTGGAATATACACCGAGAAGTCCTGACTTGAAAGGAGGCCGTAATTCCTTGCAGTGGCTTGAATACAGGCTCGTCTTTCATCTCACAAGATGAACGGATGTCTGAATCCCTGTGGAGACCCTAGAGAAAGCCCTAGGTCCCCGACTCATTTCGACGGAATGCCTCACATCCCTTTGATACCTAGAGAGGCACGTGATGTTCACTGCTTCAAAAGGTGACAATGGCTGACTCCTCTTGAACATTGATAAGAATTCCAATATCTCTGTGGCTACTGGAAAAGGACCCTGGGTCTCCCGACTCAACTCAGGAAGCATCCCTTTTGCCCTGTCAAGCGTTAAAGGGATTCCTGAGGTGTCCGTCGTAGCTAGACAGGAGTTCTGAGGTTGCTGAACAAATACGAGTTTGAAGGACATTCCCGCCCTAACTCGAGCATATACCACTGGTCCCAGCCGCAACTCGAGAAAAACCATGAGACGACTTCCCCTCGAAGCAAGAAGAGGCCCTATTCCCCTGGTTTCCATGCAGACAAATTCCGTGATAACCATCAAACATGTAAGGAACCTCGACTGGCTTGCTGGATCTCGAGATAGTCCCCAAGAACACTCTCACAGTTTAGGGGAACCGTGAGGTAACCCCAGCAACGCAAAGGAGCTCCATGTACCACAAATCAACTCGAGATGATGCCGGATTCCCCTGCATTGACTCCAGAGACATCCCCATTTCCCCATCAAACACCACACGTGGCTTGACTTCCTTTAGGCAACTCCAGAGGTTTCCCGAGAACACCGTCCCAAGACTAGAGGAAAACAAAGTTCAGCACAGCAACTCGAGGAATGCTCCATGTACACCAAATCTTCTCGAGATGAGAGCTGATTCCCTGTCTTCGACTCAAGATATATACCAACGTTCCACAAGCACCTCAAGAGGAGGCTTCTCTCAGCAATAGGTCTGTAAGGAACGCTGAGTTTGCTGCCTCAATTGGAATATACACCGAGAAGCCCTGACTTGAAAGGAGGCCATAATTCCCTGCAGTGGCTTGAATACAGGCTCGTCTTTCATCTCACAACATGAAGGGATGTCTGAATCTCCTGTGGAGACCCTAGAGAAAGCCCTAGGTCCCCGCCTCATTTCGACGGAATGCCTCACATCACTTTGACACCTAGAGAGGTACGTGGTGTTCACTGCTTTAAACGTGACAATGCCTGACTTCTCTTGAACATTGATAAGAATCCCAATATCCCTGTGGCTACTGGATAGGGACCCTGGGTCTCCTGCCTCAATTCAGAAAGCGTCCCTTTTGCCCTGCCAAGCCTCGAAGAGATTCTTGAGGTGTCCCTTGTAACTAGACAGGAGTTCTAATGTTGCTGAACAAATACGAGTTTTGAAGGGACATCCTCGCCAAAACTCGGGCATATAACCCTGGTCCCAGGCGAAACTCAAAAAAAACCATGAGACGACTTCACGCTCGAAGCGAGATGAGGACCGATTCCACTGCATTGCATGCAGAGCAATTCCGTGATCCCCATCAAATATGTAAGGAACCTTGACTGGCTTGTTGGATCTCTAGACAGTCCGCAAGAACACTGTCACAAGTCTAGAGGGACACTGAGGTCACACCAGCAATGCAAAGCAGCTCTGGGCACCCCAAATCAACTCGAGATGAGCCCCGAATTGGCTGCAATGACTCCAGAGCCATCCCCCTTTCCACATCAAACACGACCCGTGGCTTGACTTCCTTTATGGGACTCCAGGGGTTCCCCAAGAACAACGACCCAAGACTAGAGGAACACCAAGTTCAGCACAGCAACTCGAGGAATTCTCTGTGTACCGCAAATCGTCAAGAGATGAGAGCTGATTCCCTGACTTAGACTCAAGACATATGCCAACGTTCTACAAACACCACTAGAGGAGGCATCTCTTGGCAATATATATGAGGGAGGGACCCTGAGTATGCTGCCTCAAGTGGAATACACACCGAGAAGCCCTGACTTGAAAGGAGGCCATATTTCCCTGCAGTGGCTTGAATACAGGCTCGTCTTTCATCTCACAAGATAAAGGGATGTCTGAATCCCCTTTGGAGACCCTAGAGGAAACCTAGGTACCCGCCTCATTTAAAGGAATGCCTCACATCCCTTTGAAACCTAGAGAGGCACGTGATGTTCACTGCTTCAAAATGTCACAATGCCTGACACTTCTTGAACATTGATAAGAATCCCAATATCCCTGTGGCTACTGGAAAGGGACCCTGGGTCTCCCGCCTCAACTCAGGAAGCGTCCCTTTTGCCCTGCCAAGCCTCAAAGAGATTCCTGAGGTGTCCCTCGTTGCTAGACAGGAGTTCTGATGTTGCTGAACAAATATGAGTTTTGAAGGGACATCCCCGCCGTAACTCGTGCATATAACCCTGGTCCCAGCCACAACTCGAGAAAAACCATGAGACGACTTCCCCCTGGAAGCAGGATGAGGACCGATTCCACTGCATTGCATGCAGAGCAATTCCGTGTTCCCCATCTAACATGTAAGGAACCTCGACTGGCTTCATGGATTTCCAGACAGTCCCCAAGAACACAGTCACAAGTCTAGGGGGACCCTGAGGTCACACCAACGAAGCGCGAAGGAATTCCTTGTACTCGGAATCAACTCCAGATGATCCCAGAATCGACTGCAATGACTCCAGAGCCAGCCTCCTTTCCCCACCAAACACGACCCGTGGCTTGACTTCCTATAGGCAACTCCAGAGGTTCCCCGAAAACACCGTCCCAAGACTAGAGGAACACCAAACAGCACAGCAACTCGAGGAAAGCTCTGTGTACCCCAAAACGTCTCGAGATGAGAGCGGATTCCCTGGGGAATGTCAATTCTTGAACATGATAAGAATCCATCTGGGTATGGAAGACTGTTCGTCACTCAGGAAGCCCTTTTGCTGCACTAAGGATTCCTGAGGGTCCTCGTGCTAGACAGGAGTTTGAGTTGCTGAAAATAAGTTGAAGAATCCCGCTAACTCGAATACCTGTCAGCCCACTCGAGAAAAACCAGAGATTCCTGAAGCAAGAGCCATTCTGTTCATGCGCATTCGTGTCCACGTAAGAACTCGATGGCTCTGGATTCAGAGTCCCAGACACTCAAGTTAGGGACTGAGTACCCACAAGATCTGTACCATCACTCGATGATCGATCCTGCATGACCGAGCCCCTCCCACAAACACCTGGCTTGACTTTAGGCACTCAGAGGTCCGAACACGTCAAGATAGAGGAACAAAGACGCAATCGGGAGCTCTGTACCCAAATTCGATGAGAGCGATCGCTGTCATATATACAACGTTTCCACAAGCACCTTCAAGAGGAGGCTTCTATCAGCAATAGGTCTGTAAGGAACGCTGAGTTTGCTGCACCTCAATTGAAATATTTACACCGAGTAGCCCTGACTTGAAAGGAGGCACATAATTCCTGCGTGGCTTGGAATACTGGCTCGTCTTTAATCTCACACACATGAAGGGATGGTCTGGATTCTACTGTGGGAGACCCTAGAGAAAGCCCATAGAGTCCCCCGCCTCATTTCGACGGAATTTTTTTAATGCCTCACATCACTTTGACACCTAGAGAGGTACGTGGTGTTCACTGCTTTAAAACGTGACAATGCCTGACACTTCTCTTGAACATTGATAAGAATTCCAATATCACAGTGGCTACTGGGATATGGGACCATGGGGTCTTCCTGCCTCACAATTCAGAAAGCGTCCCCCTTTTTGCCCTGGCCAAGCCCTCGAAGAGATTCTTGAGGTGTCCCTTGTAACTAGACAGGAGATTCTAATGTTTGCTGAAACAAATACGAGTTTTGAAGGGACATCCTCTGCCAAAACCATCGGGCTATAAACCCTCGGGTCCCAGGCGAAACTCAAAAAAAACCAAGAGAGACGACTTCACGCTCGAAGCGAGATGAGGACCGATTCCACTGCAATTGCAATGCAGAGCAATTCTGTGATTCACCATCCAAATATGTTAAGGAACCTTTTGACTGGCTTGTTGAGATCTCTAGACAGTCCGCAAGAAACACTGTCACAAGTCTAGAGGGACACTGAGGTCTACGACCAGCATATGCAAAGCAGGCTGGGCACCCTAATCAACTCGAGATAGGAACAGCCCACGACCGAATTGGCAGTAGCTATAGCAATGACTCCAGAGCCATCATCCCCCTTCCACATAAAACACGTACACCGTGGCTTGAATTCCTTTATGGGACTCCAGGGGTTCCCCAAGTACAACAAACCCAAGATTGGAGGAAACACCGATGTTTCAGCACAGCCCAACTCGTGGGAAATTCTCTGTGTAACGCCATAAAATCGTCAAGTGATGAGAGGCTGTTTCCCTAACCTTAGACTTCAAGGACATTATGCCAACGTTCTACAAAACACCACTAGAAGGAGGGCATCCTCTTGGGCAATATATATCGAAGGAGGGACCATTGGAGTCTATGCTGCCTCAAGTGGAATACACACCGTGAAAGCCCTGACTTGAAAGGTAGGCCATATTTTCCATGCATGTGGCTTGAATTACAGGCTCGTCTTTCATCTCAACAAAGAAATAAAAGGGATGGCTGAATCCCCTTTGGAGACCCTATGGAGGAAACCTAGGTACACTGCCCCCGACACTCATTATAAAGGAATGCCTACACATCCCTTTTGAAACCTAGAGAGAGGCACGTTGATGTTCTCTGGCTTCAAAATGTCACAATGCTGGACAACTTCTTGAACATTGATAAGAATCCAACTTCCCCTGTGGCATACTGGAAAAGGGACCTGGGTCTCCCGCCTCAACAGACGTGTGACTTCCTAGGACTCGGCCAAACCAAGTAGGGAACACAAGTTCAGCACAACTCAGAATTTCTGTGTACCCAAATGAGAGAGAGCGATTCTGCTTAACTCATAGCCACGTTCCACCCTAGAGGAGGCTCTCTGGCATATATATGAGGAGGGACCATATGCTGCCTCAGTGGATACACCAAAGCCTGACTTGAAAGAGGCAATTCTGCGTGCTTGAATAAGGGTTTTCATCTCAGATAAGGATGTCTAAACCCTTGGACCCTAGAGATGTCCGCTCACAATGCCTGACACTTCTTGATCATTGATAAGAATCCCAATTAATCCCTGTGGCTACTGGAAAGGCGACCCTGGTCTCACGCTCAACTCAGGAAGCGTCCATTTTGCCCTGTCAAGCACTCAAAGAGTTTCCTGAGGTGTCCCTCGTTGATAGGACAGAGAGTTCTGATGTTGACTGAACAAATATGAGTTTTGAAGGGACATCCCGCCGTTAACTCGTGCATATTAACCCTGGTCTCCAGCCACATCTCGAGGAAAAACCATGGAGACGGACTTCACCCCTCGGAAGCTGGATGAGGACCCGAATTCCCACTGCATTGCAATGCAGAGCAATTCCGTGTTCCCCATCTAAACATGTAAGGAACCTCTGTCTGGCTTCATGGATTTCCAGACAGTCCCCAACGAACACAGTCACAAGTCTAGGGGGACCCAGAGGCGTCCACACCAACGAAGCGAAGGAATGTCCTTGTACTCGGAAATCAACTCCAGATGCTCCCAGAGAATCGACTGCCAATGATCTCCAGAGCCAGCCTACACTTTCCCCCACCAAACTCGACCCGTGGCTTGACTTCCTATAGGCAACTTCCAGAGGTTGCACCCGAAAACACGGGTCCAAAAAGACTAGAGGAAACACCAAAAAACATGCCACAGCAACTCGAGGAAAGCTATGTGTAACCCATAACGTCTCGCCGAAGGAGAGCGCGGATTCCCTTGGCTTAGAGATCAAGGCTTATGCTCCAAACATTTCACATGCACCTCAAGAGGAGAGGATTTCTCTTAGAACATAGGTATATATAGGGAAGCTGACGTTTTGCTGCCTCAACTTGGAATTATAAAACTGAGAAGCCCTGACTTGAAAGGAGGCCATAATTCCGTTGCAGGGGCTTTAAACACAGGCTCGTCTTTCATCTCTCTCAGATGAAGGGATGTCTGAATGCCCTGTGGATTACCTTAGAGAAAGCCCTAGTTCTCCGACTAATTTCGCGGGAATGCCTCACATCCCTTTGTCACCTAGAGTTGGCACGTGGTGTTCCACTTGCTTTTTCAAAGGTTGGAGACATGCTGATCTTCTTCTGAAAAATTGATTAAGAATCCATCAATCCCCTGAAGGGCTATTGGAAAGGGGACCCTGGGTCTCCCGCCATCAACTGGGAAGCGTCCCCCTCTTACCATGCCCAAGCCTCAGAGTGAGAAGGATTCCTGAAGTGACGTCCACTCGTAACTCGACAGGAGTCCTGATGTAGTTGAACAAAACACGAGTCTTTGAAGGGGTCATCCCCGATGTTAAACTCGAGATATATACTCCTCGTTACCCAGCTGCAACTCGAGAAAAACAAAGAGACATCACCCCTCGGAAGCGAGATGTGGCCAAATTACCAGTTGCATTGCATACAGAGCATATTCTGTGGATCCAACATCAATCTGGAAAGGATCTCGCCCCTGGCTTGATGGATCCTGGAGATAGTCCCAAAGAACCTTTGTTTACATGTCTTAGCGGGACCCTGAGGTCATCCTCAGCAATGGCGAAGGAGTTCCATGTACACCAAAAAATGACTTGAGATGAGGCGCAACTTCCCCTTCATTGCCCCCAGAGCCATTCCCCCTTTTCCCCATCAACACAAGACCCGTGGCCTGACTTCCTTTTAGGAAACTCCAGAGGGTTCCCCGAATTAACCACCGGTCCCAAGTCTAGATGAGACACTGAAGTTCAGCACAGCAACTCGAGGAATGCTCCGTTGTACCCCTGTATCATATCGAGAGATGAGAGCTGATTCCTGGGCTTAGGAATCAAGGCATATATGCCAACGTTCCAACATGCTCCTCAGTAGGAGCAGGCTCTCTCAGGCAATTTGGATGAGGGAGGGACTCTTAGTTATGCTGACCTACAAGTGGTATATTACAACGTGAAAGTCCCTGACTTGAAAAGGAAGGCAGTTAATTCCTTGCAGTGGCTTGGAAATACAGGCTCGTCTTTCATATCACTAGATAAAAGGATGTCTGATATTCCCTGTGGAGAACCTACGAGTAAGCCTCTAGGTCCCATACTCATTTTTGATCGGAATGCCTCACACTCCCTTTGATACCTAGAGTGGCACGTTGATGTTCAACTTGCTTCAAAAGGTCGGCAATGGCTGACTCCTATAGAACATGATAAGAATTTCCAATATCTCTGTGGCTTTTGGAAAAAGGGCCCTGGGTCTCCGATTCGAACTACAGGAAGCATCCCTTTAGCCATCCTGTTCTGGCGTTTTAAAGGGATTCCTGAGGTTGGCCGTCGTAGCTAGACAGGGAGTTCTGAGGGGTTGCTGAACTAATACGAGTTGGAAGGACATTCCCGCCCTAACTCGAGCAATATACCACTGGTACCAGCCGCAACTCGAGATAAAACCATGAGACGGACTTCCCCTCACGAAGCAAGAAGAGGCCCTATTCCCCATGGTTTCCATGGCAGAACAAAAGTCCGTTGATAACAATTCAAACACGTAAGGAACCAACTGACTGGCTTGTGCTGGATCTCGAGATAGTCCCCAAGGGAACACTCTCACAAGGTTAGGGGGGAGACTCCGGGAGGTACCCCGCAACGCAAAAGGAGCTCCATGTACCACAAATATCAACTCGAGTTGAAGATTGCCGGATTCACCCTGCATTGACTCCAGCGACACCCCCCATTTCCCCATCAAACACAACACGTGGCTTGACTTCCTTTAGGCAACTCCAGAGGTTTCCCGAGATACACAACCGTTCAAGACTAGAGGAAAACAAAGTTCACGCACAAGGCAACTCGAGGTATGCTCCATTGTACACCAAATCTTCTCGAGATGAGAGCTGAATAGGTGCCCCAAAAGGGAATACGTGCAAAAAGGGTCCGCTAACGGAAGCCTCCTGCATTTAGAATCTTATTATAGGACTTGACTTGTATCAACTCCGAACCGACTGAGGTTCACAGCAGAATCATTGCACCTTAGACCCAATGCGAAACCAGGCACCTCAAAAAACGCACTACTCCTGACCCGTCACAAAACCCCACATGGGACCGTTGCGACTCAGAATCCTGACCGCAAGTCAGAGGGAGTGACCGATACAACTGCACGTCAACAGAGGCCTTGATAAAGAGACCCAACCCTCTGATCTGGACCGTTAAGAACCAACGGACAGACAGCACACAAATGTGTACCCATGAGTAAGATACTTACCAATGCAATTCAACGGAGGCATTGTAAGAACCAAATTTCCTGCAGGAAAAGCTGTCTCCAAAAGGGAGCTCCCTTTGACCTAAGACTAGTCCCTTAAAGGATTCATCTTTGAACAAGGAGAGTCCTTAAACTCCACACTCTGAAAAAAAACATCCCTGGACGGAAGGGCTGCTCAGCCTCAACAATCCTTTCCAACTAAAGAACTCTGTCTGTTCGACATTCAGTCGAAAATAGGTTAGGCACCCACGGATTCCCTGGAACCCAGACCAGAACGACTCATGGCGATGTCCATCCAATCGGCAATTCCTCCCATCAGTAAACTCTATAACACCAAACCGCAAACAGGGCTGGACAACAGATTCCGTACAACACTAATCACCTCAACCACATGTTTCGCATCCGCCTGGAACTGAGCCCTAAGGGGGCCAATCTCAACTAAGAAGCATTTCCCAGACGGAAGCCTCCTGTACTAGAACCTGTTCGCTCAAGCCATGCCAATCTTGACCAGAGAGCCTGTTATTAAAGGGACTGCGGTTTCTAATGTAAAGCCCTCTCGAGCTATGAAGCCTGGTCCCGCTCTGAGCCCTATCAGCCCTGGGATTCCTAAGATTCCCTCGAACATGGACTCAAAAACCACGATAGGCATCCCATGAACTCAGAAATTGAACCCGTCATCGAAAGAACGCTTCCTGCAGAGGCATTCTTCATTCTCGAGATCTGACCTAACTAGATCGCGGCGATCTGAAGCCAAAGACTCCAGTTAGACCCGAGCCCCGCAATCGAAATTCAGTACCCCATAATCGATAGGAACCCTTTCCAAGACCATCCCCATAACGGACTCTGGACTCGAGGTTCCCCAAAACCGCAATCAGTTCCAGTTCAAACTCGAAGAATTCGTTGACCCAATCTTCAGAATGAGGTTCCTGCTCCAGGCTCCAACTTCCCATGCCAAGGGCTCTTCAGCAAGAGGGGAACTACGCTAAAGATCACAACGGATTGCAGAGCTAATCTAGGCTTATAAGGCTTCTATAAACTAAGATTGATTAACCTAGCTATCGACCTGTCGGATGCTCAACTTTCTCTGAGACGTGTTCACTTAAAAGACAGGTATCCTTGATTTAAAACATCTTGTCCAAAGGACTGGTCTCCGACCATAGAACATTCCCTTCAAGCTAAAGCATTCCTGAAGAGCTTTGTGCTAACAAAACAGTTGGCTCCGCTATCGGATATCCTGCCAGGAAAACCGGTACCTAGAGACTTCCCAAGCAAAGAGCTTCCTTCCAGCAGACAAATCCGTTCGCCAAAAAGAACCGATCCAACGGAACCAAACTAAAGAACCTGAGAACCCCGACAAGAAGGATCATTTCAACAACAAATTCTGACTCCCATGGAGCATCCCTTCGGATCAAATCCAGCACTCCTAAGATCAAAGGTCCCGAACCATCCCAAGAAAAATCACCATAGGAGCATTCCCTCATCATCGATGAACTCTTCCCTCTCATAAGATTCAATTCCAGACCCAAGAGCTACCCAAAGTCGAAAAGTTTCGCACAAATGTTCACAGAAGTACTGAGGAGCCAATTCCTGCATGCTCAATACGCTCTAACAAGGGAGCTTCTTCAGTGGACGAGAGCCCTAAACATAGAAATCCTCATCTTGAGTAATCGGGTTTTCCGAACCAATAGCTTTAACTCCTAGACCAAAAACCTGTCAATCGAGGTACCCTCATTCTGGCCCTGACGCCCTACGACAAATTTCAGATCCTTAATAGGGCTCTATGTACAATATGGCTTCACCCAATACCTGGTCCCGTAACGAACCCAAGAACATCAATTTGCGACCTAATCAAACCCCCGGGATCATAATCTGGATCCCGTCAAGAATGCTTAGACTCAAGACATATGCCAACGTTCTACAAACACCACTAGAGGAGGCATCTCTTGGCAATATATATGAGGGAGGGACCCTGAGTATGCTGCCTCAAGTGGAATACACACCGAGAAGCCCTGACTTGAAAGGAGGCCATATTTCCCTGCAGTGGCTTGAATACAGGCTCGTCTTTCATCTCACAAGATAAAGGGATGTCTGAATCCCCTTTGGAGACCCTAGAGGAAACCTAGGTACCCGCCTCATTTAAAGGAATGCCTCACATCCCTTTGAAACCTAGAGAGGCACGTGATGTTCACTGCTTCAAAATGTCACAATGCCTGACACTTCTTGAACATGGATAAGAATCCCAATATCCCTGTGGCTACTGGAAAGGGACCCTGGGTCTCCCGCCTCAACTCAGGAAGCGTCCCTTTTGCCCTGCCAAGCCTCAAAGAGATTCCTGAGGTGTCCCTCGTTGCTAGACAGGAGTTCTGATGTTGCTGAACAAATATGAGTTTTGAAGGGACATCCCCGCCGTAACTCGAGCATATACCACTGGTCCAAGCCGCAACTCGGGAAAAACCATGAGACGACTTCCCCCTCGAAGCGAGATGAGGACCGATTCCCTTGCATTGCATGCAGAGCAATTCCGTGATCCCCATCTAATATGTAAGGAACCTTGACTGGCTTGATGGATCTCGAGACAGTCCCCAAGATCACTGTCACAAGTCTAGAGGGACACTGAGGTCACACCAGCAATGCTAAGCAGCTCCGGGCACCCCAAATCAACTCGAGATGAGCCTCGAATCACCTGCAATGACTCCAGAGTCATCCTCCTTTCCACATCAAACACGACCCGTGGCTTGACTTCCTTTAGGCAACTCCAGAGGTTCCCCGAGAACAAGGACCCAAGACTAGAGGAATACCAATTTCAGCGCAGCAACTCGAGGAATGCTCCGTGTACCTCAAATCGTCTAGAGATGAGAGCGGATTCCCTGGCTTAGACTCAAGGAATATGCCAACGTTCCACAAGCACCTCAAGAGGAGGATTCTCTCAGCAATAGGTATGTAAGTGACGCTGAGTTTGCTGCCTCAATTGGAATATACACCGAGAAGCCCTGACTTGAAAGGAGGCCATAATTCCTTGCAGTGGCTTAAATACAGGCTCGTCTTTCATCTCTCAAGATGAAGGGATGTCTGAATCCCCTGTGGATACCTTAGAGAAAGCCGTAGTTCTCCGCCTCATTTCGCAGAATGCCTCACATCCCTTTGACACCTAGAGAGGCACGTGGTGTTCACTGCTTTAAAAGGTGACAATGCCTGACTCTTCTTGAACATTGATAAAAATCCCAATTTCCCTGAGGCTACTGGAAAGGGACCCTGGGTCTCCCGCCTCAACTCGGGAAGCGTCCCTCTTGCCCTGCCAAGCCTCGGAGAGATTCCTGAAGTGTCCCTCGTACCTCGAAAGGAGTCCTGTCGTAGTTGAACAAACACGAGTTTTGAAGGGACATCCCCGATGTAACTCGAGAATATACTCCTCGTCCCATTCGCAACTCGAGAAAAACAATGAGACTTCCCTCTTGAAGCGAGATGAGGCCAAATTCCCCTGCATTGCATACAGAGCAATTCCGTGATCCCCATCAATCTGGTAACGGTCTCGACTGGCTTGATGGATCTGGAGATAGTCCCAAAGAACACTGTCACAAGTCTAGCGGGACCCTGAGGTAACCCCAGCAATGTGAAGGAGCTCCATGTACCCCAAATCAACTCGAGATGAGGACCAATTACCCTGCATTGCCTCCAGAACCATCCCCCTTTCCCCATCAAACATGACCCCTTGCTTGACTTCCTTTAGGCAACTTCAGAGGTTCCCCAAGAACACCGTCCCAAGTCTAGCGGAACTCCAAGATCAACACAGCAACTCGATGAATGCTCCATGTACCCCAAATTGTCTCGATATGAGAGCTGATTCCCTGGCTTAGACTCAAGGCATATGCCAAAGTTCCACAAGCACCTCTAGAGGAGGCTTCTCTCAGCAATAGGTATGTTAGGGACGCTGAGTTTGCTGCCTCAATTGGAATATAAACCGAGAAGACCTGAATTGAAAGGAGGCAGTAATTCCTTGCAGTGGCTTGAATACAGGCTTGTCTTTCATCTCTCAAGATGAAGGGATGTCTGAATCCTCTGTGGAGAACTTAGACAAAGACCTAGGTAACCGCCTCATTTCGATGGAATGCCTCACATCCCTTTGACATCTAGAGAGGCAAGCAGAGTTCACTGCTTCTTAAAGTGATGATGCCTGAGTCCTCTTGAACATTGATAAGAATCCCAATATCCCTGTGACTACTGGAAAGGGACCCTGGGTCTCCTGTCTCAAATCTGGAAGCGTCCCTCTTGCCCTGCAAAGCCTCAAAGCGATTCCTGAACTGTCCCTCTAACTAAAGAGGAGTCCTGATGTTGTTGAACAAACAGGGGATTGAAGGGACATCCCCGATGTAACTCGAGAATATATACCTGGTCCCAGCCGCCACTTGAAAAAAACTATGAGACGACTTCCCCTTGAAGCGAGAAGAGGGCCGATTCCCCTGAATTGCATGCAGAGCAATTCTGTGATCCCATCATACATGTAGGGAACCTCGACTGGCTTGATGCATCTCCAGACAGTCACCAAGAACACTGTCTCATGTCTAGGGGCACCCTGAGGTCATACCAACAACGCGAAAGTGTTCCGTGTACCCCAAATCAACACGAGATGAGCCCCGAATTGACTGCAATGACTACAGAGCCAGCCCCATTTCCCCATTAAATACGACCCGTGACTTGACATCATTTAGGCAACTACAGAGGTTCCCCGAGAACACCGTCCCAAGTCTAGAGGAACACCAAGTTCAGCACATCAACTCGAAGAATGCTCTGTTTACCCCAAATTGTCTCGAGATGAGAGCTGATCCTGGGCTTAGACTCAAGACATATGCCAACGTTCCACATGCACCTCAAGAGGAGGCTTCTCTCAGCAATAGGTATGTTAAGGACCCTGAGTTTGCTGCCTCAATTGGAATATACACCGAGAAGCCCTGCCTTGAAAGGAGGCCATAATTCCTTGCAGTGGCTTGAATACAGGCTGGTCTTTCATCTCACAAGATGAAGGGATGTCTGAATCCCCTGTGGAGACCCTCGAGAATGCCCTAGGTCCCCTCCTCATTTCAAAGTAATGCTTCACATCACTTTGACACCTAGAGAGGAACGTGATGTCCAATGCTTCAAAAGGTGACAATGCCTGACTCCTCTTGAACATTGATAAGAATCCCAATATCACTGTGGCTACTGGAAAGGGACCCTGGGTCTCCCGCCTCAACTGAGGAAGCGTCCCTTTTACCCTGCCAAGCCTCAGAGTTATTCAGGGGTGTCCCTCGTAGCTAGACAGGAGTTCTGATGTTGCTGAACAAATACGAGTTTTGAAGGGACATTCCCGCCGTAACTCGAGCATATACCACTGGTCCCAGCCGCAACTCGGGAAAGACCATGAGACCACTTCCCCCTCGAATAGAGATGTGGACCGATTCCCTTGCATTGCATGCAGAGCAATTCCTTGATCCCCATCTAACATGAAAGGAACCTCGACTGGCTTGATGGATCTCCAGACAGTCACCAAGAACACTGTCACAAGTCTATGGGGACCCTGAGGTCACTCCAGCAATGCGAAGGAGCTCCATGTACCACAAATCAACTCGAGATGATGCCGGATTCACCTGCATTGACTCCAGAGACATCCCCCTTAACCCATCAAACATGAGCCCTGGCTTGACTTCCTTTAGGCAACTTCAGAGGTTCCCCGAGAACACCGTTCCAAGTCTAGAGGAACACCAAGATCAACACAGCAGCTTGATGAATGCTCCATGAACCCCAAATCGTCTCGATATGCGAGCTGATTCCCTGGATTTGACTCAAGGCATATGCCAACGTTCCACAAGCACCTCAAGAGGAGGCTTCTCTCAGCAATAGGTATGTTGGGGACGCTGAGTATGCTGCCTGAATAGGAATATATACCGAGAAGACCTGACTTGAAAGGAGGCCGTAATTCCTTGCAGTGGCTTGAATACAGGCTTGTCTTTCATCTCTCAAAATGAAGGAATGTCTGAATCCCCTGTGGAGACTTTAGACAAAGCCTTAGTTAACCGCCTCATTTCGATGGAATGCCTCACCTCCCTTTGACACCTAGAGAGGCACGCAGAGTTCACGGCTTCAAAAGGTGATGATGCCTGAGTCCTCTTGAACATTGATAAGAAACCCAATATCCCTGTGACTACTGGAAAGGGACTCTGGGTCTCCTGCCTCAAATCGGGAATGGTCCCTTTTGCCCTGCCAAGCCTCATGGAGATTCCTGAACTGTCCCTCGTAACTAGACATTAGTCCTGATGTTGCTGAACAAATACGAGTTTTGAAGGGACATCCTCGGCGAAACTCGAGCATATACCCCTGGTCTCAGCCGCAACTCGAGAAATACCTTGAGACGACATCCCCCTCGAAGCGAGAAGAGGCCCGATTCCCTGCATTGCATGCAGAGCAATTCCGTGATTCCCATCATACATGTAAGGAACCTCGACTGGCTTGATGGATCTCAAGACAGACCCCAAGAACACTGTCACAAGTCTAGAGGGACACTGAGGTCACACCAACAACATGAAGTAGTTCCTGGTACTCCAAGTCAACTCGCGATGAGACCCGAATCACCTGCAATGACTCCAGAGACATCCCCCTTTCCCCATCAAACACGACCCATGGCTTGACTTCCTTTAGGGAACTCCAGAGGTTCCCCGAGAACACCGTCCCATGTCTAGAGGAACACCAATTTCAGCACAGCAACTGGATGAATGCTCCGTGTACCCTGTATCATCTCGAGATGAGAGCTGATTCCCTGGCTTAGACTCAAGACATTTGCCAACGTTCCACAAGAACCTCAATAGGAGGCTTCTCTCAGCAATATGTATGAGGGAGGGACCCTGTGTATGCTGCCTCAAGTGGAATATACACCGAGAAGCCCTGACGTGAAAGGAGGCCATAATTCCTAGCAGTGGGTTGAATACAGGCCCGTCTTTCATCTCACAAGATGAAGGGATGTCTGAATCCCCTCTGGAGACCCTAGAGAAAGTCCTAGGTCCCCGCCTCATTTCGACGGAATGCCTCACATCCCTTTGTCACCTGGAGAGGCAAGTGATGTTCACTGCTTCAAAAGGTGACAATGCCTGACTCCTCTTGAACATTGATAAGAATCCCAATATCCCTGTGGCTACTGGAAAGGGACCCTAGGTCTGCCGACTCAACTCGGAAAGCGTCTCTCTTACACTGCCAAGCCTCAAAGAGATTTTTGAACTGTCCCTCATAAATAGACAGGAGTCGTGACGTCGTTGAACAAACAGGAGTTTTGAAGGGACATCCCCAGTGTACTCGAGAATATATCCCTTGTCCCAGCCGCAATTCGAGAAAAACTAATAGATGAATTCCCCCTCGAAGCGAGAGGAGGCCCGATTTCCCTGCATTGCATGCAGAGCAATTCCGTGATCCCCATCATACATGTAGGGAACCTCGACTGGCTTGATGGATCTCCACAAAGTCACCAAGAACACTGTCACAAGTCTAGGGGGACCCTGAGGTCACCCAAGCAACGCGAAGGAGATCCATGTACCACAAATGAACTCGAGATGATGCTGGATTCCCCTGCATTGACTCCAGAGACATCCCCATTACCGCATCAAACACGACACGTGGCTTGACTTCCTTTAGGCAACTACAGAGGTTCCACAAGAACACCGTCCCAAGACAAGAGGAACACTAAGTTCAGCACAGCAACTCGAGGAATGCTCCGTGTACCCCAAATAGTCTCGAGATGGGAGCTGGTTCCCTGTCTTCGAGTCAAGATATATACCAACGTTCCACAAGAACCTCAAGAGGAGGCTTCTCTTAACAATACGTATGTTAGGGACCCTGAGTTTGCTCCCTCAAATCGAATATTCACTGAAAAGCCCAGCCTTGAAAGGAGTCTGTAATTTCTTGCAGTGGCTTGAATCCAGGCTCGTCTTTCATCGCTCAAAATGAAGGGATGTCTGAATCCCCTGTGGAGACCCTAAAAACAGTTCTAGGTCCCCGCCTCATTTCGGTGGATAGCCTCACATCCCTTGAACCCTAGAGAGTCATGCAAAGTTCACTGCTTCAAAAGGTGACGCTGCCTGATTCCTCTTGAACATTGATAAGAATCCCAATATCCCTGTGGCTACTACAAAGGGACCCTGAATCTCCCGACTCAACTCGGGAAGCGTCCGTTTTGCCCTGCCAATCCTCAAAGTGATGCCTGAGGTGTCCCTCGTAACTAGACAGTAGTCCTGATGTTGCTGAACAAGTACGAGTTTTGAAGCGACATCCTCGCCGTAACTGGAGCATATACCCCTGGTCCCAGCCGCAACTCGAGAAATACCTTGAGACGACATCCCCCTCGAAGCGAGAAGAGGCCCGATTCCCCTGCATTGCATGCAGAGCAATTCCGTGATCCCCATCATACATGTAAGGAACCTCGACTGGCTTGATGGATCACGAGACAGTACCCAAGTACACTGTCTCAAGTCTAGAGGGACACTGAGGTCACACCAACAACGCAAAGGATTTCTGTGTACCCAAAATCAGCTCGAGATGAGCCCTGAATCGCCTGCAATGACTCCAGAGCCAGCCCCATTTCCTCATCAAACACCACCCGTGGCTTCACTTCCTTTAGGCAACTTCAGAGGTTTCTCGAGAACACCGAAACTAGGCTAGAGGAATACCAAGTTCAGCACAGCAACTCAAGGAATTCTCCGTGTACCCCAAATCGTCTGGAGATGAGAACTGATTCCTTAGATTTGACTCAAGGCATATGCCAATGTTCCACAAGCACCTCAAGAGGAGGCTTCTCTCAACAATAGGCATGTGAGGGACGCTGAGTGTGCTGCCTCAATTGGAATATACACCGAGAAGCTCTGACTTGAAAGAAGGCCGTAATTCCTTGCAGTGGCTTGAATACAGGCTTGTCTTCCATCTCTCAAAATGAAGGAATGTCTGAATCCCCAGGTGAGACTTTAGACAAAGCCCTAGATAACCGCCTCATTTCGATAGAATGCCTCACCTCCCTTTGACACCTAGAGAGGCACGCAGAGTTCACTGCTTCAAAAGGTGATGATGCCTGAGTCCTCTTGAACATTGATAAGAATCCCAATATCCCTGTGACTACTGGAAAGGGACCCTGGGTCTCCTGCCTCAAATCGGGAAGCGTCCCTTTTGCCCTGCTAAGCCTCAAGGAGATTCCTGAACTGTCCCTCATAACTAGACAATAGTCCTGATGTTTCTGAACAAATACGAGTTTTGAAGGGACATCCTCGCCGTAACTCGAGCATATACACCTGGTCCCAGCTGCAACTCGAGAAATACCTTGAGACGACATCCCCTTCGAAGCAAGAAGAGGCCCGATTCCCCTGCATTGCATGCAGAGCAATTCCGTGATCCCCATCATACATGTAAGGAACTTCGACTGGCTTGATGGATCTCGAGACAGTCCCCAAGAACACTGTCACAATTCTAGAGGGACACTGAGGTCACACCAACAACTCGAAGTAGTTCCTGGTACTCCAAGTCAACTCGCGATGAGACCCGAATCGCCTGCAATGACTCCAGAGACATCCCCCTTTCCCCATCAAACACGACCCATGGCTTGACTTCCTTTAGGCAACTCCAGAGGTTCCCCGAGAACACCGTCCCATGTCTAGAGGAACACCAATTTCAGCACAGCAACTCGATGAATGCTCCGTGTACCACGTATCATCTCGAGATGAGAGCTGATTCCCTGTCTAAGACTCAAGACATTTGCCAACGTTCCACAAGCACCTCAATAGCAGGCTTCTCTCAGCAATATGTATGAGGGATGGACCCTGTGTATGCTGCCTCAAGTGGAATATACTCCGAGAAGCCCTGACTTGAAAGGAGGCCATAATTCCTAGCAGTGGCTTGAATACAGGCTCATCTTTCATCTCACAAGATGAAGAGATGTCTGAATCCCCTCTGGAGACCTAGAGAAAGCCCTAGCTCCCCGCCTCATTTCGACGGAATGCCTCACATCCCTTTGTCACCTAGAGAGGCAAGTGATGTTCACTGCTTCAAAAGGTGACAATGCCTGACTCCTCTTGAACAGTGATAAGAATCCCAATATCCCTGTGGCTATTGGAAAGGGACCCTAGGTCTCCCGACTCAACTCGGGAAGCGTCTCTCTTACCCTGCCAAGCCTCAAAGAGATTCCTGAACTGTCCCTCGTAACTAGACAGCAGTCGTGACGTCGTTGAACAAACAGGAGTTTTGAAGGGACATCCCCAGTGCACTCGAGAATATATCCCTGGTCCCAGCTGCAATTCGAGAAAAACTATGAGACGACTTCCCCCTCGAAGCGAGAAGAGGTCCGATTCCCCTTCATTGCATGCAGAGCAATTCCGTGATCCGCATCATACATGTAGGGAACCTCGACTGGTGTGATGGATGTCGAGACAGTCCACAAGTAAACTGTCTGAAGTCTAGAGGGACACTGAGGTCACACCAACAACGTGAAGGATTTCCGTGTACCCCAAATCAACTCGAGATGAGCCCTGAATCGCCTGCAACGACTCCAGAGCCAGCCCCATTTCCCCATCAAACACGACCCGTGGCTTTACTTCCTTTAGGCAACTTCACAGGTTACCCGAGAACACCGAAACTAGGCTAGAGGAACCCCACGTTCAGCACAGCAACTCAAGGAATACTCCGTGTACCCCAAATCATCTCGAGATGAGAACTGATTGGTTGGATTTGACTCAAGGCATATGCCAACGTTCCACAAGCACCTCAAGAGGAGGCTTCTCTCAGCAATAGGCATGTGAGGGACGCTGAGATTGCTGCCTCAATTTGAATATACACCGAGAAGCCCTGACTTGAAAGGAGGCCGTAATTCCTTGCAGTGTCTTTAATAGAGGGTCGTCTTTCATCTCTCAAAATGAAGGAATGTCTGAATTCCCTGTGGAGAACCTAGAGAAAGCCCTAGGACCCGGCCTCATTTTAACGGAATGCCTCACATCCCTTTGACACCTAGAGAGGCACGTGGTGTTCACTGCTTCAAAAGCTGATAATGCCTGACTCCTCATGAACATTGATAAGAATCCCAAAATCCCTGTGGCTACTGGAAAGGGACCCTGGGTTTCCCGTCTCAAATCGGGAAGCTTCACTCTTGCCCTGCCAAGCCTTAAAGAGATTCCTGAACTGTCCCTCGTAACTAGACAGGAGTCATGGCGTCGTTGAACAAACAGGAGTTTTGAAGTGACATCCCCAGTGCAACTCGAGAATATATCCCTGGTCCCAGCCACAACTCGAGAAAAACTATGAGACGACTTCCCCCTCGAAGCGAGAAGAGGCCCGATTCCACTGCATTGCATGCAGAGCATTTCCGTGATCCCCATCATACATGTAGGGAACCTCGACTGGCTTGATGTATCTCTAAACAGTCCCCAAGAACACTGTCTCAAGTCTAGAGGGACAGTGAGGTCACACAACAATGCGAAGGTTTTCTGTGTACCCCAAATCAACTCTAGATGAGCCCTGAATGGCCTGCAATGATTCCAGAGCCAGCCCCATTTCCCCATTAAACGCGACCCGTGACTTGACTTCCTTTAGGCAACTCCAGAGGTTCCCCGCGAACACCGTCCCAAGTCTACAGGAACACCAAGTTCAGCACAGAAACTCGAGGAATGCTCCGTTTACCCTAAATAGTCTCGAGATGAGAGCTGATTCCTGGGCTTAGACTCAAGGCATATGCCAACGTTCCACATGCACCTCAAGAGGAGGCATCTCTCAGCAATAGGTATGTCAGGGGCCCTGAGTTTGCTGCCTCAATTATCATATACACCGAGAAGCCCTGACTTGAAAGAAGGCCGTAATTCCTTGCAGTGGCTTGAATACAGGCTCGTCTTTCATCTCACAAGATGAAGGGATGTCTGAATCACCTGTGGAGACCCTAGAGAATTCCCAAGTTGCCGGCCTCATTTCGACGGAATGCCTCACATCCCTTTGACACCTAGAGAGGCACGCAGAGTTCACTACTTCAAAAGGTGATGATGCCTGACTCCTCTTGAACATTGATAAGAATCCCAATATCCCTGTGGCTACTGGAAAGGGACCCTGGGTCTCCCGATTCAACTCGGGAAGAGTGCCTTTTGCCCTGCCAAACCTCAAAGTGATTCCTGAGGTGTCCCTCGTAACTAGACAGGAGTCCTGATGTTGCTGAACAAATACGAGTTTTGAAGGGACATCCCTGCCGTAATTCGAGCATATACCACTCTTCCCAGCCGCAACTCGAGGAAAACCGTGAGACGAATTCCCCCTCGAAGCGAGAAGAGGCCCGATTCCCCTGCATTCCATGCAGACAAATTCCGTGATCCCCATCAAACATGTAAGGAACCTCGACTGGCTTGATGGATCTCCAGAAAGTCACCAAGAGCACTGTCACATGACTGGGGGACACTAAGGTCACACCAGCAACGCTAAGGAGCTCCATGTACCACAAATCAACTCGAGATGATGCTGGATTCCCCTGCATTGATTCCAGAGACATCCCCATTACCCCATCAAACACGACACGTGGCTTGACTTCCTTTAGGCAACTACAGAGGTTCCACAAGAACACCGTCCCAAGACTAGAGGAACACCAAGTTCAGCACAGCAACTTGAGGAATGCTCCGTGTACCCCAAATCGTCTCGAGATGAGAGCTGATTCCCTGTCTTCGAGTCAAGATATATATCAACGTTCCACAAGAACCTCAAGAGGAGGCTTCTCTTAACAATACGTATGTTAGGGACCTTGAGTTTGCTCCCTCAAATCGAATATACACTGAAAAGCTCAGACTTGAAAGCAGTCCGTAATTTCCTGCAGTGGCTTGAATACAGACTCGTCTTTCATCGCTCAAAATGAAGGGATGTCTGAATCCCCTGTGGAGACCCTGGAAACTGTCCTAGGTCCCCGCCTCATTTCGATAGAGCCTCACATCCCTTTGACCCCTAGAGAGGCATGCAAAGTTCACTGCTTCAAAAGGTGATGCTGCCTGATTCCTCTTGAACATGGATAAGAATCCCAATATCCCTGTGGCTATAAGAAAGGGACACTGGATCTCCCGACTCAACTCGGGAAGAGTGCCTTTTGCCCTGCCAAAACTCAAAGTGATTCCTGAGGTGTCCCTCGTAACTAGACAGGAGTCCTGATGTTGCTGAACAAATACGAGTTTTGAAGGGACATCCTCGCCGTAACTCGAGCATATACCCCTGGTCCCAGCCGCAACTCGAGAAATACCTTGAGACGAAATCCCCATCGAAGCGAGAAGAGGCCAGATTCCCCTGCATTGCATGCAGAGCTTTTCCGTGATCCCCATCATATATGTAAGGAACCTCGACTGGCTTGATGGATCTCGAGACAGTCCCCAAGAACACTGTCACAAGTCTAGAGGGACACTGAGCTCACACCAACAACTTGAGGTAGTTCCTGGTACTCCAAGTCAACTCGCAATGAGACCCGAATCGCCTGCTATGACCCCAGAGACATCCCCCTTTTCGCATCAAACACGAACGATGGCTTGACTTCCTTTAGGCAACTCCAGAGGTTCCCCGAGAACACCGTCCCAAGTCTACAGGAACACCAATTTCAGCACAGTAACTAGATGAATGCTCCGTGTTCCCCGTATCATCTCAAGATGAGAGCTGATTCCCTGGCTTAGACTCAAGACATATGCCAACGTTCCACAAGCACCTCAATAGAAGGCTTCTCTCAGCAATATGTATGAGGGAGGGACCCTGTGTATGCTGCCTCAATTGGAATATACACCGAGAAGCCCTAACGTGAAAGGAGGGCATAATTCCTAGCAGTGGCTTGAATACAGGCTCATCTTTCATCTCACAAGATGAAGGGATGTCTGAATCCCCTCTGGAGACCCTGGAGAAAGCCCTAGGTCCCCGTCTCATTTCGACGGAATGCCTCGCATCCCTTTGTCACCTATAGAGGCAAGTGATGTTCACTGCTTCAAAAGGTGACAATGCCTGACTCCTCTTGAACATTGATAATAATCCCAATATCACTGTGGCTACTGGAAAGGGACCCTGGGTCTCCCGCCTCAACTTAGGAAGCGTCCCTTTTGCCCTGCCAAGCCTCAATGTTATTCCGGGGTGTCCCTCGTAGCTAGACAGGAGTTCTGATGTTGCTGAACAAATACGAGTTTTGAAGGGACATTCCCGCTGTAACTCGAGCATATACCACTGGTCCCAGCCACAACTCGGGAAAAACCATGAGACGACTTCCCCCTCGAATCGAGATGTGGACCGATTCCCTTGCATTGCATGCAGAGCAATTCCTTGATCCCCATCTGACATGTAAGGAACCTCGACTGGCTTGATGGATCTCCCGACAGTCCCCAAGAACACAGTCACAAGTGTAGGGGGACCCTGAGGTCATCCCAGCAACGCGAAGGAGTTCCATGTACCACAAATCAACTCGAGATGATGCCGGATTCCCCTGCATTGACTCCAGAGACATCCCCCTTTCCCCATCAAACACGACCCCTGGCTTGACTTCCTTTAGGCAACTTCATAGGTTCCCCGAGAACACCGATCCATGTCTAGAGGAACACCAAGATCAACACAGCAACTCGATGAATGCTCCATGAACCCCAAATCGTCTCGATATGAGAGATGATTCCCTGGATTTGACTCAAGGCATATGCCAACGTTCCACAAGCACCTCAAGAGGAGGCTTCTCTCAGCAATAGATATGTTAGGGACGCTGAGTATGCTGCCTGAATTGGAATATATACCGAGAAGCCCTGACTTGAAAGGAGGCCGTAATTCCTTGCAGTGGCTTGAATACAGGCTTGTCTTTCATCTCTCAAAATGAAGGAATGTCTGAATCCCCAGGTGAAACTTTAGACAAAGCCCTAGATAACCGCCTCATTTCGATGGAATGCCTCACCTTCCTTTGACACCTAGAGAGGCACGCAGAGTTCACTGCCTCAAAAGGTGATGATGCCTGAGTCCTCTTGAACATTGATAAGAATCCCAATATCCCTGTGATTACTGGAAAGGGACCCTCGGTCTCCTGCCTCAAATCGGGAATGGTCCCTTTTGCCCTGCCAAGCCTCAAGGAGATTCCTGAAGTGTCCCTCGTAACTAGACAGTAGTCCTGATGTTGCTTAACAAATACGAGTTTGAAGGGACATCCTCGGGGTAACTCGAGCATATACCCCTGGTCTCAGCCGCAACTCGAGAAATACATTGAGACGACATCCCCCTCGAAGCGAGAAGAGGCCCGATTACCCTGCTATGCATGCAGAGCAATTCCGTGATCCCCATCATACATGTAAGGAATTTCGACTGGCTTGATCGATCTCGAGACAGACCCCAAGAACACTGTCACAAGTCTAGAGGGACACTGAGGTCACACCAACAACATGAAGTAGTTCCTGGTACTCCAAGTCAACTCGCGATGAGACCCGAATCACCTGCAATGACTCCAGAGACATTCCCCTTTCCCCATCAAACACGACCCATGGCTTGACTTCCTTTAGGCAACTCCAGAGGTTCCCGAGAACACCGTCCCATGTCTAGAGGAACACCAATTTCAGCACAGCAACTCGATGAATGCTCCGTGTACCCTGTATCATCTCGAGATTATAGCTGATTCCCTGGCTTAGATTCAAGACATTTGCCAACGTTCCACAAGCACCTCAATAGCAGGCTTCTCTTAGCAATATGTATGAGGGAGGGACCCTGTGTATGCTGCCTCAAGTGGAATATACACCGAGAAGCCCTGACGTGAAAGGAGGCCATAATTCCTAGCAGTGGCTTGAATACAGGCTCGTCTTTCATCTCACAAGATGAAGGGATGTCTGAATCCCCTCTGGAGACCCTAGAGAAAGCCCTAGGTCCCCGCCTCATTTCGATGGAATGCCTCACATCCCTTTGTCACCTAGAGAGGCAAGTGATGTTCACTGCTTCAAAAGGTGACAATGCCTGACTCCTCTTGAACATTGATAAGAATCCCAATATCCCTGTGGCTACTGGAAAGGGACCCTAGGTCTCCCGACTCAACTCGGAAAGCGTCTCTCTTACCCTGCCAAGCCTCAAATAGATTCCTGAACTGTCCCTCATAAATACACAGGAGTCGTGATGTCGTTGAACAAATAGGAGTTTTGAAGGGACATCCCCAGTGTACTCGAGAATATATCCCTGGTCCCAGCCGCAATTTGAGAAAAACTATGAGACGACTTCCCCCTCGAAGCGAGAAAAGGCCCGATTTCCTTGCATTGCATGCAGAGCAATTCCGTGATCCCCATCATACATGTAGGGAACCTCGACTGACTTGATGGATCTCGAGACAGTCCCCAAGTACACTGTCTCAAGCCTAGAGGGACACTGAGGTCACACCAACAATGCGTAGGATTTCCGTGTACCCCAAATCAGCTCGAGATGAGCCCTGAACCGCCTGCAATGACTCCAGAGCCAGCCCCATTTCCCCATCAAACACGACCCGTGGCTTCACTTCCTTTAGGCAACTTCAGAGGTTTCCCGAGAACACCGAAAGTAGGCTACAGGAACACCAAGTTCAGCACAGCAAGTCAAGGAATACTCCGTGTACCCCAAATCATCCCGAGATAATAACTGATTCCTTAGATTTGACTCAAGGCATATGCCAACGTTCCACAAGCACCTCAAGAGGAGGCTTCTCTCAGCAATAGACATGTGAGGGACGCTGAGTTTGCTTCCTCAATTGGAATATACACCGAGAAGCCCTAACTTGAAAGGAGGCCGTAATTCCTTGCAGGGGCTTGAATAGAGGGTCGTCTTTCATCTCTCAAAATGAAGGAATGTCTGATTCCCGTGTGGAGACCCTAGAGAACGCCCTAGGACCCCGCCTCATTTCAACGGAATGCCTCACATCCCTTTGACAACTAGAGAGGCACGTGATATTCACTGCTTCAAAAGGTGACAATGCCTGACTCCTCATGAACATTGTTAAGAATCCCAATATCCCTGTGGCTACTGAAAAGGGACCCTGAGTTTCCTGTCTCAAATCGGGATACTTCCCTCTTGCCCTGCCAAGCCTTAAAGAGATTCCTGAACTGTCCCTCGTAACTAGACAGGAGTCGTGACGTCGTTGAACAAACAGGAGTTTTGAAGTGACATCCCCAGTGTAACTCGAGAATATATTCCTGGTCCCAGCCACAACTCGAGAAAAACTATGAGACGACTTCCCCCTCGAAGTGAGAAGAGGCCGGATTCCGCTTCATTGCATGCAGAGCAATTCCGTGATCCCCATCATACATGTAGGGAACCTGGACTGGCTTGATGGATCTCTAGACAGTCCCCAAGAACACTGTCTCATGTCTAGAGGGACACTGAGGTCAAACCAACAATGCGAAGTTTTCCTGTGGACCCCAAATCAACTAGAGACGAGCCCTGAATCGCCTGCAATGATTCCAGGGCCAGCCCCATTTCCCCATCAAAAGCGACCCGTGACTTGACTTCCTTTAGGTAACTCCAGAGGTTCCCCGAGAACACCGTCCCAAGTCTACAGGAACACCAAGTTCAGCACAGAAACTCGAGGAATGCTCCGTTTACCCTAAATAGTCACGAGATGAGAGCTGATTCCTGGGCTTAGACTCAAGGCATATGCCAACGTTCCACATGCACCTCAAGAGGAGGCTTCTCTCAGCAATAGGTATGTCAGGGACCCTGAGTTTGCTGCCTCAATTGGCATATACACCGAGAAGCCCTGACTTGAAAGAAGGCCATAATTCCTTGCAGTGGCTTGAATACAGGCTCGTCTTTCATCTCACAAAATGAAGGGATGTCTGAATCCCCTGTGGAGATCCTAGAGAAAGCCCAAGGTGCCGGCCTCATTTCGACGGAATGCCTCACATCCCTTTGACACCTAGCGAGGCACGCAGAGTTCACTACTTCAAAAGGTGACGCTGCCTGATTCCTCTTCAACATTGATAAGAATCCCAATATCCCTGTGGCTACTAGAAAGGGACCCTGGATATCCCGACTCAACTCGGGAAGCGTCCGTTTTGCCCTGCCAATTCTCAAAGAGATGCCTAAAGTGTCCCTTATAACTAGACAGTAGTCATGACGTTGCTGAACAAATACAAGTTTTGAAGGGACATCCTCGCCGTAACTCGAGCATATACCCCTGGTCCCAGCCGCACCTCGAGAAATACCTTGAGACGACATCCCCTTCGAAGTGAAAAGAGGCCCGATTCCCCTGCATTCCATGCAACAAATTCCGTGATCCCCATCAAACATGTAAGGAACCTCGACTGGCTTGATGGATCTCCAGAAAGTTATCAAGAACACTCTCACAAATCTAGGGGGACCCTGAGGTCACACCAGCAATGCGAAGGAGCTCCATGTACCCCAAATCAACTCGAAATGATGCTGGATTCCCCTGCATTGACTCCAGAGATATCCCCATTACCCCATCAAACACGACACGTGGCTTGACTTCCTTTGGGCAACTCCAAAGGTTCCACAAGAACACTGTCCCAAGACTAGAGGAACACCAAGTTCAGCACAGCAACTCGATGAATGCTCCGTGTACCCCAAATTGTCTCGAGATGAGAGCTGGTTCCCTGTCTTCGAGTCAAGATATATACCAACGTTCCACAAGAACCTCAAGAGGAGGCTTCTCTTAACAATACGTATGTTAGGGACCCTGAGTTTGCTCCCTCAAATCGAATATACACTGAAAAGCCCAGACTTGATAGCAGTCCGTAACTTCTTGCAGTGGCTTGAATACAGGCTCGTCTTTCATCGCTCAAAATGAAGGGATGTCTGAATCCCCTGTGGAGACCCTAGAAACAGTCCTAGGTCCCCGCCTCATTTCGATGGATAGCCTCACATCCCTTTGACCGCTAGAGAGGCACGCAAAGTTCACTGCTTCAAAAGGTGACGCTGCCTGATTCCTCTTGAACATTGATAAGAATCCCAATATCCCTGTGGCTACTAGAAAGGGACCCTGGATCTCCCGACTCAACTCGGGAAGCGTCCGTTTTGCCCTGCCAAACCTCAAAGAGATGCATGAGGTGTCCCTCGTAACTAGACAGAAGTCCTGATGTTGCTGAACAAATACGAGTTTTGAAGGGACATCCTCGCCGTAACTCGAGCATATACCCCTGGTCTCAGCCGCAACTCGAGAAATATCTTGAGACGACATCCCCTCGAAGCGAGAAGAGGCCCGATTCCCCTGCATTGCATGCAGAGCAATTCCGTGATCCCCATCATATATGTAAGGAACCTCGACTGGCTTGATGGATCTCGAGACAGTCTCCAAGAACACTGTCACAAGTCTAGAGGGACACTGAGGTCACACCAACAAGTCGAAGTAGTTCGTGGTACTCCAAGTCAACTCGCGATGAGACCCGAATCACCTGCAATGACTCCAGAGACATCCCCCTTTCCCCATCAAACACGACCCATGGCTTGACTTCCTTTAGGCAACTCCAGAGGTTCCCCGAGAACACTGTCCCAAGTATAGAGGAACATCAATTTCAGCACAGCAACTCGATGAATGCTCCGTGTACCCCGAATCATCTCGAGATGAGAGCTGATTCTCTGGCTTAGACTCAAGACATATGCCAACGTTCCACAAGCACCTCAATAGGAGGCTTCTCTCAGCAATATGTATGAGGGAGGGACCCTGTGTATGCTGCCTCAAGTGGAATATACACCAAGAAGCCCTGACATGAAAGGAGGCCATAATTCCTAGCAGTGGCTTGAATACAGGGTCGTCTTTCATCTCACAAGATGAAGGGATGTCTGAATCCCCTCTGGAAACCCTAGAGAAAGCCCTAGGTCCCCGCCTCATTTCGACGGAATGCCTCACATCCCTTTGTCACCTAGAGAGGCAAATGATGTTTACTGCTTCAAAAGGTGACAATGCCTGACTCCTCTTGTACATTGATAAGAATCCCAATATCCCTGTGGCTACTGGAAAGGGACACTGGGTCTCCCGTCTCAAATCGGGAAGCGTCCCTCTTGCCCTGCAAGCCTCAAAGAGATTCCTGAACTGTCCCTCGTAATTAGACATCAGTCGTGACGTTGTTGAACAAACAGGAGTTTTGAAGGGACATCCCCAGTGTAACTCGAGCATATATCCCTGGTCTCAGCTGCAACTCGAGAAAAACTATGAGACGACTTCCCCCTCGAAGTGAGAAGAGACCCGATTCCCCTGCATTGCATGCAGAGCAATTCCGTGATCCCCATCATACATGTAGTGAACCTCGACTGGCGTGATGGATCTCGAGACAGTCCCCAAGTACACTGTCTGAAGTCTAGAGGGACACTGAGGTCACACCAACAACGCAAAGGATTTCCGTGTACCCCAAATCAACTCGAGATGAGCCCTGAACCGCCTGCAGTGACTCCAGAGCCAGCCCCATTTCCCCATCAAACACAACCCGTGGCTTGACTTCCTTTAGGCAACTCCAGAGGTTCCCCGAGAACACCGTCCCAAGTCTACAGGAACACCAAGTTCAGCACAGAAACTCGAGGAATGCTCCGTTTACCCTAAATAGTCTCGAGATGAGAGCTGATTTCTGGGCTTAGACTCAAGGCATATGCCAACGTTCCACATGCACCTCAAGCGGAGGCTTCTCTCAGCAATAGGTATGTCAAGGACCCTCAGTTTGCTGCCTCAATTGGCATATACACCGAGAAGCCCTGACTTGAAAGAAGGCCGTATTTCTTTGCAGTGGCTTGAATACGGGCCCGTCTTTCATCTTTCAAGATGAAGGAATGTCTGAATCCCCTGTGGAGCCCCTAGAAACAGTCCTAGGTCCCCGCCTCATTTCGATGGAATGTCTCACATCCCTTTGACACCTAGAGAGGCACACAAAGTTCACTGCTTCAAACGGTGACGATGCCTGATTCCTCTTGAACATTGATAAGAATCCCAATATCCCTGTGGCCACTGGAAAGGGACCCTGAGTCTCCCGACTAAACTCGGGAAGCGTCCGTTTTGCCCTGCCAATCTTCAAACGATGCCTGAGGTGTCTCTCATTACTAGACAGTAGTCCTGATGTTGCTGAACTAATACGAGTTTTGAAGGGACATCCTCGCCATAACTCGAGCATATAGACCTGGTCCCAGCCGCAGCTCCAGAAATACCTTGAGACTACATCCCCCTTGACACGAGAAGAAGCCCGATTCCCCTGCATTGCATGCAGAGCAATTCCGTGATCCCCATCATACATGTAAGGAACCTCGACTGGCTTGATGGATCTCGAGACAGTCCCAAGAACACTGTCTCAAGTCTAGAGGAACACTGAGGTCACACCAACAACTCGAAGGAGTTCCTGGTACTCCAAATCAACTCGAAATGAGCCCGCATCACCTGTAATGACTCCAGAGCCAGCCTCCTTTCCCCACCAAACACGACCCGTGTCTTGACTTCCTTTAGGCAATTCCAGAGTTTCCCCTAGAACACCGTCCAAAGACTAGAGGAACACCAAGTTCAGCACAGCAACTCGAGGAATGGTCTGTGTACCCCAAATCGTCTCGAGATGAGAGCGGATTCCCTGGCTTAGACTCAAGGCATATGCCAAAGTTCCACAAGCACCTCAAGAGGAGGCTTCTCTCAGCAATAGTTATGTAAGGAACGCTGAGTTTGCTGCCTCAATTGGAATATAAACCGAAAAGCCCTGACTTGAAAGGAGGCCGTAATTCCTTGCAGTGGCTTGAATACAGGCTCGTCTTTCAACTCTCAAGATGAAGGGATGGCTGAATCCACTGTGGAGACCTTAGAGAAAGCCCTAGGTCCCCGCCTCATTTCGACGGAATGCCTTATATCCCTTTCACACCTAGAGAGTCACGAGGTGTTCACTGCTTTTAAAGGTGACAATGCCTGACACTTCATGAACATTTATAAGAATCCCAGTATCCCTGAGGCTACTGGAAAGGGACGCTTGGTCTCCCAACTTAACTCGGGAAGCGTCCCTCTTACCCTGCCAAGCCTCAAAGAGATTCCTGAAGTGTCCCTCGTAATTAGACAGTAGTCGTGACGTCTTTGAGCAAACACGAGTTTTGAACGGACATCCCCGATGTAACTCGAGATTATACCCCTGGTCCCAGCCACAACTTGAAATATACAATGAGACTTCCCGCTCGAAGCGAGATGAGCCCAAAATCCCCTACATTTCATACGGAGCAATTCCGTGATCTCCGTCAAACAGGAAAGGGACCTCGACTGGCTTTATGGATCTCAAGGTAGTCACCAAGAACACTGTCACAAGTCTAGAGGGATCCTGAGGTCACACCAGCAATGCGAAGGAGCGCCATGTACCCCAAATCAACTCGAGATGAGGACCGATTCCCCTGCATTGACTCCAGAGATATCCCATTTACCCATCAAAAACGACCCATGCCTTGATTTCCTTTAGGCAACTCCAGAGATTTCCCGAGAACACCGTCCCAAGTCTAGAGAAACACCAAGATCAGCACAGCAACTCGATGAATGCTCTGTGCACCCCAAATCGTCTCGAAATGAGAGCTGATTCCCTGGCTTAAACTGAAGGCATATGCCAACTTTCTACAAGCCCTTCAAGAGGAGGCTTCTCTCAGCAATAGGTATGAGGGAGGGACCCTGAGTGTGCTGCCTAAAGTGGCATATACACCGAGAAGCCCTGACTCGAAATGAGGCCGGGTTTGCTTTCAATGGCTTGAATACAGGCTCATCTTTCATCTCACAAGGTGAAGGGATGTCTGAATCCCCTGCGGAGTCCCTAGAGAAAGCCCTAGTTCCCCGACTCCTTTCGAAGAAATGCCTCAAATGCCTCTGACAACTCGAGAGGCACACAGAGCTCACTGCTTCAAAAGGGGACGATGCCTGACTTCTCTTGAACATTGACAGGAATCCCAGTATCCCTGTGGCTACTGGAAAGGGCCCCAGGTTCTGCCTCACCTCGAGAAGCGTCCCTTTTTCCCTGCCAAGCCTCGAAGAGATTCCTGAGGTGTCCCTCATAAATCGTCAGGAGTCCTGACGTCGCTGAACAAACACGAGTGTGGAAGGGCCATCCTCACCGCAACTAGAGAATATAACCAGGTCCCCGCCGCAACTCGAGAAAAATCATGAGACTTCCCCCTCAAAGCGAGATGAGGCCCGATTCCCCTGCACTGCATGCAGAGCAATTCCGTGATCTCCATGAAACATGTAAGGAGCCTCAACTTGCTTGATGGATCTCGAGAAAATCCGCAAGAACACTGTCACAAGTAGAAAGGGACCCTGAGGTCAAACCAGCAACGCGAAGGATCTCATTTACCCCAAATCAACTCGAGATGAGGCCCGATTCCCGTGCAGTGATTCCAGAGCCATCCCCCGTTCCCCATCAAACACGACCCATGGCTTGACTTCCTTTAGGCAATTCCTGAGGATCCCGGAGAACACCGTGCCAAGTCTAGAGGAACACCAAATTCAGCACAGCAACTCGAGGAATGCTCTGTGTACATCGTATCATCTCGAGATGAGAGCTGATTCCCTGGCTTAGACTCAAGACATAGGCCAACGTTCCACAAGCACCTCAAGAGGAGGCTTCTCGCAGCAATATATATGAGGGAGGGACCCTGAGTATGCTGCCTCAAATGGAATATACACCGAGAAGCCCTGACTTGAAAGGAGGCCATAATTCCTAGCAGTGGCTTGAATACAGGCTCATCTTTCATCTCACAAGATGAAGGGATGTCTGAATCCACTGTGGAGACCCTAGGGAAAGCCCTAGGTCCCCGCCTCATTTCAACGGAATGCCTCACATCCCTTTGACTCCTAGAGAGGCAAGTGATGTTCACTGCTTCAAAAGGTGACAATGCCTGACTCCTCTTGTACATTGATAAGAATCCCAATATCCCTGTGGCTACTGGAAAGGGACACTGGGTCTCCCGTCTCAAATCGGGAAGCGTCCCTCTTGCCCTGCCAAGCCTCAAAGAGATTCCTGAACTGTCCCTCGTAATTAGACATCAGTCGTGACGTTGTTGAACAAACAGGAGTTTTGAAGGGACATCCCCAGTGTAACTCGAGCATATATCCCTGGTCTCAGCTGCAACTCGAGAAAAACTATGAGACGACTTCCCCCTCGAAGTGAGAAGAGGCCCGATTCCCCTGCATTATATGCAGAGCAATTCCGTGATCACCATCATACATGTAGGGAAACTCGACTGGCGTGATGGATCTCGAGACAGTCCCCAGGAACACTGTCTCAAGTCTAGAGGGACACTGACGTCACACCAACAACGCGAAGGATTTCCGTGTACCCCAAATCAACTCGAGATGAGCCCTGAACCGCCTGCAATGACTCCAGAGCCAGCCAAATTTCCCCATCAAACACAACCCGTGGCTTGACTTCCTTTAGGAAACTCAAGAGGTTCCCCGAGAAAACCGTCCCAAGTCTACAGGAACACCAAGTTCAGCACAGAAACTCGAGGAATGCTCCGTTTACCCTAAACAGTCTCGAGAGGAGAGCTGATTCCTGGGCTTAGACTCAAGGCATATGCCTACGTTTCACATGCACCTCAAGAGGAGGCTTCTCTCAGCAATAGGTATGTCAGGGACCCTGAGTTTGTTGCCTCAATTGGCATATACACCGAGAAGCCCTGACTTGAAAGAAGGCCGTAATTCCTTGCAGGGGCTTGAATACAGCCTCGTCTTTCTTCTAACAAGATGAAGGGATGTCTGAATCCCCTGTGGAGACCCTAGAGAAAGCCCAAGGTGCCGGCCTCATTTCGACGGAATGCCTCACATCCCTTTGACACCTAGCGAGGCACGCAGAGTTCACTACTTCAAAAGGTGACGATGCCTGACTCCTCTTGTACATTGATAAGAATCCCAATATCCCTGTGGCTACTGGAAATGGACCCTGGGACTCCTGACTCAACTCGGGAAGCGTCCCTTTTGCCCTGCCAAACCTCAAAGAGATTCCTGAGGTGTCCCTCGTAACTAGACAGGAGTCCTGATGTTGCTGAATAAATACAAGTTTTGAAGGGACATCCCCGATGTAACTCGAGATTATACCCCTGGTCCCAGCCGCAACTTGAAAAATACAATGAGACTTCCCGCTCGAAGCGAGATGAGGCCAAAATCCCCTACATTTCATACGGAGCAATTCCGTGATCCCAGTCAAACAGGTAAGGGGCCTCTGCTGGCTTTATGGATCTCAAGGTAGTCACCAAGAACACTGTCACAAGTCTAGAGGGATCCTGCGGTCACACCAGCAATGCGAAGGAGCGCCATGAACCCCAAATCAACTCGAGATGAGGCCCGATTCCCCTGCATTGACTCCAGAGATATCCCATTTACCCAGCAAAAATGACCCATGCCTTGACTTCCTTTAGGCAACTCCAGAGTTTTCCCGAGAACACCGTCCCAAGTCTAGAGAAACATCAAGTTCAGCACAGCAACTCGAGGAATGCTCCATGTACCCCGTTTCATCTCGAGAAGAGAGCTGATTCCCTGGCTTAGACTCAAGACATATGCAGACATTCCACAAGCACCTCAAGGGGAGGCTTCTCTCAGCAATATGTATAAGAGAGGGACCCTGAGTATGCTGCCTCAAGTGGAATATACACGGAGAAGCCCTGACTTGAAAGGAGGCCATAATTTCTTGCAGTGGCTTGAATACAGGCTCATCTTTCATCTCACAAGATGAAGGGATGTCTGAATCACCTGTGGAAACCATAGAGAAAGCCCTTGGTCCCCACCTCATTTCGACAGAATGCCTCACATTCCTTTGACACCTAGAGAGGCACGTGATATTCACTGCTTCAAAAGGTGACAATGCCTGACTCCTCTTGAACATTGATAAGAATCCCAATATCACTGTACCTACTGGAAAGGGACCCTGGGTCTCCCGCCTCAACTTCGGAAGCGTCCCTTTTGCTCTGCCAAGCCTCAGAGAGATTCCTGTGCTGTCCCTCGTTGCTAGACAGGAGTTCTGATGTTGCTGAACAAATACGAGTTTTGAAGGGACATCCCCGCCGTAACTCGAGTATATATCCCTGGTCCCAGCCGCAACTCGAAAAATACCATGAGACGACTTCCCCCTCGAAGGGAGATGAGGACCGAATCCCCTGCATTGCAAGGAGAGCAATTTCATGATCCCAATCTAACATGTAAGAAACCTCGACTGGCTTGGTGGATATCCAGACAGTTCCCAGAACACTGTCACAAGTCTAGGGGGACCCTGAGGTCACCCCAGCAATGCGAAGGACCTCTATGTACCACAAAGCAACTCGAGATGATGCCGGATTCCCCTGCATTGACTCCAGAGACATCCCCGTTTCCCCATCAAAGACGAGCCCTGGCTTGGCTTTCTTTAGGCAACTCCAGAGGTTCCAGGAGTACACCGTCCCTAGTCTAGAGGAACACCAAGTTCAGCAC
The DNA here is from genome assembly GCA_020976825.1 of Odocoileus hemionus. Classification (NCBI taxonomy): domain Eukaryota; kingdom Metazoa; phylum Chordata; class Mammalia; order Artiodactyla; family Cervidae; genus Odocoileus; species Odocoileus hemionus. The sequence continues at coordinate 79,751 of CM037435.1, read as the reverse complement.
AGCAACTCGATGAATGCTCTGTGTACCCCAAATCGTCTCGAAATGAGAGCTGAACCCTGGCTTAGACTGAAGGCATATGCCAACTTTCTACAAGCCCCTCAAGAGGAGGCTTCTCTCAGCAATAGGTATGAGGGAGGGACCCTGAGTGTGCTGCCTCAAGTGGCATATACACCGAGAAGCCCTAACTCGAAATGAGGCCGGGTTTCCTTTCAATGGCTTGAATACAGGCTCATCTTTCATCTCACAAGGTTAAGTGATGTCTGAATCCCCTGTGGAGTCCCTAGAGAAAGCCCTAGTTCCCCGACTCCTTTCGACGAAATGCCTCAAATGCCTCTGACACCTCGAGAGGCACACAGAGCTCACTGCTTCAAAAGGGGACGATGCCTGACTCCTCTTGAACATTGACAGGAATCCCAGTATCACTGTGGCTACTGGAAAGGGCCCCAGGTTCTCCTGCCTCACCTCGAGAAGCGTCCTTTTTTCCCTGCCAAGCCTCGAAGAGATTCCTGAGGTGTTCCTCATAACTCGTCATGAGTCCTGACGTCGCTGAACAAACACGAGTGTGGAAGGGCCATCCCCGCTGCAACTAGAGAATATACCCAGGTCCCCGCTGCAACTCGAGAAAAACAATGAGACTTCCCCCTCAAAGCGAGATGAGGCCCGATTCCCCTGCATTATATGCAGAGCAATTCCGTGATCACCATTATACATGTAGGGAAACTCGACTGGCGTGATGGATCTTGAGACAGTTCCCAGGAACACTGTGTCAAGTTTAGAGGGACACTGAGGTCACACCAACAACGTGAAGGATTTCCGTGTACCCCAAATCAAATCGAGATGAGCCCTGAACCGCCTGCAATGACTCCAGAGCCAGCCAAATTTCCCCATCAAACACGACCCGTGGCTTGACTTCCTTTAGGCAACTCCAGAGGTTCCCCGAGAACACCGTCCAAGTCTGCAGGAACACCAAGTTCAGCACAGAAACTCGAGGAATGCTCCGTTTACCCTAAATAGTCTCCAGATGAGAGCTGATTCCTGGGCATAGACTCAAGGCATATGCCTACGTTCCACATGCACCTCAAGAGGAGGCTTCTCTCAGCAATAGGTATGTCAGGGACCCTGAGTTTGCTGCCTCAATTGGCATATACACCGAGAAGCCCTGACTTGAAAGGAGGCGGTAATTCCTTGCAGTGGCTTGAATACAGGCTCGTCTTTCATCTCACAAGATGAAGGGATGTCTGAATCCCCTGTGGAGACCCTAGAGAAAGCACAAGGTGCCGGTCTCATTTCGACGGAATGCCTCATATCCCTTTGACACCTAGCCAGGCACGCAGAGTTCACTACTTCAAAAGGTGACGATCCTGACTCCTCTTGAACATTGAAAAGAATCCCAATATCCCTATGGCTACTGGAAAGGGACACTGAGTCTCCGGACTCAACTCGGGAAGCATCCCTCTTTCCCTGCCAAGCCTCAAATAGATTCCTGAGGTGTCCCTCGTAACTAGACCATAGTCGTGACGTCGTTGAACAAACACGAGTTTTGAAGGGACATCCCCGATGTAACTCGAGATGATAACCCTGGTCCCAGCCGCAACTTGAAAAAACCAATGAGACTTCCCCCTCGAAGCGAGATGAGGCCAAAATCCCCTGCATTTCATACCGAGCAATTCCGTGACCCGTCAAACAGGTAAGGGACCTCGACTGGCTTTATGGATCTCAAGGTAGTCACCCAGAACACTGTCACAAGTCTAGAGGGATCCTGAGGTCACCCCAGCAACGCGAAGTAGCTCCATGTACCCCAAATCAAATCGAGATGAGGCCCGATTCCCCTGCATTGCCTCCAGAGATATCCCCTTTACCATCAAAAATGACCCATGGCTTGACTTCCTTTAGGCAACTCCAGAGTTTTCCCGAGAACACCCTCCCAAGTCTAGAGGAACACCAAGTTCAGCACAGCAACTTGAGGAATGCTCCGTGTACCGCGTTTCATCTCGAGATGAGAGCTGATTCCCTGGCTTAGACTCAAGACATATGCCAACGTTCCACAAGTACCTCAAGAGGAGGCTTCTCTCAGCAATAGGTATGAGGGAGGGACCCTGAGATTGCTGCCTCAATTGGAATATACACCGAGAAGCCCTAACTTGAAAGGAGGCTATAATTCTTTGCAGTGGCTTGAATACAGGCTCGTCTTTCATCTCACAAGATGAAGGGATGTCTGAATCCTCTGTGGAAACCATAGAGAAAGCCCTAGGACCCCGCCTCATTTCGACAGAATGCCTCACATCCCTTTGACTCCTAGAGAGGCACGTGATGTTCACTGCTTCAAAAGGTGACAATGCCTGACTCCTCTTGAACATTGATAAGAATCCCAATATCCCTGTGGCTACTGGAAAGGGACCCTGGGTCTCCCGTCTCAACTCAGGAAGCGTCCCTTTTTCCCTGCCAAGCCTCAAAGAGATTCCTGTGGTGTTCCTCGTAACTAGACAGGAGTTCTGATGTTGTTGAACAAATACGAGTTTTGAAGGGACATCCCCGCCGTAACTCGAGCAATATCCCTGGTCCCAGCCGCAACTCGAGAAATACCATGAGACGACTTCCCCTTCGAAGGGAGATGAGGACCGATTCCCCTGCATTGCATGCAGAGCAATTCCGTGATCCCCATCTAACATGTAAGGAACCTCGACTGGCTTGGTGGATATCCAGACAGTCCCCAGAACACTGTCACAAATCTAGGGGGACCCTGAGGTCACCCCAGCAACGCGAAGGAACTCTATGTACCAAAAATCAACTCGAGATGATGCCGGATTCCCCTGCATTGACTCCAGAGCCATCCCCCTTTCCCCATCAAACACGACCCCTGGCTTGTCTTTCTCTAGGCAACTCCAGAGGTTCCACGAGAACAACGGGCCAAGTCTAGAGGAAACAAGTTCAGCACAGCAACTCGATGAATGCTCCGTGTACCCCAAATCATCTCGAGATGAGAGCTGATTCCCTGGCTTAGACTCAAGACGTATGCCAACTTTTCACAAGCCCCTCAAGAGGAGGCTTCTCTCAGCAATATGTATGAGGGAGGGACCCTGAGTGTGCTGCCTCAATGGGCATATACACCGAGAAGCCCTGACTCGAAAGGAGGCCGGGTTTTCTTGCAGTGGCTTGAATACAGGCTCATCTTTCATCTCACAAGCGAAGGTATGTCTGAATCCACTGTGGAGTCCCTAGAGAAAGCCCTAGGTCCCCGACTCATTTCGACGGATGCCTCACATGCCTCTGACACCTCGAGAAGCACGCAGAGCTCATTGCTTCAAAAGGTGACGATGCCTGACTCCTCTTGAACATTGACAGGATCCCAGTATCCCTGTGGCTACTGGAAAGGGCACCTGGGTCTCCCCACTCACCTCGAGAAGCGTCCCTTTTGCCCTGCCAGCCTCGAAGAGATTCTTGAGGTGTCCCTCGTAACTCGACAGGAGTCCTGAGGTCCCTGTAAAAACACGAGTATTGAAGGGCCATCCCCGCCGTAACTCGAGAATATACCCCAGGTCCCCGCCGCAACTCGAGAAAAACCATGAGACTTCCCCCTCAAAGCGAGATGAGGCCCGATTCCCCTGCACTGCATGCAGAGCAATTCCGTGATCCCCATGAAACATGTCAGGAGCCTCGACTTGCTTGATGGATCTCGAGACAGTCCGCAAAAACACTGTCACAAGTAGAGAGGGACCCTGAGGTCACACCAGCATTCGCGAAGGTGCTCCATGGGCCCCAAATCAACTCGAGATGAGGCCCGCTTCCCCTGCATTGACTCCAGAGCCATCCCCCGTTCCCCATCAAACACGACCGAGGGCTTGACTTCCTTTAGGCAACTCCAGAGGTTCCCGAGAACAACGGGCCAAGTCTAGAGGAATACCAAGTTCAGCACAGCAACTCGAGGAATGCTCCGTGTACCCCAAAATGCCTCGAGATGAGAGCTGATTCCCTGGCTTAGACTCAAGACGTATGCCAAGTTTCCACAAGCCCCTCAAGAGAGGCTTCTCTCAGCAATAGGTATGAGGGAGGGACCCTGAGTGTGCTGCCTCAATGGGCATATACACTGAGAAGCCCTGACTCGAAAGGAGGCCGGGTTTCCTTGCAGTGGCTTGAATACAGGCTCATCTTTCATCTCACAAGGTGAAGGGATGTCTGAAACCCCTGTGGAGTCCCTAGAGAAAGCCCTAGGTCCCCGACTCCTTTCGACGGAATGCCTCACATGCCTCTGACACCTCGAGAGGCACGCAGAGCTCACTGCTTCAAAAGGTGACGGAGCCTGACTCCTCTTGAACATTGACAGGAATCCCAGTATCCCTGTGGCTACTGGAAAGGGACCCTGGGTCTCCCGACTCACCTCGAGAAGCGTCCCTTTTGCCCTGCCAAGCCTCGAAGAGACTCCTGAGGTGTCCCTCGTAACTCGACAGGAGTCCTGACTTCGTTGAACAAACACGGGGTTTGAAGGGCCATCCCCGCCGTAACTCGAGAATGTACCCCAGGTCCCCGCCGCAACTCGAGAAAAACCATGAGACTTCCCCTCCAAGCGAGATGAGGCCCGATTCCCCTGCACTGCATGCAGAGCAATTCCGTGAGCCCCATGAAACATGTCAGGAGCCTCGACTTGCTTGATGGATCTCGAGACAGTCCGCAAAACACTGTCACAAGTAGAGAGGGACCCTGAGGTCACACCAGCATCGTGAAGGAGCTCCATGTACCCCAAATCAACTCGAGATGAGGCCCGCTTCCCCTGCATTGACTCCAGAGCCATCCCCCGTTCCCCATCAAACACGACCTGAGGCTTGACTCCCTTCTTTAGGCAACTCCAGAGGTTCCCCGAGAACAACGGGCCAAGTCTAGAGGAATACCAAGTTCAGCAGAGCAACTCGAGGACTGCTCCGTGTACCCCAAATTGCCTCGAGATGAGAGCTGATTCCCTGGCTTAGACTCAAGACGTAGGCCAACTTTCCACAAGCCCCTCAAGAGGAGGCTTCTCTCAGCAATAGGTATGAGGGAGGGACCCTGAGATTGCTGCCTCAATGGGCATATACACCGAGAAGCCCTGACTCGAAAGGAGGCCGGGTTTCCTTGCAGTGGCTTGAATACAGTCTAGTCTTTCATCTCACAAGGTGAAGGGATGTCTGCACCACCTGTGTGGAGTCCCTAGAGAAAGCCCTAGGTCCCCGACTCCTTTCGACGGAATGCCTCACATGCCTCTGACACCTCGAGAGGCACGCAGAGCTCACTGCTTCAAAATTGACGGAGCCTGACTCCTCTTGAACATTGACAGGAATCCCAGTATCCCTGTGGCTACTGGAAAGGGACCCTGGGTCTCCCGACTCACCTCGAGAAGCGTCCCTTTTTCCCTGCCAAGCCTCGAAGAGACTCCTGAGGTGTCCCTCGTAACTCGACAGGAGTCCTGACTTCGTGAACAAACACGAGGGTTGAAGGGCCATCCCCGCCGTAACTCGAGAATGTACCCCAGGTCCCCGCCGCAACTCGAGAAAAACCATGAGACTTCCCCCTCCAAGCGAGATGAGGCCCGATTCCCCTGCACTGCATGCAGAGCAATTCCGTGAGCCCCCTGAAACATGTCAGGAGCCTCGACTTGCTTGATGGATGTCGAGACAGTCCGCAAAACACTGTCACAAATAGAGAGGGACCCTGAGGTCACACCAGCATCGCGAAGGAGCTCCATGGGCCCCAAATCAACTCGAGATGAGGCCCGCTTCCCCTGCATTGACTCCAGAGCCATCCCCCGTTCCCCATCAAACACGACCTGAGGCTTGACTCCCTTTAGGCAACTCCAGAGGTTCCCCGACGAGAACAACGTGCCAAGTCTAGAGGAGTACCAAGTTCAGCAGAGCAACTCGAGGACTGCTCCGTGTACCCCAAATTGCCTCGAGATGAGAGCTGATTCCCTGGCTTAGACTCAAGACGTATGCCACCTTTCCACAAGCCCTCAAGAGGAGGCTTCTCTCAGCAATAGGTATGAGGGAGGGACCTGAGAGATGCTGCCTCAATGGGGATATACACTGAGAAGCCCTGACTCGAAAGGAGGCCGGGTTTCCTTGCAGTGGCTTGAATACAGGCTCATCTTTCATCTCACAAGCTGAAGGGATGTCTGCACCCCCTGTGGAGTCCCTAGAGAAAGCCCTAGGTCCCCGACTCCTTTCGACGGAATGCCTCACATGCCTCTGACACCTCGAGAGGCACGCAGAGCTCACTGCTTCAAAAGGTGACGGAGCCTGACTCCTCTTGAACATTGACAGGAATCCCAGTATCCCTGTGGCTACTGGAAAGGGACCTGGGTCTCCCGACTCACCTCGAGAAGCGTCCCTTTTGCCCTGCCAAGCCTCGAAGAGACTTCCTGAGGTGTCCCTCGTAACTCGACAGGAGTCCTGACTTCGTGAAACAACACGAGGGTTGAAGGGCCATCCCCGCCGTAACTCGAGAATGTACCCCAGGTCCCCGCCGCAACTCGAGAAAAACCATGAGACTTCCCCCTCCAAGCGAGATGAGGCCCGATTCCCCTGCACTGCATGCAGAGCAATTCCGTGAGCCCCCATGAAACATGTCAGGAGCCTCGACTTGCTTGATGGATCTCGAGACAGTCCGCAAAAACACTGTCACAAGTAGAGAGGGACCCTGAGGTCACACCAGCATCGCGAAGGAGCTCCATGGGCCCCAAATCAACTCGAGATGAGGCCCGCTTCCCCTGCATTGACTCCAGAGCCATCCCCCGTTCCCCATCAAACACGACCTGAGGCTTGACTCCCTTTAGGCAACTCCAGAGGTTCCCCGAGAACAACGGGCCAAGTCTAGAGGAATACCAAGTTCAGCAGAGCAACTCGAGGACTGCTCCGTGTACCCCAAATTGCCTCGAGATGAGAGCTGATTCCCTGGCTTAGACTCAAGACGTAGGCCACTTTCCACAAGCCCCTCAAGAGGAGGCTTCTCTCAGCAATAGGTATGAGGGAGGGACCCTGAGATTGCTGCCTCAATGGGCATATACACCGAGAAGCCCTGACTCGAAAGGAGGCCGGGTTTCCTTGCAGTGGCTTGAATACAGTCTAGTCTTTCATCTCACAAGGTGAAGGGATGTCTGCACCACCTGTGGAGTCCCTAGAGAAAGCCCTAGGTCCCCGACTCCTTTCGACGGAATGCCTCACATGCCTCTGACACCTCGAGAGGCACGCAGAGCTCACTGCTTCAAAATTTGACGGAGCCTGACTCCTCTTGAACATTGACAGGAATCCCAGTATCCCTGTGGCTACTGGAAAGGCCCACTGGGTCTCCCACCTCACCTCGAGAAGCGTCCCTTTTTCCCTGCCAAGCCTCGAAGAGACTCCAGAGGTGTCCCTCGTAACTCGACAGGAGTCCTGACTTCGTTGAACAAACACGAGGGTTGAAGGGCCATCCCCGCCGTAAGTCGAGAATGTACCCCAGGTCCCCGCCGCAACTCGAGAAAAACCATGAGACTTCCCCTCCAAGCGAGATGAGGCCCGATTCCCCTGCACTGCATGCAGAGCAATTCCGTGAGCCCCCTGAAACATGTCAGGAGCCTCGACTTGCTTGATGGATGTCGAGACAGTCCGCAAAAAACACTGTCACAAGTAGAGAGGGACCCTGAGGTCACACCAGCATCGCGAAGGAGCTCCATGGGCCCCAAATCAACTCGAGATGAGGCCCGCTTCCCCTGCATTGACTCCAGAGCCATCCCCCGTTCCCCATCAAACACGACCTGAGGCTTGACTCCCTTTAGGCAACTCCAGAGGTTCCCCGAGAACAACGGGCCAAGTCTAGAGGAGTACCAAGTTCAGCAGAGCAACTCGAGGACTGCTCCGTGTACCCCAAATTGCCTCGAGATGAGAGCTGATTCCCTGGCTTAGACTCAAGACGTAGGCCACCTTTCCACAAGCCCCTCAAGAGGAGGCTTCTCTCAGCAATAGGTATGAGGGAGGGACCCTGAGATTGCTGCCTCAATGGGCATATACACCGAGAAGCCCTGACTCGAAAGGAGGCCGGGTTTCCTTGCAGTGGCTTGAATACAGTCTAGTCTTTCATCTCACAAGGTGAAGGGATGTCTGCCACCTGTGGAGTCCCTAGAGAAAGCCCTAGGTCCCCGACTCCTTTCGACGGAATGCCTCACATGCCTCTGACACCTCGAGAGGCACGCAGAGCTCACTGCTTCAAAATTTGACGGAGCCTGACTCCTCTTGAACATTGACAGGAATCCCAGTATCCCTGTGGCTACTGGAAAGGGACCCTGGGTCTCCCGACTCTCACCGAGAAGCGTCCCTTTTGCCCTGCCAAGCCTCGAAGAGACTCCTGAGGTGTCCCTCGTAACTCGACAGGAGTCCTGACTTCGTTGAACAAACACGAGGGTTGAAGGGCCATCCCCGCCGTAAGTCGAGAATGTACCCCAGGTCCCCGCCGCAACTCGAGAAAAACCATGAGACTTCCCCCTCCAAGCGAGATGAGGCCCGATTCCCCTGCACTGCATGAGCAATTCCGTGAGCCCCCTGAAACATGTCAGGAGCCTCGACTTGCTTGATGGATGTCGAGACAGTCCGCAAAAACACTGTCACAAGTAGAGAGGGACCCTGAGGTCACACCAGCATCGCGAAGGAGCTCCATGGGCCCCAAATCAACTCGAGATGAGGCCCGCTTCCCCTGCATTGACTCCAGAGCCATCCCCCGTTCCCCATCAAACACGACCTGAGGCTTGACTCCCTTTAGGCAACTCCAGAGGTTCCCGAGAACAACGGGCCAAGTCTAGAGGATACCAAGTTCAGCAGAGCAACTCGAGGACTGCTCCGTGTACCCCAAATTGCCTCGAGATGAGAGCTGATTCCCTGGCTTAGACTCAAGACGTAGGCCACCTTTCCACAAGCCCCTCAAGAGGAGGCTTCTCTCAGCAATAGGTATGAGGGGGGACCCTGAGATTGCTGCCTCAATGGGCATATACACCGAGAAGCCCTGACTCGAAAGGAGGCCGGGTTTCCTTGCAGTGGCTTGAATACAGTCTAGTCTTTCATCTCACAAGGTGAAGGGATGTCTGCACCACCTGTGGAGTCCCTAGAGAAAGCCCTAGGTCCCCGACTCCTTTCGACGGAATGCCTCACATGCCTCTGACACCTCGAGAGGCACGCAGAGCTCACTGCTTCAAAATTTGACGGAGCCTGACTCCTCTTGAACATTGACAGGAATCCCAGTATCCCTGTGGCTACTGGAAAGGGACCCTGGGTCTCCCGACTCACCTCGAGAAGCGTCCCTTTTTTCCTGCCAAGCCTCGAAGAGACTCCTGAGGTGTCCCTCGTAACTCGACAGGAGTCCTGACTTCGTTGAACAAACACGAGGGTTGAAGGGCCATCCCCGCCGTAAGTCGAGAATGTACCCCAGGTCCCCGCCGCAACTCGAGAAAAACCATGAGACTTCCCCCTCCAAGCGAGATGAGGCCCGATTCCCCTGCACTGCATGCAGAGCAATTCCGTGAGCCCCCTGAAACATGTCAGGAGCCTCGACTTGCTTGATGGATGTCGAGACAGTCCGCAAAAACACTGTCACAAGTAGAGAGGGACCCTGAGGTCACACCAGCATCGCGAAGGAGCTCCATGGGCCCCAATCAACTCGAGATGAGGCCCGCTTCCCCTGCATTGACTCCAGAGCCATCCCCCGTTCCCCATCAAACACGACCTGAGGCTTGACTCCCTTTAGGCAACTCCAGAGGTTCCCCGAGAACAACGGGCCAAGTCTAGAGGAGTACCAAGTTCAGCAGAGCACTCGAGGACTGCTCCGTGTACCCCAAATTGCCTCGAGATGAGAGCTGATTCCCTGGCTTAGACTCAAGACGTAGGCCACCTTTCCACAAGCCCCTCAAGAGGAGGCTTCTCTCAGCAATAGGTATGAGGGAGGGACCCTGAGATTGCTGCCTCAATGGGCATATACACCGAGAAGCCCTGACTCGAAAGGAGGCCGGGTTTCCTTGCAGTGGCTTGAATACAGTCTAGTCTTTCATCTCACAAGGTGAAGGGATGTCTGCACCACCTGTGGAGTCCCTAGAGAAAGCCCTAGGTCCCCGACTCCTTTCGACGGAATGCCTCACATGCCTCTGACACCTCGGCACGCAGAGCTCACTGCTTCAAAATTTGACGGAGCCTGACTCCTCTTGAACATTGACAGGAATCCCAGTATCCCTGTGGCTACTGGAAAGGGACCCTGGGTCTCCCGACTCACCTCGAGAAGCGTCCCTTTTGCCCTGCCAAGCCTCGAAGAGATCCTGAGGTGTCCCTCGTAACTCGACAGGAGTCCTGACTTCGTTGAACAAACACGAGGGTTGAAGGGCCATCCCCGCCGTAAGTCGAGAATGTACCCCAGGTCCCCGCCGCAACTCGAGAAAAACCATGAGACTTCCCCCTCCAAGCGAGATGAGGCCCGATTCCCCTGCACTGCATGCAGAGCAATTCCGTGAGCCCCCTGAAACATGTCAGGAGCCTCGACTTGCTTGATGGATGTCGAGACAGTCCGCAAAAACACTGTCACAAGTAGAGAGGGACCCTGAGGTCACACCAGCATCGCGAAGGAGCTCCATGGGCCCCAAATCAACTCGAGATGAGGCCCGCTTCCCCTGCATTGACTCCAGAGCCATCCCCCGTTCCCCATCAAACACGACCTGAGGCTTGACTCCCTTTAGGCAACTCCAGAGGTTCCCCGAGAACAACGGGCCAAGTCTAGAGGAGTACCAAGTTCAGCAGAGCAACTCGAGGACTGCTCCGTGTACCCCAAATTGCCTCGAGATGAGAGCTGATTCCCTGGCTTAGACTCAAGACGTAGGCCACCTTTCCACAAGCCCCTCAAGAGGAGGCTTCTCTCAGCAATAGGTATGAGGGAGGGACCCTGAGATTGCTGCCTCAATGGGCATATACACCGAGAAGCCCTGACTCGAAAGGAGGCCGGGTTTCCTTGCAGTGGCTTGAATACAGTCTAGTCTTTCATCTCACAAGGTGAAGGGATGTCTGCACCACCTGTGGAGTCCCTAGAGAAAGCCCTAGGTCCCCGACTCCTTTCGACGGAATGCCTCACATGCCTCTGACACCTCGAGAGGCACGCAGAGAGCTCACTGCTTCAAAATTTGACGGAGCCTGACTCCTCTTGAACATTGACAGGAATCCCAGTATCCCTGTGGCTACTGGAAAGGGACCCTGGGTCTCCCGACTCACCTCGAGAAGCGTCCCTTTTGCCCTGCCAAGCCTCGAAGAGACTCCTGAGGTGTCCCTCGTAACTCGACAGGAGTCCTGACTTCGTTGAACAAACACGAGGGTTGAAGGGCCATCCCCGCCGTAAGTCGAGAATGTACCCCAGGTCCCCGCCGCAACTCGAGAAAAACCATGAGACTTCCCCCTCCAAGCGAGATGAGGCCCGATTCCCCTGCACTGCATGCAGAGCAATTCCGTGAGCCCCCTGAAACATGTCAGGAGCCTCGACTTGCTTGATGGATGTCGAGACAGTCCGCAAAAAAAAACTGTCACAAGTAGAGAGGGACCCTGAGGTCACACCAGCATCGCGAAGGAGCTCCATGGGCCCCAAATCAACTCGAGATGAGGCCCGCTTCCCCTGCATTGACTCCAGAGCCATCCCCCGTTCCCCATCAAACACGACCTGAGGCTTGACTCCCTTTAGGCAACTCCAGAGGTTCCCCGAGAACAACGGGCCAAGTCTAGAGGAGTACCAAGTTCAGCAGAGCAACTCGAGGACTGCTCCGTGTACCCCAAATTGCCTCGAGATGAGAGCTGATTCCCTGGCTTAGACTCAAGACGTAGGCCACCTTTCCACAAGCCCCTCAAGAGGAGGCTTCTCTCAGCAATAGGTATGAGGGAGGGACCCTGAGATTGCTGCCTCAATGGGCATATACACCGAGAAGCCCTGACTCGAAAGGAGGCCGGGTTTCCTTGCAGTGGCTTGAATACAGTCTAGTCTTTCATCTCACAAGGTGAAGGGATGTCTGCACCACCTGTGGAGTCCCTAGAGAAAGCCCTAGGTCCCCGACTCCTTTCGACGGAATGCCTCACATGCCTCTGACACCTCGAGAGGCACGCAGAGCTCACTGCTTCAAAATTTGACGGAGCCTGACTCCTCTTGAACATTGACAGGAATCCCAGTATCCCTGTGGCTACTGGAAAGGGACCCTGGGTCTCCCGACTCACCTCGAGAAGCGTCCCTTTTGCCCTGCCAAGCCTCGAAGAGACTCCTGAGGTGTCCCTCGTAACTCGACAGGAGTCCTGACTTCGTTGAACAAACACGAGGGTTGAAGGGCCATCCCCGCCGTAAGTCGAGAATGTACCCCAGGTCCCCGCCGCAACTCGAGAAAAACCATGAGACTTCCCCCTCCAAGCGAGATGAGGCCCGATTCCCCTGCACTGCATGCAGAGCAATTCCGTGAGCCCCCTGAAACATGTCAGGAGCCTCGACTTGCTTGATGGATGTCGAGACAGTCCGCAAAAACACTGTCACAAGTAGAGAGGGACCCTGAGGTCACACCAGCATCGCGAAGGAGCTCCATGGGCCCCAAATCAACTCGAGATGAGGCCCGCTTCCCCTGCATTGACTCCAGAGCCATCCCCCGTTCCCCATCAAACACGACCTGAGGCTTGACTCCCTTTAGGCAACTCCAGAGGTTCCCGAGAACAACGGGCCAAGTCTAGAGGAGTACCAAGTTCAGCAGAGCAACTCGAGGACTGCTCCGTGTACCCCAAATTGCCTCGAGATGAGAGCTGATGATTCCCGGCTTAGACTCAAGACGTAGGCCACCTTTCCACAAGCCCCTCAAGAGGAGGCTTCTCTCAGCAATAGGTATGAGGGAGGGACCCTGAGATTGCTGCCTCAATGGGCATATACACCGAGAAGCCCTGACTCGAAAGGAGGCCGGGTTTCCTTGCAGTGGCTTGAATACAGTCTAGTCTTTCATCTCACAAGGTGAAGGGATGTCTGCACCACCTGTGGAGTCCCTAGAGAAAGCCCTAGGTCCCCGACTCCTTTCGACGGAATGCCTCACATGCCTCTGACACCTCGAGAGGCACGCAGAGCTCACTGCTTCAAAATTTGACGGAGCCTGACTCCTCTTGAACATTGACAGGAATCCCAGTATCCCTGTGGCTACTGGAAAGGGACCCTGGGTCTCCCGACACCTCGAGAAGCGTCCCTTTTGCCCTGCCAAGCCTCGAAGAGACTCCTGAGGTGTCCCTCGTAACTCGACAGGAGTCCTGACTTCGTTGAACAAACACGAGTTTGAAGGGCCATCCCCGCCGTAAGTCGAGAATGTACCCCAGGTCCCCGCCGCAACTCGAGAAAAACCATGAGACTTCCCCCTCCAAGCGAGATGAGGCCCGATTCCCCTGCACTGCATGCAGAGCAATTCCGTGAGCCCCCTGAAACATGTCAGGAGCCTCGACTTGCTTGATGGATGTCGAGACAGTCCGCAAAAACACTGTCACAAGTAGAGAGGGACCCTGAGGTCACACCAGCATCGCGAAGGAGCTCCATGGGCCCCAAATCAACTCGAGATGAGGCCCGCTTCCCCTGCATTGACTCCAGAGCCATCCCCCGTTCCCCATCAAACACGACCTGAGGCTTGACTCCCTTTAGGCAACTCCAGAGGTTCCCCGAGAACAACGGGCCAAGTCTAGAGGAGTACCAAGTTCAGCAGAGCAACTCGAGGACTGCTCCGTGTACCCCAAATTGCCTCGAGATGAGAGCTGATTCCCTGGCTTAGACTCAAGACGTAGGCCACCTTTCCACAAGCCCCTCAAGAGGAGGCTTCTCTCAGCAATAGGTATGAGGGAGGGACCCTGAGATTGCTGCCTCAATGGGCATATACACCGAGAAGCCCTGACTCGAAAGGAGGAGGCCGGGTTTCCTTGCAGTGGCTTGAATACAGTCTAGTCTTTCATCTCACAAGGTGAAGGGATGTCTGCACCACCTGTGGAGTCCCTAGAGAAAGCCCTAGGTCCCCGACTCCTTTCGACGGAATGCCTCACATGCCTCTGACACCTCGAGAGGCACGCAGAGCTCACTGCTTCAAAATTTGACGGAGCCTGACTCCTCTTGAACATTGACAGGAATCCCAGTATCCCTGTGGCTACTGGAAAGGGACCCTGGGTCTCCCGACTCACCTCGAGAAGCGTCCCTTTTGCCCTGCCAAGCCTCGAAGAGACTCCTGAGGTGTCCCTCGTAACTCGACAGGAGTCCTGACTTCGTTGAACAAACACGAGGGTTGAAGGGCCATCCCCGCCGTAAGTCGAGAATGTACCCCAGGTCCCCGCCGCAACTCGAGAAAAACCATGAGACTTCCCCCTCCAAGCGAGATGAGGCCCGATTCCCCTGCACTGCATGCAGAGCAATTCCGTGAGCCCCCTGAAACATGTCAGGAGCCTCGACTTGCTTGATGGATGTCGAGACAGTCCGCAAAAACACTGTCACAAGTAGAGAGGGACCCTGAGGTCACACCAGCATCGCGAAGGAGCTCCATGGGCCCCAAATCAACTCGAGATGAGGCCCGCTTCCCCTGCATTGACTCCAGAGCCATCCCCCGTTCCCCATCAAACACGACCTGAGGCTTGACTCCCTTTAGGCAACTCCAGAGGTTCCCCGAGAACAACGGGCCAAGTCTAGAGGAGTACCAAGTTCAGCAGAGCAACTCGAGGACTGCTCCGTGTACCCCAAATTGCCTCGAGATGAGAGCTGATTCCCTGGCTTAGACTCAAGACGTAGGCCACCTTTCCACAAGCCCCTCAAGAGGAGGCTTCTCTCAGCAATAGGTATGAGGGAGGGACCCTGAGATTGCTGCCTCAATGGGCATATACACCGAGAAGCCCTGACTCGAAAGGAGGCCGGGTTTCCTTGCAGTGGCTTGAATACAGTCTAGTCTTTCATCTCACAAGGTGAAGGGATGTCTGCACCACCTGTGGAGTCCCTAGAGAAAGCCCTAGGTCCCCGACTCCTTTCGACGGAATGCCTCACATGCCTCTGACACCTCGAGAGGCACGCAGAGCTCACTGCTTCAAAATTTGACGGAGCCTGACTCCTCTTGAACATTGACAGGAATCCCAGTATCCCTGTGGCTACTGGAAAGGGACCCTGGGTCTCCCGACTCACCTCGAGAAGCGTCCCTTTTGCCCTGCCAAGCCTCGAAGAGACTCCTGAGGTGTCCCTCGTAACTCGACAGGAGTCCTGACTTCGTTGAACAAACACGAGGGTTGAAGGGCCATCCCCGCCGTAAGTCGAGAATGTACCCCAGGTCCCCGCCGCAACTCGAGAAAAACCATGAGACTTCCCCCTCCAAGCGAGATGAGGCCCGATTCCCCTGCACTGCATGCAGAGCAATTCCGTGAGCCCCCTGAAACATGTCAGGAGCCTCGACTTGCTTGATGGATGTCGAGACAGTCCGCAAAAACACTGTCACAAGTAGAGAGGGACCCTGAGGTCACACCAGCATCGCGAAGGAGCTCCATGGGCCCCAAATCAACTCGAGATGAGGCCCGCTTCCCCTGCATTGACTCCAGAGCCATCCCCCGTTCCCCATCAAACACGACCTGAGGCTTGACTCCCTTTAGGCAACTCCAGAGGTTCCCCGAGAACAACGGGCCAAGTCTAGAGGAGTACCAAGTTCAGCAGAGCAACTCGAGGACTGCTCCGTGTACCCCAAATTGCCTCGAGATGAGAGCTGATTCCCTGGCTTAGACTCAAGACGTAGGCCACCTTTCCACAAGCCCCTCAAGAGGAGGCTTTCTCTCAGCAATAGGTATGAGGGAGGGACCCTGAGATTGCTGCCTCAATGGGCATATACACCGAGAAGCCCTGACTCGAAAGGAGGCCGGGTTTCCTTGCAGTGGCTTGAATACAGTCTAGTCTTTCATCTCACAAGGTGAAGGGATGTCTGCACCACCTGTGGAGTCCCTAGAGAAAGCCCTAGGTCCCCGACTCCTTTCGACGGAATGCCTCACATGCCTCTGACACCTCGAGAGGCACGCAGAGCTCACTGCTTCAAAATTTGACGGAGCCTGACTCCTCTTGAACATTGACAGGAATCCCAGTATCCCTGTGGCTACTGGAAAGGGACCCTGGGTCTCCCGACTCACCTCGAGAAGCGTCCCTTTTGCCCTGCCAAGCCTCGAAGAGACTCCTGAGGTGTCCCTCGTAACTCGACAGGAGTCCTGACTTCGTTGAACAAACACGAGGGTTGAAGGGCCATCCCCGCCGTAAGTCGAGAATGTACCCCAGGTCCCCGCCGCAACTCGAGAAAAACCATGAGACTTCCCCCTCCAAGCGAGATGAGGCCCGATTCCCCTGCACTGCATGCAGAGCAATTCCGTGAGCCCCCTGAAACATGTCAGGAGCCTCGACTTGCTTGATGGATGTCGAGACAGTCCGCAAAAACAC
The DNA here is from genome assembly GCA_020976825.1 of Odocoileus hemionus. Taxonomy (NCBI): domain Eukaryota; kingdom Metazoa; phylum Chordata; class Mammalia; order Artiodactyla; family Cervidae; genus Odocoileus; species Odocoileus hemionus. The sequence goes on along the minus strand of CM037435.1, from coordinate 63,299 downwards.
TGTCACAAGTAGAGAGGGACCCTGAGGTCACACCAGCATCGCGAAGGAGCTCCATGGGCCCCAAATCAACTCGAGATGAGGCCCGCTTCCCCTGCATTGACTCCAGAGCCATCCCCCGTTCCCCCATCAAACACGACCTGAGGCTTGACTCCCTTTAGGCAACTCCAGAGGTTCCCCGAGAACAACGGGCCAAGTCTAGAGGAGTACCAAGTTCAGCAGAGCAACTCGAGGACTGCTCCGTGTACCCCAAATTGCCTCGAGATGAGAGCTGATTCCCTGGCTTAGACTCAAGACGTAGGCCACCTTTCCACAAGCCCCTCAAGAGGAGGCTCTCAGCAATAGCAATAGGTATGAGGGAGGGACCCTGAGATTGCTGCCTCAATGGGCATATACACCGAGAAGCCCTGACTCGAAAGGAGGCCGGGTTTCTTGCAGTGGCTTGAATACAGTCTAGTCTTTCATCTCACAAGGTGAAGGGATGTCTGCACCACCTGTGGAGTCCCTAGAGAAAGCCCTAGGTCCCCGACTCCTTTCGACGGAATGCCTCACATGCCTCTGACACCTCGAGAGGCACGCAGAGCTCACTGCTTCAAAATTTGACGGAGCCTGACTCCTCTTGAACATTGACAGGAATCCCAGTATCCCTGTGGCTACTGGAAAGGGACCCTGGGTCTCCCGACTCACCTCGAGAAGCGTCCCTTTTGCCCTGCCAAGCCTCGAAGAGACTCCTGAGGTGTCCCTCGTAACTCGACAGGAGTCCTGACTTCGTTGAACAAACACGAGGGTTGAAGGGCCATCCCCGCCGTAAGTCGAGAATGTACCCCAGGTCCCCGCCGCAACTCGAGAAAAAAAACATGAGACTTCCCCCTCCAAGCGAGATGAGGCCCGATTCCCCTGCACTGCATGCAGAGCAATTCCGTGAGCCCCCTGAAACATGTCAGGAGCCTCGACTTGCTTGATGGATGTCGAGACAGTCCGCAAAAACACTGTCACAAGTAGAGAGGGACCCTGAGGTCACACCAGCATCGCGAAGGAGCTCCATGGGCCCCAAATCAACTCGAGATGAGGCCCGCTTCCCCTGCATTGACTCCAGAGCCATCCCCCGTTCCCCATCAAACACGACCTGAGGCTTGACTCCCTTTAGGCAACTCCAGAGGTTCCCCGAGAACAACGGGCCAAGTCTAGAGGAGTACCAAGTTCAGCAGAGCAACTCGAGGACTGCTCCGTGTACCCCAAATTGCCTCGAGATGAGAGCTGATGATCCCTGGCTTAGACTCAAGACGTAGGCCACCTTTCCACCACAAGCCCCTCAAGAGGAGGCTTCTCTCAGCAAAGAGGAGGCTTCTCTATGAGGGATGGGAGAGGGAGATGAGATTGCTGCCTCAATGGGCATATACACCGAGAAGCCCTGACTCGACTCGAAAGGAGGCCGGGTTTCCTTGCAGTGGCTTGAATACAGTCTAGTCTTTCATCTCACAAGGTGAAGGGATGTCTGCACCACCTGTGGAGTCCCTAGAGAAAGCCCTAGGTCCCCGACTCCTTTCGACGGAATGCCTCACATGCCTCTGACACCTCGAGAGGCACGCAGAGCTCACTGCTTCAAAATTTGACGGAGCCTGACTCCTCTTGAACATTGACAGGAATCCCAGTATCCCTGTGGCTACTGGAAAGGGACCCTGGGTCTCCCGACTCACCTCGAGAAGCGTCCTTTTGCCCTGCCAAGCCTCGAAGAGACTCCTGAGGTGTCCCTCGTAACTCGACAGGAGTCCTGACTTCGTTGAACAAACACGAGGGTTGAAGGGCCATCCCCGCCGTAAGTCGAGAATGTACCCCAGGTCCCCGCCGCAACTCGAGAAAAACCATGAGACTTCCCCCCCCAAGCGAGATGAGGCCCGATTCCCCTGCACTGCATGCAGAGCAATTCCGTGAGCCCCCTGAAACATGTCAGGAGCCTCGACTTGCTTGATGGATGTCGAGACAGTCCGCAAAAAAACACTGTCACAAGTAGAGAGGGACCCTGAGGTCACACCAGCATCGCGAAGGAGCTCCATGGGCCCCAAATCAACTCGAGATGAGGCCCGCTTCCCCTGCATTGACTCCAGAGCCATCCCCCGTTCCCCATCAAACACGACCTGAGGCTTGACTCCCTTTAGGCAACTCCAGAGGTTCCCCGAGAACAACGGGCCAAGTCTAGAGGAGTACCAAGTTCAGCAGAGCAACTCGAGGACTGCTCCGTGTACCCCAAATTGCCTCGAGATGAGAGCTGATTCCCTGGCTTAGACTCAAGACGTAGGCCACCTTTCCACAAGCCCCTCAAGAGGAGGCTTCTCTCAGCAATAGGTATGAGGGAGGGACCCTGAGATTGCTGCCTCAATGGGCATATACACCGAGAAGCCCTGACTCGAAAGGAGGCCGGCTTTCCTTGCAGTGGCTTGAATACAGTCTAGTCTTTCATCTCACAAGGTGAAGGGATGTCTGCACCACCTGTGGAGTCCCTAGAGAAAGCCCTAGGTCCCCGACTCCTTTCGACGGAATGCCTCACATGCCTCTGACACCTCGAGAGGCACGCAGAGCTCACTGCTTCAAAATTTGACGGAGCCTGACTCCTCTTGAACATTGACAGGAATCCCAGTATCCCTGTGGCTACTGGAAAGGGACCCTGGGTCTCCCGACTCACCTCGAGAAGCGTCCCTTTTGCCCTGCCAAGCCTCGAAGAGACTCCTGAGGTGTCCCTCGTAACTCGACAGGAGTCCTGACTTCGTTGAACTTCGTTGACGAGGGTTTGAAGGGCCATCCCCGCCGTAAGTCGAGAATGTACCCCAGGTCCCCGCCGCAACTCGAGAAAAACCATGAGACTTCCCCCTCCAAGCGAGATGAGACTTCCCCCTCCAAGCGAGATGAGGCCCCCCCTGCACTGCATGCAGAGCAATTCCGTGAGCCCCCTGAAACATGTCAGGAGCCTCGACTTGCTTGATGGATGTCGAGACAGTCCGCAAAAACACTGTCACAAGTAGAGAGGGACCCTGAGGTCACACCAGCATCGCGAAGGAGCTCCATGGGCCCCAAATCAACTCGAGATGAGGCCCGCTTCCCCTGCATTGACTCCAGAGCCATCCCCCGTTCCCCATCAAACACGACCTGAGGCTTGACTCCCTTTAGGCAACTCCAGAGGTTCCCCGAGAACAACGGGCCAAGTCTAGAGGAGTACCAAGTTCAGCAGAGCAACTCGAGGACTGCTCCGTGTACCCCAAATTGCCTCGAGATGAGAGCTGATTCCCTGGCTTAGACTCAAGACGTAGGCCACCTTTCCACAAGCCCCTCAAGAGGAGGCTTCTCTCAGCAATAGGTATGAGGGAGGGACCCTGAGATTGCTGCCTCAATGGGCATATACACCGAGAAATGGGCATATACACCGAGAAGCCCTGACTCGAAAGGAGGCCGGCTTTTTCCTTGCAGTGGCTTGAATACAGTCTAGTCTTTCATCTCACAAGGTGAAGGGATGTCTGCACCACCTGTGGAGTCCCTAGAGAAAGCCCTAGGTCCCCGACTCCTTTCGACGGAATGCCTCACATGCCTCTGACACCTCGAGAGGCACGCAGAGCTCACTGCTTCAAAATTTGACGGAGCCTGACTCCTCTTGAACATTGACAGGAATCCCAGTATCCCTGTGGCTACTGGAAAGGGACCCTGGGTCTCCCGACTCACCTCGAGAAGCGTCCCTTTTGCCCTGCCAAGCCTCGAAGAGACTCCTGAGGTGTCCCTCGTAACTCGACAGGAGTCCTGACTTCGTTGAAACAAACACGAGGGTTGAAGGGCCATCCCCGCCGTAAGTCGAGAATGTACCCCAGGTCCCCGCCGCAACTCGAGAAAAACCCCCGCCGCAACTGAGACTTCCCCCTCCCCCCTCGAGATGAGGCCCGATTCCCCTGCACTGCATGCAGAGCAATTCCGTGAGCCCCCTGAAACATGTCAGGAGCCTCGACTTGCTTGATGGATGTCGAGACAGTCCGCAAAAACACTGTCACAAGTAGAGAGGGACCCTGAGGTCACACCAGCATCGCGAAGGAGCTCCATGGGCCCCAAATCAACTCGAGATGAGGCCCGCTTCCCCTGCATTGACTCCAGAGCCATCCCCCGTTCCCCATCAAACACGACCTGAGGCTTGACTCCCTTTAGGCAACTCCAGAGGTTCCCCGAGAACAACGGGCCAAGTCTAGAGGAGTACCAAGTTCAGCAGAGCAACTCGAGGACTGCTCCGTGTACCCCAAATTGCCTCGAGATGAGAGCTGATTCCCTGGCTTAGACTCAAGACGTAGGCCACCTTTCCACAAGCCCCTCAAGAGGAGGCTTCTCTCAGCAAAGAGGAGGCTTCTATGAGGGAGGGGTAGGGAGGAGATTGCTGCCTCAATGGGCATATACACCGAGAAGCCCTGACTCGAAAGGAGGCCGGGTTTCCTTGCAGTGGCTTGAATACAGTCTAGTCTTTCATCTCACAAGCTGTGAAGGGATGTCTGCACCACCTGTGGAGTCCCTAGAGAAAGCCCTAGGTCCCCGACTCCTTTCGACGGAATGCCTCACATGCCTCTGACACCTCGAGAGGCACGCAGAGCTCACTGCTTCAAAATTTGACGGAGCCTGACTCCTCTTGAACATTGACAGGAATCCCAGTATCCCTGTGGCTACTGGAAAGGGACCCTGGGTCTCCCGACTCACCTCGAGAAGCGTCCCTTTTGCCCTGCCAAGCCTCGAAGAGACTCCTGAGGTGTCCCTCGTAACTCGACAGGAGTCCTGACTTCGTTGAACAAACACGAGGGTTGAAGGGCCATCCCCGCCGTAAGTCGAGAATGTACCCCAGGTCCCCGCCGCAACTCGAGAAAAACCATGAGACTTCCCCCTCCAAGCGAGATGAGATGAGGATTCCCCTGCACTGCATGCAGAGCAATTCCGTGAGCCCCCTGAAACATGTCAGGAGCCTCGACTTGCTTGATGGATGTCGAGACAGTCCGCAAAAACACTGTCACAAGTAGAGAGGGACCCTGAGGTCACACCAGCATCGCGAAGGAGCTCCATGGGCCCCAAATCAACTCGAGATGAGGCCCGCTTCCCCTGCATTGACTCCAGAGCCATCCCCCGTTCCCCATCAAACACGACCTGAGGCTTGACTCCCTTTAGGCAACTCCAGAGGTTCCCCGAGAACAACGGGCCAAGTCTAGAGGAGTACTAAGTTCAGCAGAGCAACTCGAGGACTGCTCCGTGTACCCCAAATTGCCTCGAGATGAGAGCTGATTCCCTGGCTTAGACTCAAGACGTAGGCCACCTTTCCACAAGCCCCTCAAGAGGAGGCTTCTCTCAGCAATAGGTATGAGGGAGGGACCCTGAGATTGCTGCCTCAATGGGCATATACACCGAGAAGCCCTGACTCGAAAGGAGGCCGGCTTTCCTTGCAGTGGCTTGAATACAGTCTAGTCTTTCTTCTCACAAGGTGAAGGGATGTCTGCACCACCTGTGGAGTCCCTAGAGAAAGCCCTAGGTCCCCGACTCCTTTCGACGGAATGCCTCACATGCCTCTGACACCTCGAGAGGCACGCAGAGCTCACTGCTTCAAAATTTGACGGAGCCTGACTCCTCTTGAACATTGACAGGAATCCCAGTATCCCTGTGGCTACTGGAAAGGGACCCTGGGTCTCCCGACTCACCTCGAGAAGCGTCCCCTTTTGCCCTGCCAAGCCTCGAAGAGACTCCTGAGGTGTCCCTCGTAACTCGACAGGAGTCCTGACTTCGTTGAACAAACACGAGGGTTGAAGGGCCATCCCCGCCGTAAGTCGAGAATGTACCCCAGGTCCCCGCCGCAACTCGAGAAAAACCATGAGACTTCCCCCTCCAAGCGAGATGAGGCCCGATTCCCCTGCACTGCATGCAGAGCAATTCCGTGAGCCCCCCGAAACATGTCAGGAGCCTCGACTTGCTTGATGGACTGCTTGATGGATGTCGAGACAGCCCAAAAAACACTGTCACAAGTAGAGAGGGACCCTGAGGTCACACCAGCATCGCGAAGGAGCTCCATGGGCCCCAAATCAACTCGAGATGAGGCCCGCTTCCCCTGCATTGACTCCAGAGCCATCCCCCGTTCCCCATCAAACACGACCTGAGGCTTGACTCCCTTTAGGCAACTCCAGAGGTTCCCCGAGAACAACGGGCCAAGTCTAGAGGAGTACCAAGTTCAGCAGAGCAACTCGAGGACTGCTCCGTGTACCCCAAATTGCCTCGAGATGAGAGCTGATTCCCTGGCTTAGACTCAAGACGTAGGCCACCTTTCCACAAGCCCCTCAAGAGGAGGCTTCTCTCAGCAATAGGTATGAGGGAGGGACCCTGAGATTGCTGCCTCAATGGGCATATACACCGAGAAGCCCTGACTCGAAAGGAGGCCGGGTTTCCTTGCAGTGGCTTGAATACAGTCTAGTCTTTCATCTCACAAGGTGAAGGGATGGGAAGGTCTGCCACCTGTGGAGTCCCTAGAGAAAGCCCTAGGTCCCCGACTCCTTTCGACGGAATGCCTCACATGCCTCTGACACCTCGAGAGGCACGCAGAGCTCACTGCTTCAAAATTTGACGGAGCCTGACTCCTCTTGAACATTGACAGGAATCCCAGTATCCCTGTGGCTACTGGAAAGGGACCCTGGGTCTCCCGACTCACCTCGAGAAGCGTCCCTTTTGCCCTGCCAAGCCTCGAAGAGACTCCTGAGGTGTCCCTCGTAACTCGACAGGAGTCCTGACTTCGTTGAACAAACACGAGGGTTGAAGGGCCATCCCCGCCGTAAGTCGAGAATGTACCCCAGGTCCCCGCCGCAACTCGAGAAAAACCATGAGACTTCCCCCTCCAAGCGAGATGAAAAAACCGATTCCCCTGCACTGCATGCAGAGCAATTCCCCTGCCCCCTGAAAATTCATGTCAGGAGCCTCGACTTGCTTGATGGATGTCGAGACAGTCCGCAAAAAAAACAAAAAACACTGTCACAAGTAGAGAGGGACCCTGAGGTCACACCAGCATCGCGAAGGAGCTCCATGGGCCCCAAATCAACTCGAGATGAGGCCCGCTTCCCCTGCATTGACTCCAGAGCCATCCCCCGTTCCCCATCAAACACGACCTGAGGCTTGACTCCCTTTAGGCAACTCCAGAGGTTCCCCGAGAACAACGGGCCAAGTCTAGAGGAGTACCAAGTTCAGCAGAGCAACTCGAGGACTGCTCCGTGTACCCCAAATTGCCTCGAGATGAGAGCTGATTCCCTGGCTTAGACTCAAGACGTAGGCCACCTTTCCACAAGCCCCTCAAGAGGAGGCTTCTCTCAGCAATAGGTATGAGGGAGGGACCCTGAGATTGCTGCCTCAATGGGCATATACACCGAGAAGCCCTGACTCGAAAGGAGGCCGGGTTTCCTTGCAGTGGCTTGAATACAGTCTAGTCTTTCATCAGTCACAAGTGAAGGAAGGGCACCACCCACCTGTGTCCCTAGAGAAAGCCCTAGGTCCCCGACTCCTTTCGACGGAATGCCTCACATGCCTCTGACACCTCGAGAGGCACGCAGAGCTCACTGCTTCAAAATTTGACGGAGCCTGACTCCTCTTGAACATTGACAGGAATCCCAGTATCCCTGTGGCTACTGGAAAGGGACCCTGGGTCTCCCGACTCACCTCGAGAAGCGTCCCTTTTGCCCTGCCAAGCCTCGAAGAGACTCCTGAGGTGTCCCTCGTAACTCGACAGGAGTCCTGACTTCGTTGAACAAACACGAGGGTTGAAAGGGCCATCCCCGCCGTAAGTCGAGAAATGTACCCCAGGTCCCCGCCGCAACTCGAGAAAAACCATGAGACTTCCCCCTCCAAGCGAGATGAGGCCCGATTCCCCTGCACTGCATGCAGAGCAATTCCGTGAGCCCCCTGAAACATGTCAGGAGCCTCGACTTGCTTGATGGATGTCGAGACAGTCCGCAAAAACACTGTCACAAAAAGGGAGGGACCCTGAGGTCACACCAGCATCGCGAAGGAGCTCCATGGGCCCCAAATCAACTCGAGATGAGGCCCGCTTCCCCTGCATTGACTCCAGAGCCATCCCCCGTTCCCCATCAAACACGACCTGAGGCTTGACTCCCTTTAGGCAACTCCAGAGGTTCCCCCCTTTAGAACAACGGGCCAAGTCTAGAGGAGTACCAAGTTCAGCAGAGCAACTCGAGGACTGCTCCGTGTACCCCAAATTGCCTCGAGATGAGAGCTGATTCCCTGGCTTAGACTCAAGACGTAGGCCACCTTTCCACAAGCCCCTCAAGAGGAGGCTTCTCTCAGCAATAGGTATGAGGGAGGGACCCTGAGATTGCTGCCTCAATGGGCATATACACCGAGAAGCCCTGACTCGAAAGGAGGCCGGGTTTCCTTGCAGTGGCTTGAATACAGTCTAGTCTTTCATCTCACAAGGTGAAGGGATGTCTGCACCACCTGTGGAGGGATGTCTGCACCACCTGTGAGAAAGCCCTAGGTCCCCGACTCCTTTCGACGCCTCACATGCCTCTGACACCTCGAGAGGCACGCAGAGCTCACTGCTTCAAAATTTGACGGAGCCTGACTCCTCTTGAACATTGACAGGAATCCCAGTATCCCTGTGGCTACTGGAAAGGGACCCTGGGTCTCCCGACTCACCTCGAGAAGCGTCCCTTTTGCCCTGCCAAGCCTCGAAGAGACTCCTGAGGTGTCCCTCGTAACTCGACAGGAGTCCTGACTTCGTTGAACAAACACGAGGGTTGAAGGGCCATCCCCGCCGTAAGTCGAGAATGTACCCCAGGTCCCCGCCGCAACTCGAGAAAAACCATGAGACTTCCCCCCAAAGCGAGATGAGGCCCGATTCCCCTGCACTGCATGCAGAGCAATTCCGTGAGCCCCCCCTGAAACATGTCAGGAGCCTCGACTTGCTTGATGGATGTCGAGACAGTCCGCAAAAACACTGTCACAAGTAGAGAGGGACCAAGTGAGGAGGGACCCACCACAGCATCGCGAAGGAGCTCCATGGGCCCCAAATCCCCAAATCAACTCGAGATGAGGCCCGCTTCCCCTGCATTGAGAGCCATCCCCCCCCCCCCATCAAACACGACCTGAGGCTTGACTCCCTTTAGGCAACTCCAGAGGTTCCCCGAGAACAACGGGCCAAGTCTAGAGGAGTACCAAGTTCAGCAGAGCAACTCGAGGAGCTCCGTGTACCCCAAATTGCCTCGAGATGAGAGCTGATTCCCTGGCTTAGACTCAAGACGTAGGCCACCTTTCCACAAGCCCCTCAAGAGGAGGCTTCTCTCAGCAATAGGTATGAGGGAGGGACCCTGAGATTGCTGCCTCAATGGGCATATACACCGAGAAGCCCTGACTCGAAAGGAGGCCGGAATTTCTTGCAGTGGCTTGAATACAGTCTAGTCTTTCATCTCACAAGGGCTGAAGGGATGTCTGCTCTCACACTGTGGAGTCCCTGACCAAGGAGTCCCTAGAGAAAGCCCTAGGAAAGCCCTAGGTCCCCGACGACGAATGCCTGCACACATGCCTCTGACACCTCGAGAGGCACGCAGAGCTCACTGCTTCAAAATTTGACGGAGCCTGACTCCTCTTGAACATTGACAGGAATCCCAGTATCCCTGTGGCTACTGGAAAGGGACCCTGGGTCTCCCGACTCACCTCGAGAAGCGTTCCTTTTGCCCTGCCAAGCCTCGAAGAGACTCCTGAGGTGTCCCTCGTAACTCGACAGGAGTCCTGACTTCGTTGAACAAACACGAGGGTTGAAGGGCCATCCCCGCCGTAAGTCGAGAATGTACCCCAGGTCCCCGCCGCAACTCGAGAAAAACCATGAGACTTCCCCCTCCAAGCGAGATGAGGCCCGATTCCCCTGCACTGCATGCAGAGCAATTCCGTGAGCCCCCTGAAACATGTCAGGAGCCTCGACTTGCTTGATGGATGTCGAGACAGTCCGCAAAAACACTGTCACAAGTAGAGAGGGACCCTGAGGTCACACCAGCATCGCGAAGGGGACCCTGAGGTCACACCATGGGCCCCAAAAATCAACTCGAGATGAGGCCCGCTTCCCCTGCATTGACTCCAGAGCCATCCCCCGTTCCCCATCAAACACGACCTGAGGCTTGACTCCCTTTAGGCAACTCCAGAGGTTCCCCGAGAACAACGGGCCAAGTCTAGAGGAGTACCAAGTTCAGCAGAGCAACTCGAGGACTGCTCCGTGTACCCCAAAAATTGCCTCGAGATGAGAGCTGATTCCCTGGCTTAGACTCAAGACGTAGGCCACCTTTCCACAAGCCCCAAGAGGAGGCTTCTCTCAGCAATAGGTATGAGGGAGGGACCCTGAGATTGCTGCCTCAATGGGCATATACACCGAGAAGCCCTGACTCGAAAGGAGGCCGGGTTTCCTTGCAGTGGCTTGAATACAGTCTAGTCTTTCATCTCACAAGGTGAAGGGATGTCTGCACCACCTGTGGAGTCCCTAGAGAAAGCCCTAGGTCCCCGACTCCTTTCGACGGAATGCCTCACATGCCTCTGACACCTCGAGAGGCACGCAGAGCTCACTGCTTCAAAATTTGACGGAGCCTGACTCCTCTTGAACATTGACAGGAATCCCAGTATCCCTGTGGCTACTGGAAAGGGACCCTGGGTCTCCCGACTCACCTCGAGAAGCGTCCTTTTGCCCTGCCAAGCCTCGAAGAGACTCCTGAGGTGTCCCTCGTAACTCGACAGGAGTCCTGACTTCGTTGAACAAACACGAGGGTTGAAGGGCCATCCCCGCCGTAAGTCGAGAATGTACCCCAGGTCCCCGCCGCAACTCGAGAAAAACCATGAGACTTCCCCCTCCAAGCGAGATGAGGCCCGATTCCCCTGCACTGCATGCAGAGCAATTCCGTGAGCCCCCTGAAAACATGTCAGGAGCCTCGACTTGCTTGATGGATGTCGAGACAGTCCGCAAAAACACTGTGTCAAAGTAGAGAGGGACCCTGAGGTCACACCAGCATCGCGAAGGAGCTCCATGGGCCCCAAATCAACTCGAGATGAGAGATGAGGCCCGTTCCCCTGCATTGACTCCAGAGCCATCCCCCGTTCCCCATCAAACACGACCTGAGGCTTGACTCCCTTTAGGCAACTCCAGAGGTTCCCCGAGAACAACGGGCCAAGTCTAGAGGAGTACCAAGTACAGCAGAGCAACTCGAGGACTGCTCCGTGTACCCCAAATTGCCTCGAGATGAGAGCTGATTCCCTGGCTTAGACTCAAGACGTAGGCCACCTTTCCACAAGCCCCTCAAGAGGAGGCTTCTCTCAGCAATAGGTATGAGGGAGGGACCCTGAGATTGCTGCCTCAATGGGCATATACACCGAGAAGCCCTGACTCGAAAGGAGGCCGGGTTTCCTTGCAGTGGCTTTGAATACAGTCTAGTCTTTCATCTCACAAGGTGAAGGGATGTCTGCACCACCTGTGGAGTCCCTAGAGAAAGCCCTAGGTCCCCCCTAGAGAAAGCGACGGAATGCCTCACGGAATGCCTCACATGCCACCTCGACAGGACACACGCACGCAGAGCACTGCTTCAAAATTTGACGGAGCCTGACTCCTCTTGAACATTGACAGGAATCCCAGTATCCCTGTGGCTACTGGAAAGGGACCCTGGGTCTCCCGACTCACCTCGAGAAGCGTCCCTTTTGCCCTGCCAAGCCTCGAAGAGACTCCTGAGGTGTCCCTCGTAACTCGAGTCCTGACTTCGACAAACACGAGGGTTGAAAGGGCCATCCCCGCCGTAAGTCGAGAAATGTACCCCAGGTCCCCGCCGCAACTCGAGAAAAAAAAAACATGAGACTTCCCCCTCCAAGCGAGATGAGGAGGCCCGATTCCCCTGCACTGCATGCAGAGCAATTCCGTGAGCCCCCTGAAACATGTCAGGAGCCTCGACTTGCTTGATGGATGTCGAGACAGTCCGCAAAAAAAACTGTCACAAGTAGAGAGGGACCCTGAGGTCACACCAGCATCACGAAGGAGAGAGGGACCCTGGGCCCCAAATCAACTCGAGATCCATGGGCCCCAAATCAACTCGAGATGAGGCCCTTCCCCTGCATTGACTCCAGAGCCATCCCCCGTTCCCCATCAAACACGACCTGAGGCTTGACTCCCTTTAGGCAACTCCAGAGGTTCCCCGAGAACAACGGGCCAAGTCTAGAGGAGTACCAAGTTCAGCAGAGCAACTCGAGGACTGCTCCGTGTACCCCAAATTGCCTCGAGATGAGAGCTGATTCCCTGGCTTAGACTCAAGACGTAGGCCACCTTTCCACAAGCCCCTCAAGAGGAGGCTTCTCTCAGCAATAGGTATGAGGGAGGGACCCTGAGATTGCTGCCTCAATGGGCATATACACCGAGAAGCCCTGACTCGAAAGGAGGCCGGGTTTCCTTGCAGTGGCTTGAATACAGTCTAGTCTTTCATCTCACAAGGTGAAGGGATGTCTGCACCACCTGTGGAGTCCCTAGAGAAAGCCCTAGGTCCCCGACTCCCCCGACTTTCGACGGAATGCCTCACATGCCTCTGACACCTCGAGAGGCACGCAGAGCTCACTGCTTCAAAAAAATTTGACGGAGCCTGACTCCTCTTGAACATTGACAGGAATCCCAGTATCCCTGTGGCTACTGGAAAGGGACCCTGGGTCTCCCGACTCACCTCGAGAAGCGTCCTTTTGCCCTGCCAAGCCTCGAAGAGACTCCTGAGGTGTCCCTCGTAACTCGACAGGAGTCCTGACTTCGTTGAACAAACACGAGGGTTGAAGGGCCATCCCCGCCGTAAGTCGAGAATGTACCCCAGGTCCCCGCCGCAACTCGAGAAAAAAACCATGAGACTTCCCCCTCCAAGCGAGATGAGGCCCGATTCCCCTGCACTGCATGCAGAGCAATTCCGTGAGCCCCCTGAAACATGTCAGGAGCCTCGACTTGCTTGATGGATGTCGAGACAGTCCGCAAAAACACTGTCACAAGTAGAGAGGGACCCTGAGGTCACACCAGGTCATCGCGAAGGAGCTCCATGGGCCCCAAATCAACTCGAGATGAGGCCCGCTTCCCCTGCATTGACTCCAGAGCCATCCCCCCCAGAGCGTTCCCCATCAAACACGACCTGAGGCTTGACTCCCTTTAGGCAACTCCAGAGGTTCCCCGAGAACAACGGGCCAAGTCTAGAGGAGTACCACCAAGTTCAGCAGAGCAACTCGAGGACTGCTCCGTGTACCCCAAATTGCCTCGAGATGAGAGCTGATGGCTTAGACTCAAGACTAGGCCACCTTTCCACAAGCCCCTCAAGAGGAGGCTTCTCTCAGCAATAGGTATGAGGGAGGGACCCTGAGATTGCTGCCTCAATGGGCATATACACCGAGAAGCCCTGACTCGAAAGGAGGCCGGGTTTCCTTGCAGTGGCTTGAATACAGTCTAGTCTTTCATCTCACAAGGTGAAGGGATGTCTGCACCACCTGTGGAGTCCCTAGAGAAAGCCCTAGGTCCCCGACTCCTTTCGACGGAATGCCTCACATGCCTCTGACACCTCGAGAGGCACGCAGAGCTCACTGCTTCAAAATTTGACGGAGCCTGACTCCTCTTGAACATTGACAGGAATCCCAGTATCCCTGTGGCTACTAGAAAGGACCCTGGGTCTCCCGACTCACCTCGAGAAGCGTCCCTTTTGCCCTGCCAAGCCTCGAAGAGACTCCTGAGGTGTCCCTCGTAACTCGACAGGAGTCCTGACTTCGTTGAACAAACACGAGGGTTGAAGGGCCATCCCCGCCGTAAGTCGAGAATGTACCCCAGGTCCCCGCCGCAACTCGAGAAAAACCATGAGACTTCCCCCTCCAAGCGAGATGAGGCCCGATTCCCCTGCACTGCATGCAGAGCAATTCCGTGAGCCCCCTGAAACATGTCAGGAGCCTCGACTTGCTTGATGGATGTCGAGACAGTCCGCAAAAACACTGTCACAAGTAGAGAGGGACCCTGAGGTCACACCAGCATCGCGAAGGAGCTCCATGGGCCCCAAATCAACTCGAGATGAGGCCCGCTTCCCCTGCATTGACTCCAGAGCCATCCCCCCCCTCCCCATCAAACACGACCTGAGGCTTGACTCCCTTTAGGCAACTCCAGAGGTTCCCAGAACACAACGGGCCAAGTCCAGTCTAGAGAGTACCAAGTTCAGCAGAGCAACTCGAGGACTGCTCCGTGTACCCCAAATTGCCTCGAGATGAGAGCTGATTCCCTGGCTTAGACTCAAGACGTAGGCCACCTTTCCACAAGCCCCTCAAGAGGAGGCTTCTCTCAGCAATAGGTATGAGGGAGGGACCCTGAGATTGCTGCCTCAATGGGCATATACACCGAGAAGCCCTGACTCGAAAGGAGGCCGGCTTTCCTTGCAGTGGCTTGAATACAGTCTAGTCTTTCATCTCACAAGGTGAAGGGATGTCTGCACCACCTGTGGAGTCCCTAGAGAAAGCCCTAGGTCCCCGACTCCTTTCGACGGAATGCCTCACATGCCTCTGACACCTCGAGAGGCACGCAGAGCTCACTGCTTCAAAATTTGACGGAGCCTGACTCCTCTTGAACATTGACAGGAATCCCAGTATCCCTGTGGCTACTGGAAAGGGACCCTGGGTCTCCCGTCACCTCGAGAAGCGTCCCTTTTGCCCTGCCAAGCCTCGAAGAGACTCCTGAGGTGTCCCTCGTAACTCGACAGGAGTCCTGACTTCGTTGAACAAACACGAGGGTTGAAGGGCCATCCCCGCCGTAAGTCGAGAATGTACCCCAGGTCCCCGCCGCAACTCGAGAAAAACCATGAGACTTCCCCCTCCAAGCGAGATGAGGCCCGATTCCCCTGCACTGCATGCAGAGCAATTCCGTGAGCCCCCTGAAACATGTCAGGAGCCTCGACTTGCTTGATGGATGTCGAGACAGTCCGCAAAAACACTGTCACAAGTAGAGAGGGACCCTGAGGTCACACCAGCATCGCGAAGGAGCTCCATGGGCCCCAAATCAACTCGAGATGAGGCCCGCTTCCCCCCTGCATTGACTCCAGAGCCATCCCCCGTTCCCCATCAAACACGACCTGAGGCTTGACTCCCTTTAGGCAACTCCAGAGGTTCCCCGAGAACAACGGGCCAAACAACGGGCCAAGTCTAGGAGTACCAAGTTCAGCAGAGCAACTCGAGGACTGCTCCGTGTACCCCAAATTGCCTCGAGATGAGAGCTGATTCCCTGGCTTAGACTCAAGACGTAGGCCACCTTTCCACAAGCCCCTCAAGAGGAGGCTTCTCTCAGCAATAGGTATGAGGGAGGGACCCTGAGATTGCTGCCTCAATGGGCATATACACCGAGAAGCCCTGACTCGAAAGGAGGCCGGGTTTCCTTGCAGTGGCTTGAATACAGTCTAGTCTTTCATCTCACAAGGTGAAGGGATGTCTGCACCACCTGTGGAGTCCCTAGAGAAAGCCCTAGGTCCCCGACTCCTTTCGACGGAATGCCTCACATGCCTCTGACACCTCGAGAGGCACGCAGAGCTCACTGCTTCAAAATTTGACGGAGCCTGACTCCTCTTGAACATTGACAGGAATCCCAGTATCCCTGTGGCTACTGGAAAGGGACCCTGGGTCTCCCGACTCACCTCGAGAGAAGCGTCCCTTTTGCCCTGCCAAGCCTCGAAGAGACTCCTGAGGTGTCCCTCGTAACTCGACAGGAGTCCTGACTTCGTTGAACAAACACGAGGGTTGAAGGGCCATCCCCGCCGTAAGTCGAGAATGTACCCCAGGTCCCCGCCGCAACTCGAGAAAAAAACCATGAGACTTCCCCCTCCAAGCGAGATGAGGCCCGATTCCCCTGCACTGCATGCAGAGCAATTCCGTGAGCCCCCTGAAACATGTCAGGAGCCTCGACTTGCTTGATGGATGTCGAGACAGTCCGCAAAAACACTGTCACAAGTAGAGAGGGACCCTGAGGTCACACCAGCATCGCGAAGGAGCTCCATGGGCCCCAAATCAACTCGAGATGAGGCCCGCTTCCCCTGCATTGACTCCAGAGCCATCCCCCGTTCCCCATCAAACACGACCTGAGGCTTGACTCCCTTTAGGCAACTCCAGAGGTTCCCCGAGAACAACGGGCCAAGTCTAGAGGAGTACCAAGTTCAGCAGAGCAACTCGAGGACTGCTCCGTGTACCCCAAATTGCCTCGAGATGAGAGCTGATTCCCTGGCTTAGACTCAAGACGTAGGCCACCTTTCCACAAGCCCCTCAAGAGGAGGCTTCTCTCAGCAATAGGTATGAGGGAGGGACCCTGAGATTGCTGCCTCAATGGGCATATACACCGAGAAGCCCTGACTCGAAAGGAGGCCGGGTTTCCTTGCAGTGGCTTGAATACAGTCTAGTCTTTCATCTCACAAGGTGAAGGGATGTCTGCACCACCTGTGGAGTCCCTAGAGAAAGCCCTAGGTCCCCGACTCCTTTCGACGGAATGCCTCACATGCCTCTGACACCTCGAGAGGCACGCAGAGCTCACTGCTTCAAAATTTGACGGAGCCTGACTCCTCTTGAACATTGACAGGAATCCCAGTATCCCTGTGGCTACTGGAAAGGGACCCTGGGGAATCCCAGTCCCGACTCACCTCGAGAAGCGTCCTTTTGCCCTGCCAAGCCTCCTCGAAGAGACTCCTGAGGTGTCCCTCGTAACTCGACAGGAGTCCTGACTTCGTTGAACAAACACGAGGGTTGAAGGGCCATCCCCGCCGTAAGTCGAGAATGTACCCCAGGTCCCCGCCGCAACTCGAGAAAAACCATGAGACTTCCCCCTCCAAGCGAGATGAGGCCCGATTCCCCTGCACTGCATGCAGAGCAATTCCGTGAGCCCCCTGAAACATGTCAGGAGCCTCGACTTGCTTGATGGATGTCGAGACAGTCCGCAAAAACACTGTCACAAGTAGAGAGGGACCCTGAGGTCACACCAGCATCGCGAAGGAGCTCCATGGGCCCCAAATCAACTCGAGATGAGGCCCGCTTCCCCTGCATTGACTCCAGAGCCATCCCCCGTTCCCCATCAAACACGACCTGAGGCTTGACTCCCTTTAGGCAACTCCAGAGGTTCCCCGAGAACAACGGGCCAAGTCTAGAGGAGTACCAAGTTCAGCAGAGCAACTCGAGGAACTCGAGGACTGCTCGTGTGTACCCCAAATTGCCTCGAGATGAGAGCTGATTCCCTGGCTTAGACTCAAGACGTAGGCCACCTTTCCACAAGCCCCTCAAGAGGAGGCTTCTCTCAGCAATAGGTAGGGAGGGACCCTGAGATTGCTGCCTCAATGGGCATATACACCGAGAAGCCCTGACTCGAAAGGAGGCCGGCTTTCCTTGCAGTGGCTTGAATACAGTCTAGTCTTTCATCTCACAAGGTGAAGGGATGTCTGCACCACCTGTGGAGTCCCTAGAGAAAGCCCTAGGTCCCCGACTCCTTTCGACGGAATGCCTCACATGCCTCTGACACCTCGAGAGGCACGCAGAGCTCACTGCTTCAAAATTTGACGGAGCCTGACTCCTCTTGAACATTGACAGGAATCCCAGTATCCCTGTGGCTACTGGAAAGGGACCCTCTCCCGACTCACCTCGACTCACGAGAAGCGTCCTTTTTGCCCTGCCAAGCCTCGAAGAGACTCCTGAGGTGTCCCTCGTAACTCGACAGGAGTCCTGACTTCGTTGAACAAACACGAGGGTTGAAGGGCCATCCCCGCCGTAAGTCGAGAATGTACCCCAGGTCCCCGCCGCAACTCGAGAAAAACCATGAGACTTCCCCCTCCAAGCGAGATGAGGCCCGATTCCCCTGCACTGCATGCAGAGCAATTCCGTGAGCCCCCTGAAACATGTCAGGAGCCTCGACTTGCTTGATGGATGTCGAGACAGTCCGCAAAAACACTGTCACAAGTAGAGAGGGACCCTGAGGTCACACCAGCATCGCGAAGGAGCTCCATGGGCCCCAAATCAACTCGAGATGAGGCCCGCTTCCCCTGCATTGACTCCAGAGCCATCCCCCGTTCCCCATCAAACACGACCTGAGGCTTGACTCCCTTTAGGCAACTCCAGAGGTTCCCCGAGAACAACGGGCCAAGTCTAGAGGAGTACCAAGTTCAGCAGAGCAACTCGAGGACTGCTCCGTGTACCCCAAATGCCTCGAGATGAGAGCTGATTCCCTGGCTTAGACTCAAGACGTAGGCCACCTTTCCACAAGCCCCTCAAGAGGAGGCTTCTCTCAGCAATAGGTATGAGGGAGGGACCCTGAGATTGCTGCCTCAATGGGCATATACACCGAGAAGCCCTGACTCGAAAGGAGGCCGGGTTTCCTTGCAGTGGCTTGAATACAGTCTAGTCTTTCATCTCACAAGGTGAAGGGATGTCTGCACCACCTGTGGAGTCCCTAGAGAAAGCCCTAGGTCCCCGACTCCTTTCGACGGAATGCCTCACATGCCTCTGACACCTCGAGAGGCACGCAGAGCTCACTGCTTCAAAATTTGACGGAGCCTGACTCCTCTTGAACATTGACAGGAATCCCAGTATCCCTGTGGCTACTGGAAAGGGACCCTGGGTCTACCGACTCACCTCGAGAAGCGTTCCTTTTGCCCTGCCAAGCCTCGAAGAGACTCCTGAGGTGTCCCTCGTAACTCGACAGGAGTCCTGACTTCGTTGAACAAACACGAGGGTTGAAGGGCCATCCCCGCCGTAAGTCGAGAATGTACCCCAGGTCCCCGCCGCAACTCGAGAAAAACCATGAGACTTCCCCCTCCAAGCGAGATGAGGCCCGATTCCCCTGCACTGCATGCAGAGCAATTCCGTGAGCCCCCTGAAACATGTCAGGAGCCTCGACTTGCTTGATGGATGTCGAGACAGTCCGCAAAAACACTGTCACAAGTAGAGAGGGACCCTGAGGTCACACCAGCATCGCGAAGGAGCTCCATGGGCCCCAAATCAACTCGAGATGAGGCCCGCTTCCCCTGCATTGACTCCAGAGCCATCCCCCCCGTTCCCCATCAAACACGACCTGAGGCTTGACTCCCTTTAGGCAACTCCAGAGGTTCCCCGAGAACAACGGGCCAAGTCTAGAGGAGTACCAAGTTCAGCAGAGCAACTCGAGGACTGCTCCGTGTACCCCAAATTGCCTCGAGATGAGAGATGATGATTCCCTGGCTTAGACTCAAGACGTAGGCCACCTTTCCACAAGCCCCTCAAGAGGAGGCTTCTCTCAGCAATAGGTATGAGGGAGGGACCCTGAGATTGCTGCCTCAATGGGCATATACACCGAGAAGCCCTGACTCGAAAGGAGGCCGGGTTTCCTTGCAGTGGCTTGAATACAGTCTAGTCTTTCATCTCACAAGGTGAAGGGATGTCTGCACCACCTGTGGAGTCCCTAGAGAAAGCCCTAGGTCCCCGACTCCTTTCGACGGAATGCCTCACATGCCTCTGACACCTCGAGAGGCACGCAGAGCTCACTGCTTCAAAATTTGACGGAGCCTGACTCCTCTTGAACATTGACAGGAATCCCAGTATCCCTGTGGCTACTGGAAAGGGACCCTGGGTCTCCCGACTCACCTCGAGAAGCGTCCCTTTTGCCCTGCCAAGCCTCGAAGAGACTCCTGAGGTGTCCCTCGTAACTCGACAGGAGTCCTGACTTCGTTGTTGAACAAACACGAGGGTTTGAAGGGCCATCCCCGCCGTAAGTCGAGAATGTACCCCAGGTCCCCGCCGCAACTCGAGAAAAACCATGAGACTTCCCCCTCCAAGCGAGATGAGGCCCGATTCCCCTGCACTGCATGCAGAGCAATTCCGTGAGCCCCCTGAAACATGTCAGGAGCCTCGACTTGCTTGATGGATGTCGAGACAGTCCGCAAAAACACTGTCACAAGTAGAGAGGGACCCTGAGGTCACACCAGCATCGCGAAGGAGCTCCATGGGCCCCAAATCAACTCGAGATGAGGCCCGCTTCCCCTGCATTGACTCCAGAGCCATCCCCCGTTCCCCATCAAACACGACCTGAGGCTTGACTCCCTTTAGGCAACTCCAGAGGTTCCCCGAGAACAACGGGCCAAGTCTAGAGGAGAGTACCAAGTTCAGCAGAGCAACAACTCGAGGACTGCTCCGTGTACCCCAAATTGCCTCGAGATGAGAGCTGATTCCCTCGCTTAGACTCAAGACGTAGGCCACCTTTCCACAAGCCCCTCAAGAGGAGGCTTCTCTCAGCAATAGGTATGAGGGAGGGACCCTGAGATTGCTGCCTCAATGGGCATATACACCGAGAAGCCCTGACTCGAAAGGAGGCCGGCTTTCCTTGCAGTGGCTTGAATACAGTCTAGTCTTTCATCTCACAAGGTGAAGGGATGTCTGCACCACCTGTGGAGTCCCTAGAGAAAGCCCTAGGTCCCCGACTCCTTTCGACGGAATGCCTCACATGCCTCTGACACCTCGAGAGGCACGCAGAGCTCACTGCTTCAAAATTTGACGGAGCCTGACTCCTCTTGAACATTGACAGGAATCCCAGTATCCCTGTGGCTACTGGAAAGGGACCCTGGGTCTCCCGACTCACCTCGAGAAGCGTCCCTTTTGCCCTGCCAAGCCTCGAAGAGACTCCTGAGGTGTCCCCGTAACTCGACAGGAGTCCTGACTTCGTTGAACAAACACGAGGGTTGAAGGGCCATCCCCGCCGTAAGTCGAGAATGTACCCCAGGTCCCCGCCGCAACTCGAGAAAAACCATGAGACTTCCCCCTCCAAGCGAGATGAGATGAGGCCCGATTCCCCTGCACTGCATGCAGAGCAATTCCGTGAGCCCCCTGAAACATGTCAGGAGCCTCGACTTGCTTGATGGATGTCGAGACAGTCCGCAAAAACACTGTCACAAGTAGAGAGGGACCCTGAGGTCACACCAGCATCGCGAAGGAGCTCCATGGGCCCCAAATCAACTCGAGATGAGGCCCGCTTCCCCTTGACTCCAGAGCCATCCCCCGTTCCCCATCAAACACGACCTGAGGCTTGACTCCCTTTAGGCAACTCCAGAGGTTCCCCGAGAACAACGGGCCAAGTCTAGAGGAGTAAAGTTCAGCAGAGCAACTCGAGGACTGCTCCGTGTACCCC
Organism: Odocoileus hemionus; assembly: GCA_020976825.1. Taxonomy (NCBI): domain Eukaryota; kingdom Metazoa; phylum Chordata; class Mammalia; order Artiodactyla; family Cervidae; genus Odocoileus; species Odocoileus hemionus. The sequence goes on along the minus strand of CM037435.1, from coordinate 42,118 downwards.
AAATTGCCTCGAGATGAGAGCTGATTCCCTGGCTTAGACTCAAGACGTAGGCCACCTTTCCACAAGCCCCTCAAGAGGAGGCTTCTCTCAGCAATAGGTATGAGGGAGGGACCCTGAGATTGCTGCCTCAATGGGCATATACACCGAGAAGCCCTGACTCGAAAGGAGGCCGGGTTTCCTTGCAGTGGCTTGAATACAGTCTAGTCTTTCATCTCACAAGGTGAAGGGATGTCTGCACCACCTGTGGAGTCCCTAGAGAAAGCCCTAGGTCCCCGACTCCTTTCGACGGAATGCCTCACATGCCTCTGACACCTCGAGAGGCACGCAGAGCTCACTGCTTCAAAATTTGACGGAGCCTGACTCCTCTTGAACATTGACAGGAATCCCAGTATCCCTGTGGCTACTGGAAAGGGACCCTCTCCCGACTCACCTCGAGAAGCGTCCCTTTTGCCCTGCCAAGCCTCGAAGAGACTCCTGAGGTGTCCCTCGTAACTCGACAGGAGTCCTGACTTCGTTGAACAAACACGAGGGTTGAAGGGCCATCCCCGCCGTAAGTCGAATGTACCCCCCCAGTCCCCGCCGCAACTCGAGAAAAACCATGAGACTTCCCCCTCCAAGCGAGATGAGGCCCGATTCCCCTGCACTGCATGCAGAGCAATTCCGTGAGCCCCCTGAAACATGTCAGGAGCCTCGACTTGCTTGATGGATGTCGAGACAGTCCGCAAAAACACTGTCACAAGTAGAGAGGGACCCTGAGGTCACACCAGCATCGCGAAGGAGCTCCATGGGCCCCAAATCAACTCGAGATGAGGCCCGCTTCCCCTGCATTGACTCCAGAGCCATCCCCCGTTCCCCATCAAACACGACCTGAGGCTTGACTCCCTTTAGGCAACTCCAGAGGTCCCCGAGAACAACGGGCCAAGTCTAGAGGAGTACCAAGTTCAGCAGAGCAACTCGAGGACTGCTCCGTGTACCCCAAATTGCCTCGAGATGAGAGCTGATTCCCTGGCTTAGACTCAAGACGTAGGCCACCTTTCCACAAGCCCCTCAAGAGGAGGCTTCTCTCAGCAATAGGTATGAGGGAGGGACCCTGAGATTGCTGCCTCAATGGGCATATACACCGAGAAGCCCTGACTCGAAAGGAGGCCGGGTTTCCTTGCAGTGGCTTGAATACAGTCTAGTCTTTCATCTCACAAGGTGAAGGGATGTCTGCACCACCTGTGGAGTCCCTAGAGAAAGCCCTAGGTCCCCGACTCCTTTCGACGGAATGCCTCACATGCCTCTGACACCTCGAGAGGCACGCAGAGCTCACTCACTGCTTCAAAATTTGACGGAGCCTGACTCCTCTTGAACATTGACAGGAATCCCAGTATCCCTGTGGCTACTGGAAAGGGGACCCTGGGTCTCCCGACTCACCTCGAGAAGCGTCCTTTTGCCCTGCCAAGCCTCGAAGAGACTCCTGAGGTGTCCCTCGTAACTCGACAGGAGTCCTGACTTCGTTGAACAAACACGAGGGGGTTGAAGGGCCATCCCCGCCGTAAGTCGAGAATGTACCCCAGGTCCCCGCCGCAACTCGAGAAAAACCATGAGACTTCCCCCTCCAAGCGAGATGAGGCCCGATTCCCCTGCACTGCATGCAGAGCAATTCCGTGAGCCCCCTGAAACATGTCAGGAGCCTCGACTTGCTTGATGGATGTCGAGACAGTCCGCAAAAACACTGTCACAAGTAGAGAGGGACCCTGAGGTCACACCAGCATCGCGAAGGAGCTCCATGGGCCCCAAATCAACTCGAGATGAGGCCCGCTTCCCCTGCATTGACTCCAGAGCCATCCCCGTTCCCCATCAAACACGACCTGAGGCTTTGACTCCCTTTAGGCAACTCCAGAGGTTCCCCGAGAACAACGGGCCAAGTCTAGAGGAGTACCAAGTTCAGCAGAGCAACTCGAGGACTGCTCCGTGTACCCCAAATTGCCTCGAGATGAGAGCTGATTCCCTGGCTTAGACTCAAGACGTAGGCCACCTTTCCACAAGCCCCTCAAGAGGAGGCTTCTCTCAGCAATAGGTATGAGGGAGGACCCTGAGATTGCTGCCTCAATGGGCATATACACCGAGAAGCCCTGACTCGAAAGGAGGCCGGGTTTTTCCTTGCAGTGGCTTGAATACAGTCTAGTCTTTCATCTCACAAGGTGAAGGGATGTCTGCACCACCTGTGGAGTCCCTAGAGAAAGCCCTAGGTCCCCGACTCCTTTCGACGGAATGCCTCACATGCCTCTGACACCTCGAGAGGCACGCAGAGCTCACTGCTTCAAAATTTGACGGCCTGACTCCTCTTGAACATTGACAGGAATCCCGTATCCCTGTGGCTACTGGAAAGGGACCCTGGGTCTCCCGACTCACCTCGAGAAGCGTCCTTTTGCCCTGCCAAGCCTCGAAGAGACTCCTGAGGTGTCCCTCGTAACTCGACAGGAGTCCTGACTTCGTTGAACAAACACGAGGGTTGAAGGGCCATCCCCGCCGTAAGTCGAGAATGTACCCCAGGTCCCCGCCGCAACTCGAGAAAAACCATGAGACTTCCCCCTCCAAGCGAGATGAGGCCCGATTCCCCTGCACTGCATGCAGAGCAATTCCGTGAGCCCCCTGAAACATGTCAGGAGCCTCGACTTGCTTGATGGATGTCGAGACAGTCCGCAAAAAAACACTGTCACAAGTAGAGAGGGACCCTGAGGTCACACCAGCATCGCGAAGGAGCTCCATGGGCCCCAAATCAACTCGAGATGAGGCCCGCTTCCCCTGCATTGACTCCAGAGCCATCCCCCGTTCCCCATCAAACACGACCTGAGGCTTGACTCCCTTTAGGCAACTCCAGAGGTTCCCCGAGAACAACGGGCCAAGTCTAGAGGAGTACCAAGTTCAGCAGAGCAACAACTCGAGGACTGCTCCGTGTACCCCAAATTGCCTCGAGATGAGAGCTGATTCCCTGGCTTAGACTCAAGACGTAGGCCACCTTTCCACAAGCCCCTCAAGAGGAGGCTTCTCTCAGCAATAGGTATGAGGGAGGGACCCTGAGATTGCTGCCTCAATGGGCATATACACCGAGAAGCCCTGACTCGAAAGGAGGCCGGGTTTCCTTGCAGTGGCTTGAATACAGTCTAGTCTTTCATCTCACAAGGTGAAGGGATGTCTGCACCACCTGTGGAGTCCCTAGAGAAAGCCCTAGGTCCCCGACTCCTTTCGACGGAATGCCTCACATGCCTCTGACACCTCGAGAGGCACGCAGAGCTCACTGCTTCAAAATTTGACGGAGCCTGACTCCTCTTGAACATTGACAGTCCCAGTATCCCTGTGGCTACTGGAAAGGGACCCTGGGTCTCCCGACTCACCTCGAGAAGCGTCCCTTTTGCCCTGCCAAGCCTCGAAGAGACTCCTGAGGTGTCCCTCGTAACTCGACAGGAGTCCTGACTTCGTTGAACAAACACGAGGGTTGAAGGGCCATCCCCGCCGTAAGTCGAGAATGTACCCCAGGTCCCCGCCGCAACTCGAGAAAAACCATGAGACTTCCCCCTCCAAGCGAGATGAGGCCCGATTCCCCTGCACTGCATGCAGAGCAATTCCGTGAGCCCCCTGAAACATGTCAGGAGCCTCGACTTGCTTGATGGATGTCGAGACAGTCCGCAAAAACACTGTCACAAGTAGAGAGGGACCCTGAGGTCACACCAGCATCGCGAAGGAGCTCCATGGGCCCCAAATCAACTCGAGATGAGGCCCGCTTCCCCTGCATTGACTCCAGAGCCATCCCCCGTTCCCCATCAAGACCTGAGGCTTGACTCCCTTTAGGCAACTCCAGAGGTTCCCCGAGAACAACGGGCCAAGTCTAGAGGAGTACCAAGTTCAGCAGAGCAACTCGAGGACTGCTCCGTGTACCCCAAATTGCCTCGAGATGAGAGCTGATTCCCTGGCTTAGACTCAAGACGTAGGCCACCTTTCCACAAGCCCCTCAAGAGGAGGCTTCTCTCAGCAATAGGTATGAGGGAGGGACCCTGAGATTGCTGCCTCAATGGGCATATACACCGAGAAGCCCTGACTCGAAAGGAGGCCGGGTTTCCTTGCAGTGGCTTGAATACAGTCTAGTCTTTCATCTCACAAGGTGAAGGGATGTCTGCACCACCTGTGGAGTCCCTAGAGAAAGCCCTAGGTCCCCGACTCCTTTCGACGGAATGCCTCACATGCCTCTGACACCTCGAGAGGCACGCAGAGCTCACTGCTTCAAAATTTGACGGAGCCTGACTCCTCTTGAACATTGACAGGAATCCCAGTATCCCTGTGGCTACTGGAAAGGGACCCTGGGTCTCCCGACTCACCTCGAGAAGCGTCCCTTTTGCCCTGCCAAGCCTCGAAGAGACTCCTGAGGTGTCCCTCGTAACTCGACAGGAGTCCTGACTTCGTTGAACAAACACGAGGGTTGAAGGGCCATCCCCGCCGTAAGTCGAGAATGTACCCCAGGTCCCCGCCGCAACTCGAGAAAAACCATGAGACTTCCCCCTCCAAGCGAGATGAGGCCCGATTCCCCTGCACTGCATGCAGAGCAATTCCGTGAGCCCCCTGAAACATGTCAGGAGCCTCGACTTGCTTGATGGATGTCGAGACAGTCCGCAAAAACACTGTCACAAGTAGAGAGGGACCCTGAGGTCACACCAGCATCGCGAAGGAGCTCCATGGGCCCCAAATCAACTCGAGATGAGGCCCGCTTCCCCTGCATTGACTCCAGAGCCATCCCCCGTTCCCCATCAAACACGACCTGAGGCTTGACTCCCTTTAGGCAACTCCAGAGGTTCCCCGAGAACAACGGGCCAAGTCTAGAGGAGTACCAAGTTCAGCAGAGCAACTCGAGGACTGCTCCGTGTACCCCAAATTGCCTCGAGATGAGAGCTGATTCCCTGGCTTAGACTCAAGACGTAGGCCACCTTTCCACAAGCCCCTCAAGAGGAGGCTTCTCTCAGCAATAGGTATGAGGGAGGGACCCTGAGATTGCTGCCTCAATGGGCATATACACCGAGAAGCCCTGACTCGAAAGGAGGCCGGGTTTCCTTGCAGTGGCTTGAATACAGTCTAGTCTTTCATCTCACAAGGTGAAGGGATGTCTGCACCACCTGTGGAGTCCCTAGAGAAAGCCCTAGGTCCCCGACTCCTTTCGACGGAATGCCTCACATGCCTCTGACACCTCGAGAGGCACGCAGAGCTCACTGCTTCAAAATTTGACGGAGCCTGACTCCTCTTGAACATTGACAGGAATCCCAGTATCCCTGTGGCTACTGGAAAGGGACCCTGGGTCTCCCGACTCACCTCGAGAAGCGTCCCTTTTGCCCTGCCAAGCCTCGAAGAGACTCCTGAGGTGTCCCTCGTAACTCGACAGGAGTCCTGACTTCGTTGAACAAACACGAGGGTTGAAGGGCCATCCCGCCGTAAGTCGAGAATGTACCCCAGGTCCCCCGCCGCAACTCGAGAAAAACCATGAGACTTCCCCCTCCAAGCGAGATGAGGCCCGATTCCCCTGCACTGCATGCAGAGCAATTCCGTGAGCCCCCTGAAACATGTCAGGAGCCTCGACTTGCTTGATGGATGTCGAGACAGTCCGCAAAAACACTGTCACAAGTAGAGAGGGACCCTGAGGTCACACCAGCATCGCGAAGGAGCTCCATGGGCCCCAAATCAACTCGAGATGAGGCCCGCTTCCCCTGCATTGACTCCAGAGCCATCCCCCGTTCCCATCAAACACGACCTGAGGCTTGACTCCCTTTAGGCAACTCCAGAGGTTCCCCGAGAACAACGGGCCAAGTCTAGAGGAGTACCCAAGTTCAGCAGAGCAACTCGAGGACTGCTCCGTGTACCCCAAATTGCCTCGAGATGAGAGCTGATTCCCTGGCTTAGACTCAAGACGTAGGCCACCTTTCCACAAGCCCCTCAAGAGGAGGCTTCTCTCAGCAATAGGTATGAGGGAGGGACCCTGAGATTGCTGCCTCAATGGGCATATACACCGAGAAGCCCTGACTCGAAAGGAGGCCGGGTTTCCTTGCAGTGGCTTGAATACAGTCTAGTCTTTCATCTCACAAGGTGAAGGGATGTCTGCACCACCTGTGGAGTCCCTAGAGAAAGCCCTAGGTCCCCGACTCCTTTCGACGGAATGCCTCACATGCCTCTGACACCTCGAGAGGCACGCAGAGCTCACTGCTTCAAAATTTGACGGAGCCTGACTTCTCTGAACATTGACAGGAATCCCAGTATCCCTGTGGCTACTGGAAAGGGACCCTGGGTCTCCCGACTCACCTCGAGAAGCGTCCCTTTTGCCCTGCCAAGCCTCGAAGAGACTCCTGAGGTGTCCCTCGTAACTCGACAGGAGTCCTGACTTCGTTGAACAACACGAGGGTTGAAGGGCCATCCCCGCCGTAAAGTCGAGAATGTACCCCAGGTCCCCGCCGCAACTCGAGAAAAACCATGAGACTTCCCCCTCCAAGCGAGATGAGGCCCGATTCCCCTGCACTGCATGCAGAGCAATTCCGTGAGCCCCCTGAAACATGTCAGGAGCCTCGACTTGCTTGATGGATGTCGAGACAGTCCGCAAAAACACTGTCACAAGTAGAGAGGGACCCTGAGGTCACACCAGCATCGCGAAGGAGCTCCATGGGCCCCAAATCAACTCGAGATGAGGCCCGCTTCCCCTGCATTGACTCCAGAGCCATCCCCCGTTCCCCATCAAACACGACCTGAGGCTTGACTCCCTTTAGGCAACTCCAGAGGTTCCCCGAGAACAACGGGCCAAGTCTAGAGGAGTACCAAGTTCAGCAGAGCAACTCGAGGACTGCTCCGTGTACCCCAAATTGCCTCGAGATGAGAGCTGATTCCCTGGCTTAGACTCAAGACGTAGGCCACCTTTCCACAAGCCTCAAGAGGAGGCTTCTCTCAGCAATAGGTATGAGGGAGGGACCCTGAGATTGCTGCCTCAATGGGCATATACACCGAGAAGCCCTGACTCGAAAGGAGGCCGGGTTTCCTTGCAGTGGCTTGAATACAGTCTAGTCTTTCATCTCACAAGGTGAAGGGATGTCTGCACCACCTGTGGAGTCCCTAGAGAAAGCCCTAGGTCCCCGACTCCTTTCGACGGAATGCCTCACATGCCTCTGACACCTCGAGAGGCACGCAGAGCTCACTGCTTCAAAATTTGACGGAGCCTGACTCCTCTTGAACATTGACAGGAATCCCAGTATCCCTGTGGCTACTGGAAAGGGACCCTGGGTCTCCCGACTCACCTCGAGAAGCGTCCCTTTTGCCCTGCCAAGCCTCGAAGAGACTCCTGAGGTGTCCCTCGTAACTCGACAGGAGTCCTGACTTCGTTGAACAAACACGAGGGTTGAAGGGCCATCCCCGCCGTAAGTCGAGAATGTACCCCAGGTCCCCGCCGCAACTCGAGAAAAACCATGAGACTTCCCCCTCCAAGCGAGATGAGGCCCGATTCCCCTGCACTGCATGCAGAGCAATTCCGTGAGCCCCCTGAAACATGTCAGGAGCCTCGACTTGCTTGATGGATGTCGAGACAGTCCGCAAAAACACTGTCACAAGTAGAGAGGGACCCTGAGGTCACACCAGCATCGCGAAGGAGCTCCATGGGCCCCAAATCAACTCGAGATGAGGCCCGCTTCCCCTGCATTGACTCCAGAGCCATCCCCCGTTCCCCATCAAACACGACCTGAGGCTTGACTCCCTTTAGGCAACTCCAGAGGTTCCCCGAGAACAACGGGCCAAGTCTAGAGGAGTACCAAGTTCAGCAGAGCAACTCGAGGACTGCTCCGTGTACCCCAAATTGCCTCGAGATGAGAGCTGATTCCCTGGCTTAGACTCAAGACGTAGGCCACCTTTCCACAAGCCCCTCAAGAGGAGGCTTCTCTCAGCAATAGGTATGAGGGAGGGACCCTGAGATTGCTGCCTCAATGGGCATATCACCGAGAAGCCCTGACTCGAAAGGAGGCCGGGTTTCCTTGCAGTGGCTTGAATACAGTCTAGTCTTTCATCTCACAAGGTGAAGGGATGTCTGCACCACCTGTGGAGTCCCTAGAGAAAGCCCTAGGTCCCCGACTCCTTTCGACGGAATGCCTCACATGCCTCTGACACCTCGAGAGGCACGCAGAGCTCACTGCTTCAAAATTTGACGGAGCCTGACTCCTCTTGAACATTGACAGGAATCCCAGTATCCCTGTGGCTACTGGAAAGGGACCCTGGTCTCCCGACTCACCTCGAGAAGCGTCCCTTTTGCCCTGCCAAGCCTCGAAGACTCCTGAGGTGTCCCTCGTAACTCGACAGGAGTCCTGACTTCGTTGAACAAACACGAGGGTTGAAGGGCCATCCCCGCCGTAAGTCGAGAATGTACCCCAGGTCCCCGCCGCAACTCGAGAAAAACCATGAGACTTCCCCCTCCAAGCGAGATGAGGCCCGATTCCCCTGCACTGCATGCAGAGCAATTCCGTGAGCCCCCTGAAACATGTCAGGAGCCTCGACTTGCTTGATGGATGTCGAGACAGTCCGCAAAAACACTGTCACAAGTAGAGAGGGACCCTGAGGTCACACCAGCATCGCGAAGGAGCTCCATGGGCCCCAAATCAACTCGAGATGAGGCCCGCTTCCCCTGCATTGACTCCAGAGCTTTTTTTTTTTTTTTTTTTTTTTTTTTTTTTTTTTTTTTTTTCTATTTTTTTTTTTTTTTTTTTGTTTATTTTTTTTTTTTTTTTTTTTTTTTTTTTTTTTTTTTTTTTTTTTTCATTTTTTTTTTTTTTTTTTTTTTTTTTTTTTTTTTTTTTTTTTTTTTTTGATTTTTTTTTTTTTTTTTTTTTTTTTTTTTTTTTTTTTTTTTTTTTTTTTTTTTTTTTTTTTTTTTTTTTTTTTTTTTTTTTTTTTTTTTTATTTTTTTTTTTTTTTTTTTTTTTTTTTTTTTTTTTTTTTTTTTTTTTTTTTTTTTTTTTTTTTTTTTTTTTTTTTTTTTTTTTTTTTTTTTTTTTTTTTTTTTTTTTTTTTTTTTTTTTTTTTTTTTTTTTTTTTTTTTTTTTTTTTTTTTTTTTTTTTTTTTTTTTTTTTTTTTTTTTTTTTTTTTTTTTTTTTTTTTTTTTTTTTTTTTTTTTTTTTTTTTTTTTTTTTTTTTTTTTTTTTTTTTTTTTTTTTTTTTTTTTTTTTTTTTTTTTTTTTTTTTTTTTTTTTTTTTTTTTTTTTTTTTTTTTTTTTTTTTTTTTTTTTTTTTTTTTTTTTTTTTTTTTTTTTTTTTTTTTTTTTTTTTTTTTTTTTTTTTTTTTTTTTTTTTTTTTTTTTTTTTTTTTTTTTTTTTTTTTTTTTTTTTTTTTTTTTTTTTTTTTTTTTTTTTTTTTTTTTTTTTTTTTTTTTTTTTTTTTTTTTTTTTTTTTTTTTTTTTTTTTTTTTTTTTTTTTTTTTTTTTTTTTTTTTTTTTTTTTTTTTTTTTTTTTTTTTTTTTTTTTTTTTTTTTTTTTTTTTTTTTTTTTTTTTTTTTTTTTTTTTTTTTTTTTTTTTTTTTTTTTTTTTTTTTTTTTTTTTTTTTTTTTTTTTTTTTTTTTTTTTTTTTTTTTTTTTTTTTTTTTTTTTTTTTTTTTTTTTTTTTTTTTTTTTTTTTTTTTTTTTTTTTTTTTTTTTTTTTTTTTTTTTTTTTTTTTTTTTTTTGGAGCCTCGACTTGCTTGATGGATGTCGAGACAGTCCGCAAAAACACTGTCACAAGTAGAGAGGGACCCTGAGGTCACACCAGCATCGCGAAGGAGCTCCATGGGCCCCAAATCAACTCGAGATGAGGCCCGCTTCCCCTGCATTGACTCCAGAGCCATCCCCCGTTCCCCATCAAACACGACCTGAGGCTTGACTCCCTTTAGGCAACTCCAGAGGTTCCCCGAAACAACGGGCCAAGTCTAGAGGAGTACCAAGTTCAGCAGAGCAACTCGAGGACTGCTCCGTGTACCCCAAATTGCCTCGAGATGAGAGCTGATTCCCTGGCTTAGACTCAAGACGTAGGCCACCTTTCCACAAGCCCCTCAAGAGGAGGCTTCTCTCAGCAATAGGTATGAGGGAGGGACCCTGAGATTGCTGCCTCAATGGGCATATACACCGAGAAGCCCTGACTCGAAAGGAGGCCGGGTTTCCTTGCAGTGGCTTGAATACAGTCTAGTCTTTCATCTCACAAGGTGAAGGGATGTCTGCACCACCTGTGGAGTCCCTAGAGAAAGCCCTAGGTCCCCGACTCCTTTCGACGGAATGCCTCACATGCCTCTGACACCTCGAGAGGCACGCAGAGCTCACTGCTTCAAAATTTGACGGAGCCTGACTCCTCTTGAACATTGACAGGAATCCCAGTATCCCTGTGGCTACTGGAAAGGGACCCTGGGTCTCCCGACTCACCTCGAGAAGCGTCCCTTTTGCCCTGCCAAGCCTCGAAGAGACTCCTGAGGTGTCCCTCGTAACTCGACAGGAGTCCTGACTTCGTTGAACAAACACGAGGGTTGAAGGGCCATCCCCGCCGTAAGTCGAGAATGTACCCCAGGTCCCCGCCGCAACTCGAGAAAAAAAACCATGAGACTTCCCCCTCAAGCGAGATGATTCCCCTGCACTGCATGCAGAGCAATTCCGTGAGCCCCCCGTGAAATGTCAGGAGCCTCGACTTGCTTGATGGATGTCGAGACAGTCCGCAAAAACACTGTCACAAGTAGAGAGGGACCCTGAGGTCACACCAGCATCGCGAAGGAGCTCCATGGGCCCCAAATCAACTCGAGATGAGGCCCGCTTCCCAACTCATGAGGCTCCAGAGCCATCCCCCAGAGCCCCCCCGTTCCCCAAAACACCTGAGGCTTGACTCCCTTTAGGCAACTCCAGAGGTTCCCCTTGAGAACAACGGGCCAAGTCCAGAGGAGTACCAAGTTCAGCAGAGCAAGTCGAGACTGCTCCGTCGTACCCCAAATTGCCTCGAGATGAGAGCTGATTCCCTGGCTTAGACTCAAGACGTAGGCCACCTTTCCACAAGCCCCTCAAGAGGAGGCTTCTCTCAGCAATAGGTATGAGGGAGGGACCCTGAGATTGCTGCCTGCAATGAGGCTGCCTCAATGGGCATATACACCGAGAAGCCCTGACTCGAAAGGAGGCCGGCTTTCCTTGCAGTGGCTTGAATACAGTCTAGTCTTTCATCTCACAAGGTGAAGGGATGTCTGCACCACCTGTGGAGTCCCTAGAGAAAGCCCTAGGTCCCCGACTCCTTTCGACGAATGCCTCACATGCCTCTGACACCTCGAGAGGCACGGAGAGCTCACTGCTTCAAAATTTGACGGAGCCTGACTCCTCTTGAACATTGACAGGAATCCCAGTATCCCTGTGGCTACTGGAAAGGGACCCTGGGTCTCCCGACTCACCTCGAGAAGCGTCCCTTTTGCCCTGCCAAGCCTCGAAGAGACTCCTGAGGTGTCCCTCGTAACTCGACCAGAGTCCTGACTTCGTTGAACAAACACGAGGGTTGAAGGGCCATCCCCGCCGTAAGTCGAGAATGTACCCCAGGTCCCCGCCGCAACTCGAGAAAAACCATGAGACTTCCCCCCCCAACCAAGCGAGATGAGGCCCCCCCTCCAAGCGAGATGAGGCCCCCCTGCACTGCATGCAGAGCAATTCCGTGAGCCCCCTGAAACATGTCAGGAGCCTCGACTTGCTTGATGGATGTCGAGACAGTCCGCAAAAACACTGTCACAAGTAGAGAGGGACCCTGAGGTCACACCAGCAGCATCGCGAAGGAGCTCCATGGGCCCCAAATCAACTCGAGATGAGGCCCGCTTCCCCTGCATTGACTCCAGAGCCATCCCCCGTTCCCCATCAAACACGACCTGAGGCTTGACTCCCTTTAGGCAACTCCAGAGGTTCCCCGAGGACAACGGGCCAAGTCTAGAGGAGTACCAAGTTCAGCAGAGCAACTCGAGGACTGCTCCGTGTACCCCAAATTGCCTCGAGATGAGAGCTGATTCCCTGGCTTAGACTCAAGACTAGGCCACCTTTCTCACAAGCCCCTCAAGAGGAGGCTTCTCTCAGCAATAGGTATGAGGGAGGGACCCTGAGATTGCTGCCTCAATGGGCCTCAATACACCGAGAAGCCCCCTGACTCGAAAGGAGGCCGGGTTTCCTTGCAGTGGCTTGAATACAGTCTAGTCTTTCATCTCACAAGGTGAAGGGATGTCTGCACCACCTGTGGAGTCCCTAGAGAAAGCCCTAGGTCCCCGACTCCTTTCGACGGAATGCCTCACATGCCTCTGACACCTCGAGAGGCACGCAGAGCTCACTGCTTCAAAATTTGACGGAGCCTGACTCCTCTTGAACATTGACAGGAATCCCAGTATCCCTGTGGCTACTGGAAAGGGACCCTGGGTCTCCCGACTCACCTCGAGAAGCGTCCCTTTTGCCCTGCCAAGCCTCGAAGAGACTCCTGAGGTGTCCCTCGTAACTCGACAGGAGTCCTGACTTCGTTGAACCAAACACGAGGGTTGAAGGGCCATCCCCCCCCGTAAGTCGAGAATGTACCCCAGGTCCCCGCCGCAACTCGAGAAAAACCATGAGACTTCCCCCTCCAAGCGAGATGAGGCCCGATTCCCCTGCACTGCATGCAGAGCAGAGCAATTCCGTGAGCCCCCTGAAACATGTCAGGAGCCTCGACTTGCTTGATGGATGTCGAGACAGTCCGCAAAAACACTGTCACAAGTAGAGAGGGACCCTGAGGTCACACCAGCATCGCGAAGGAGCTCCATGGGCCCCAAATCAACTCGAGATGAGGCCCGCTTCCCCTGCATTGACTCCAGAGCCATCCCCCGTTCCCCATCAAACACGACCTGAGGCTTGACTCCCTTTAGGCAACTCCAGAGGTTCCCCGAGAACAACGGGCCAAGTCTAGAGGAGTACCAAGTTCAGCAGAGCAACTCGAGGACTGCTCCGTGTACCCCAAATTGCCTCGAGATGAGAGCTGATTCCCTGGCTTAGACTCAAGACGTAGGCCACCTTTCCACAAGCCCCTCAAGAGGAGGCTTCTCTCAGCAAATAGGTATGAGGGAGGGACCCTGAGATTGAGGCTTCTCTCAATGGGGGATATACCCTGAGATTGCTGCCTCAATGGGCAAGCCCACCACGAAAAGCCCTGAAAGGCGGGGAGGCCGGCTTTTCCTTGCAGTGGCTTGAATACAGTCTAGTCTTTCATCTCACAAGGTGAAGGGATGTCTGCACCACCTGTGGAGTCCCTAGAGAAAGCCCTAGGTCCCCGACTCCTTTCGACGGAATGCCTCACATGCCTCTGACACCTCGAGAGGCACGCAGAGCTCACTGCTTCAAAATTTGACGGAGCCTGACTCCTCTTGAACATTGACAGGAATCCCAGTATCCCTGTGGCTACTGGAAAGGGACCCTGGGTCTCCCGACTCACTCGAGAAGCGTCCCTTTTGCCCTGCCAAGCCTCGAAGAGACTCCTGAGGTGTCCCTCGTAACTCGACAGGAGTCCTGACTTCGTTGAACAAACACGAGGGTTGAAGGGCCATCCCCGCCGTAAGTAAGTCGAGAATGTACCCCAGGTCCCCGCCGCAACTCGAGAAAAACCATGAGACTTCCCCCTCCAAGCGAGAGAAAAACCCGATTCCCCTGCACTGCATGCAGAGCAATTCCCGTGAGCCCGTGAGCCCCCTGAAACATGTCAGGAGCCTCGACTTGCTTGATGGATGTCGAGACAGTCCGCAAAAACACTGTCACAAGTAGAGAGGGACCCTGAGGTCACACCAGCATCGCGAAGGAGCTCCATGGGCCCCAAATCAACTCGAGATGAGGCCCGCTTCCCCTGCATTGACTCCAGAGCCATCCCCCGTTCCCCATCAAACACGACCTGAGGCTTGACTCCCTTTAGGCAACTCCAGAGGTTCCCCGAGAACAACGGGCCAAGTCTAGAGGAGTACCAAGTTCAGCAGAGCAACTCGAGGACTGCTCCGTGTACCCCAAATTGCCTCGAGATGAGAGAGCTGATTCCCTGGCTTAGACTCAAGACGTAGGCCACCTTTCCACAAGCCCCTCAAGAGGAGGCTTCTCTCAGCAATAGGTATGAGGGAGGGACCCTGAGATTGCTGCCTCAATGGGCATATACACCGAGAAGCCCTGACTCGAAAATGAGGCCGGAGAAGCCCTTGGAGGCCGGGTGGCTGCAGTGGCTTGAATACAGTCTAGTCTTTCATCTCACAAGGTGAAGGGATGTCTGCACCACCTGTGGAGTCCCTAGAGAAAGCCCTAGGTCCCCGACTCCTTTCGACGGAATGCCTCACATGCCTCTGACACCTCGAGAGGCACGCAGAGCTCACTGCTTCAAAATTTGACGGAGCCTGACTCCTCTTGAACATTGACAGGAATCCCAGTATCCCTGTGGCTACTGGAAAGGGACCCTGGGTCTCCCGACTCACCTCGAGAAGCGTCCCTTTTGCCCTGCCAAGCCTCGAAGAGACTCCTGAGGTGTCCCTCGTAACTCGACAGGAGTCCTGACTTCGTTGAACAACACGAGGGTTGAAGGGCCATCCCCGCCGTAAGTCGAGAATGTACCCCAGGTCCCCGCCCGCAGAAAAACGAGAAAAACCCATGAGAAAACCCCTCCAAGCGAGATGAGGCCCGATTCCCCTGCACTGCATGCAGAGCATGCATTCCAATGAGCCCCCCCCTGAAACATGTCAGGAGCCTCGACTTGCTTGATGGATGTCGACACAGTCCGCAAAAACACTGTCACAAGTAGAGAGGGACCCTGAGGTCACACCAGCATCGCGAAGGAGCTCCATGGGCCCCAAATCAACTCGAGATGAGGCCCGCTTCCCCTGCATTGACTCCAGAGCCATCCCCCGTTCCCCATCAAACACGACCTGAGGCTTGACTCCCTTTAGGCAACTCCAGAGGTTCCCCGAGAACAACGGGCCAAGTCTAGAGGAGTACCAAGTTCAGCAGAGCAACTCGAGGACTGCTCCGTGTACCCCAAATTGCCTCGAGATGAGAGCTGATTCCCTGGCTTAGACTCAAGACGTAGGCCACCTTTCCACAAGCCCCTCAAGAGGAGGCTTCTCTCAGCAAAGAGGAGGTATGAGGGAGGGACCCTGAGATTGCTGCCTCAATGGGCATCATATGGGCATAGAAGCCCTGACATCGAAAGAAGCCCTGACTCGAAAGGGGGAGGCCGGGTGCAGTGTGGCTTGAATACAGTCTAGTCTTTCATCTCACAAGGTGAAGGGATGTCTGCACCACCTGTGGAGTCCCTAGAGAAAGCCCTAGGTCCCCGACTCCTTTCGACGGAATGCCTCACATGCCTCTGACACCTCGAGAGGCACGCAGAGCTCACTGCTTCAAAATTTGACGGAGCCTGACTCCTCTTGAACATTGACAGGAATCCCAGTATCCCTGTGGCTACTGGAAAGGGACCCTGGGTCTCCCGACTCACCTCGAGAAGCGTCCCTTTTGCCCTGCCAAGCCTCGAAGAGACTCCTGAGGTGTCCCTCGTAACTCGACAGGAGTCCTGACTTCGTTGAACAAACACGAGGGTTGAAGGGCCATCCCCGCCGTAAGTCGAGAATGTACCCCAGGTCCCCGCCGCCCAACGAGAAAAACCATGAGACTTCCCCCTCCAAGCGAGAAAACCCCATTCCCCCCCTGCCAAGCTGCAGATGAGGCCCGATTCCCCTGCACTGCAATTCCGTGAGCCCCCCCTGAAAATGAAACATGTCAGGAGCCTCGACTTGCTTGATGGATGTCGAGACAGTCCGCAAAAACACTGTCACAAGTAGAGAGGGACCCTGAGGTCACACCAGCATCGCGAAGGAGCTCCATGGGCCCCAAATCAACTCGAGATGAGGCCCAATTCCCCTGCATTGACTCCAGAGCCATCCCCCGTTCCCCATCAAACACGACCTGAGGCTTGACTCCCTTTAGGCAACTCCAGAGGTTCCCCGAGAACAACGGGCCAAGTCTAGAGGAGTACCAAGTTCAGCAGAGCAACTCGAGGACTGCTCCGTGTACCCCAAATTGCCTCGAGATGAGAGCTGATTCCCTGGCTTAGACTCAAGACGTAGGCCACCTTTCCACAAGCCCCTCAAGAGGAGGCTTCTCTCAGCAATAGGTCATGAGGGAGGGAGAGGAGGCTTCTCTAGGATGAGATGCTGCTCATGGGCATATACACCGAGAAGCCCTGACTCGAAAGGAGGCCGGAAGCCCTCCTTGCAGTGGCTTGAATTGCACTTGAGTCTAGTCTAGTCTAGTCTTTCATCTCACAAGGTGAAGGGATGTCTGCACCACCTGTGGAGTCCCTAGAGAAAGCCCTAGGTCCCCGACTCCTTTCGACGGAATGCCTCCTCACATGCCTCTGACACCTCGAGAGGCACGCAGAGCTCACTGCTTCAAAATTTGACGGAGCCTGACTCCTCTTGAACATTGACAGGAATCCCAGTATCCCTGTGGCTACTGGAAAGGGACCCTGGGTCTCCCGACTCACCTCGAGAAGCGTCCCTTTTGCCCTGCCAAGCCTCGAAGAGACTCCTGAGGTGTCCCTCGTAACTCGACAGGAGTCCTGACTTCGTTGAACAAACACGAGGGTTGAAGGGCCATCCCCGCCGTAAGTCGAGAATGTACCCCAGGTCCCCGCCGCAACTCGAGAAAAACCATGAGACTTCCCCCTCCAAGCGAGATGAGAGCCCGATTCCCCTGCACTGCATGCAGAGCAATTCCGTGAGCCCCCCCCTGAACATGTCAGGAGCCAATTCCGTGAGCCCCCTGCTTGACTTGCTTGATGGATGTCGAGACAGTCCGCAAAAACACTGTCACAAGTAGAGAGGGACCCTGAGGTCACACCAGCATCGCGAAGGAGCTCCATGGGCCCCAAATCAACTCGAGATGAGGCCCGCTTCCCCTGCATTGACTCCAGAGCCATCCCCCGTTCCCCATCAAACACGACCTGAGGCTTGACTCCCTTTAGGCAACTCCAGAGGTTCCCCGAGAACAACGGGCCAAGTCTAGAGGAGTACCAAGTTCAGCAGAGAGACTCGAGGACTCAGCTCCGCAGAGTACCCCAAATTGCCTCGAGATGAGAGCTGATTCCCTGGCTTGACTCAAGACGTAGGCCACCTTTCCACAAGCCCCTCAAGAGGAGGCTTCTCTCAGCAATAGGTATTCTCCAGGGACCCTGAGATTGCTGCTGAGCAATGGGCATATACCCTGAGATTGCTGCCCCTGACTCGAAATATAGGCCGAGAAGCCCTGACTTGCAGGAGGCCGGGTGGCTTGCATACAGTCTAGTCTTTACAGTCTCAGTCAAGGTGAAGGAAGGGATGTCTGCACCACCTGTGGAGTCCCTAGAGAAAGCCCTAGGTCCCCGACTCTCCTTTCGACGGAATGCCTCACATGCCTCTGACACCTCGAGAGGCACGCAGAGCTCACTGCTTCAAAAAAATTTGACGGAGCCTGACTCCTCTTGAACATTGACAGGAATCCCAGTATCCCTGTGGCTACTGGAAAGGGACCCTGGGTCTCCCGACTCACCTCGAGAAGCGTCCCTTTTGCCCTGCCAAGCCTCGAAGAGACTCCTGAGGTGTCCCTCGTAACTCGACAGGAGTCCTGACTTCGTTGAACAACACGAGGGTTGAAGGGCCATCCCCGCCGTAAGTCGAGAATGTACCCCAGGTCCCCGCCGCAACTCGAGAAAAACCATGAGACCCCAGGTCCCCTCCAAGCGAGATGAGGCCCGATTCCCCCTGCACTGCATGCCCAGAGCAATTCCCCTGAGCACCCTGCAAAGAGCATGTGAGCAGGAAACCAGAGCCTTGACTTGATGATGACTTGCTTGAGACAGTCCAAAAACACTGTCACAAGTAGAGAGGGACCCTGAGGTCACACCAGCATCGCGAAGGAGCTCCATGGGCCCCAAATCAACTCGAGATGAGGCCCGCTTCCCCTGCTCCAGAGCCATCCCCCCCCGTTCCCCATCAAACACGACCTGAGGCTTGACTCCCTTTAGGCAACTCCAGAGGTTCCCCGAGAGAACAACGGGCCAAGTCTAGAGGAGTACCAAGTTCAGCAGAGCAACTCGAGGACTGCTCCGTGTACCCCAAATTGCCTCGAGATGAGAGCTGATTCCCTGGCTTAGACTCAAGACGTAGGCCACCTTTCCACAAGCCCCTCAAGAGGAGGCTTCTCTCAGCAATAGGTATGAGGGAGGGACCCTGAGATTGCTGCTCAATGGGCATATACACCGAGAAGCCCTGACTCGAAAGGAGGCCGGGTTTCCTTGCAGTGGCTTGAAAAGGAGGCCGGGTTTTGTTGCTTTCATCTCACAAGTCTTTCATCTCACAAGGAAGGGATGCTGCACCACCTGTGGAGTCCCTAGAGAAAGCCCTAGGTCCCCGACTCCTTTCGACGGAATGCCTCACATGCCTCTGACACCTCGAGAGGCACGCAGAGCTCACTGCTTCAAAATTTGACGGAGCCTGACTCCTCTTGAACATTGACAGGAATCCCAGTATCCCTGTGGCTACTGGAAAGGGACCCTGGGTCTCCCGACTCACCTCGAGAAGCGTCCCTTTTGCCCTGCCAAGCCTCGAAGAGACTCCTGAGGTGTCCCTCGTAACTCGACAGGAGTCCTGACTTCGTTGAACAAACACGAGGGTTGAAGGGCCATCCCCGCCGTAAGTCGAGAATGTACCCCAGGTCCCCGCCGCAACTCGAGAAAAACCATGAGACTTCCCCCTCCAAGCGAGATGAGGCCCGATTCCCCTGCACTGCATGCAGAGCAATTCCGTGAGCCCCCTGAAACATGTCAGGAGCCTCGACTTGCTTGATGGATGTCGAGATGTGTCGAGACAGTCCGCAAAAACACTGTCACAAGTAGAGAGGGACCCTGAGGTCACACCAGCATCGCGAAGGAGCTCCATGGGCCCCAAATCAACTCGAGATGAGGCCCGCTTCCCCTGCATTGACTCCAGAGCCATCCCCCGTTCCCCATCAAACACGACCTGAGGCTTGACTCCCTTTAGGCAACTCCAGAGGTTCCCCGAGAACAACGGGCCAAGTCTAGAGGAGTACCAAGTTCAGCAGAGCAACTCGAGGACTGCTCCGTGTACCCCAAATTGCCTCGAGATGAGAGCTGATTCCCTGGCTTAGACTCAAGACGTAGGCCACCTTTCCACAAGCCCCTCAAGAGGAGGCTTCTCTCAGCAATAGGTATGAGGGAGGGACCCTGAGATTGCTGCCTCAATGGGCATATACACCGAGAAGCCCTGACTCGAAAGGAGGCCGGGTTTCCTTGCAGTGGCCCTGAATCGAAAGGAGTCTTTCCTTGCAGTCTTTCATCTCACAAGTCTTTCATCTCAAGGGAAGTCTGTCTGCACCAAGTGGAGGGATGTCTGCCCCACCTGTGGAGTCCCTAGAGAAAGCCCTAGGTCCCCGACTCCTTTCGACGGAATGCCTCACATGCCTCTGACACCTCGAGAGGCACGCAGAGCTCACTGCTTCAAAATTTGACGGAGCCTGACTCCTCTTGAACATTGACAGGAATCCCAGTATCCCTGTGGCTACTGGAAAGGGACCCTGGGTCTCCCGACTCACCTCGAGAAGCGTCCCTTTTGCCCTGCCAAGCCTCGAAGAGACTCCTGAGGTGTCCCTCGTAACTCGACAGGAGTCCTGACTTCGTTGAACAAACACGAGGGTTGAAGGGCCATCCCCGCCGTAAGTCGAGAATGTACCCCAGGTCCCCGCCGCAACTCGAGAAAAACCATGAGACTTCCCCCTCCAAACGAGATGAGGCCCGATTCCCCTGCACTGCATGCAGAGCAATTCCGTGAGCCCCCTGAAACATGTCAGGAGCCTCGACTTGCATGATGGATGTCGAGACATGTCCGAAAAAGTCACTGTCACAAGTCAAAGAGAGGGACCCTGAGGTCACACCAGCATCGCGAAGGAGCTCCATGGGCCCCAAATCAACTCGAGATGAGGCCCGCTTCCCCCCATTGACTCCAGAGCCATCCCCCCCATCCCCATCAAACACGACCTGAGGCTTGACTCCCTTTAGGCAACTCCAGAGGTTCCCCGAGAACAACGGGCCAAGTCTAGAGGAGTACCAAGTTCAGCAGAGCAACTCGAGGACTGCTCCGTGTACCCCAAATTGCCTCGAGATGAGAGCTGATTCCCTGACTTAGACTCAAGACGTAGGCCACCTTTCCACAAGCCCCTCAAGAGGAGGCTTCTCTCAGCAATAGGTATGAGGGAGGGACCCTGAGATTGCTGCCTCAATGGGCATATACACCGAGAAGCCCTGACTCGAAAGGAGGCCGGAGATTTCCTTGCAGAGAAGGCTTGAAAAGGACAGTTTCCTTGCAGTGGCTTGTCTTTCATCTCACAAGGTCACAGGGATGTCTGTCACACCACCTGGAGTCCCTAGAGAAAGCCCTAGAGAAAGCCCCCGGTCCCCGACTCCTTTCGACGGAATGCCTCACATGCCTCTGACACCTCGAGAGGCACGCAGAGCTCACTGCTTCAAAATTTGACGGAGCCTGACTCCTCTTGAACATTGACAGGAATCCCAGTATCCCTGTGGCTACTGGAAAGGGACCCTGGGTCTCCCGACTCACCTCGAGAAGCGTCCCTTTTGCCCTGCCAAGCCTCGAAGAGACTCCTGAGGTGTCCCTCGTAACTCGACAGGAGTCCTGACTTCGTTGAACAAACACGAGGGTTGAAGGGCCATCCCCGCCGTAAGTCGAGAATGTACCCCAGGTCCCCGCCGCAACTCGAGAAAAACCATGAGACTTCCCCCTCCAAGCGAGATGAGGCCCGATTCCCCTGCACTGCATGCAGAGCAATTCCGTGAGCCCCCTGAAACATGTCAGGAGCCTCGACTTGCTTGATGGATGTCGAGACAGTCCGCAAAAACACTGTCACAAGTAGAGAGGGACCCTGAGGTCACACCAGCATCCAGCATCGCGAAGGAGCTCCATGGGCCCCAAATCAACTCGAGATGAGGCCCGCTTCCCCTGCATTGACTCCAGAGCCATCCCCCGTTCCCCATCAAACACGACCTGAGGCTTGACTCCCTTTAGGCAACTCCAGAGGTTCCCCGAGAACAACGGGCCAAGTCTAGAGGAGTACCAAGTTCAGCAGAGCAACTCGAGGACTGCTCCGTGTACCCCAAATTGCCTCGAGATGAGAGCTGATTCCCTGGCTTAGACTCAAGACGTAGGCCACCTTTCCACAAGCCCCTCAAGAGGAGGCTTCTCTCAGCAATAGGTATGAGGGAGGGACCCTGAGATTGCTGCCTCAATGGGCATATACACCGAGAAGCCCTGACTCGAAAGGAGGCCGGGTTTCCTTGCAGTGGCTTGAATACAGTCTAGTCTTTCATCTCACAAGCTGAAGGGATGTCTGCAGTGGCTTGAATACAGTCTAGTCTTTCATCTCACAAGTGGAGGGATCCCTGAGGAGTCCCTAGAGAAAGCCCTAGGTCCCCGACTCCCCGACTCCTTTCGACGGATCACATGCCTCTGACACCTCGAGAGGCACGCAGAGCTCACTGCTTCAAAATTTGACGGAGCCTGACTCCTCTTGAACATTGACAGGAATCCCAGTATCCCTGTGGCTACTGGAAAGGGACCCTGGGTCTCCCGACTCACCTCGAGAAGCGTCCCTTTTGCCCTGCCAAGCCTCGAAGAGACTCCTGAGGTGTCCCTCGTAACTCGACAGGAGTCCTGACTTCGTTGAACAAACACGAGGGTTGAAGGGCCATCCCCGCCGTAAGTCGAGAATGTACCCCAGGTCCCCGCCGCAACTCGAGAAAAACCATGAGACTTCCCCGCCAAGCGAGATGAGGCCCGATTCCCCTGCCCCTGCACTGCATGCAGAGCAATTCCGTGAGCCCCCCCCTGAAACATGTCAGGAGCCTCGACTTGCTTGATGGATGTCGAGACAGTCCGCAAAAACACTGTCACAAGTAGAGAGGGACCCACAAGTAGAGAGGGACCAGGTCACACCAGCATCGCGAAGGAGCTCCATGGGCCCCAAATCAACTCGAGATGAGGCCCGCTTCCCCTGCATTGACTCCAGAGCCATCCCCCGTTCCCCATCAAACACGACCTGAGGCTTGACTCCCTTTAGGCAACTCCAGAGGTTCCCCGAGAACAACGGGCCAAGTCTAGAGGAGTACCAAGTTCAGCAGAGCAACTCGAGGACTGCTCCGTGTACCCCAAATTGCCTCGAGATGAGAGCTGATTCCCTGGCTTAGACTCAAGACGTAGGCCACCTTTCCACAAGCCCCTCAAGAGGAGGCTTCTCTCAGCAATAGGTATGAGGGAGGGACCCTGAGATTGCTGCCTCAATGGGCATATACACCGAGAAGCCCTGACTCGAAAGGAGGCCGGGTTTCCTTGCAGTGGCTTGAATACAGTCTAGTCTTTCATCTCACAAGGTGAAGGGATGTCTGCACCACCTGTGGAGTCCCTAGAGAAAGCCCTAGGTCCCCGACTCCCTAGGTTCCCCGACGGAATGCCTCACATGCCTCTGCCTCTGACACCTCGAGAGGCACGCAGAGCTCACTGCTTCAAAATTTGACGGAGCCTGACTCCTCTTGAACATTGACAGGAATCCCAGTATCCCTGTGGCTACTGGAAAGGGACCCTGGGTCTCCCGACTCACCTCGAGAAGCGTCCCTTTTGCCCTGCCAAGCCTCGAAGAGACTCCTGAGGTGTCCCTCGTAACTCGACAGGAGTCCTGACTTCGTTGAACAACACGAGGGTTGAAGGGCCATCCCCGCCGTAAGTCGAGAATGTACCCCAGGTCCCCGCCGCAACTCGAGAAAAACCATGAGACTTCCCCCTCCAAGCGAGATGAGGCCCGATTCCCCTGCACTGCATGCAGAGCAATTCCGTGAGCCCCCTGAAACATGTCAGGAGCCTCGACTTGCTTGATGGATGTCGAGACAGTCCGCAAAAACACTGTCACAAGTAGAGAGGGACCCTGAGGTCACACCAGTCACAGAGTAGCGAGAGGGGAGGTCACACCAGCATCGCGAAGGAGCTCCATGGGCCCCAAATCAACTCGAGATGAGGCCCGCTTCCCCTGCATTGACTCCAGAGCCATCCCCCGTTCCCCATCAAACACGACCTGAGGCTTGACTCCCTTTAGGCAACTCCAGAGGTTCCCCGAGAACAACGGGCCAAGTCTAGAGGAGTACCAAGTTCAGCAGAGCAACTCGAGGACTGCTCCGTGTACCCCAAATTGCCTCGAGATGAGAGCTGATTCCCTGGCTTAGACTCAAGACGTAGGCCACCTTTCCACAAGCCCCTCAAGAGGAGGCTTCTCTCAGCAATAGGTATGAGGGAGGGACCCTGAGATTGCTGCCTCAATGGGCATATACACCGAGAAGCCCTGACTCGAAAGGAGGCCGGGTTTCCTTGCAGTGGCTTGAATACAGTCTAGTCTTTCATCTCACAAGGTGAAGGGATGTCTGCACCACCTGTGGAGTCCCTAGAGAAAGCCCTAGGTCCCCGACTCCTTTCGACCCCGACCCCCTGCCTCACATGCCTCCTGACACCTCGAGAGGCACGACAGAGCACGCAGAGCTCACTGCTTCAAAATTTGACGGAGCCTGACTCCTCTTGAACATTGACAGGAATCCCAGTATCCCTGTGGCTACTGGAAAGGGACCCTGGGTCTCCCGACTCACCTCGAGAAGCGTCCCTTTTGCCCTGCCAAGCCTCGAAGAGACTCCTGAGGTGTCCCTCGTAACTCGACAGGAGTCCTGACTTCGTTGAACAAACACGAGGGTTGAAGGGCCATCCCCGCCGTAAGTCGAGAATGTACCCCAGGTCCCCGCCGCAACTCGAGAAAAAAAACATGAGACTTCCCCCTCCAAGCGAGATGAGGCCCGATTCCCCTGCACTGCATGCAGAGCAATTCCGAGCCCCCTGAAACCCATGCACTGCAGAGAGTGAGCCTCGAAACATGCTTGATGATGTGATGAGATGGATCCGCAAAAACACTGTCACAAGTAGAGAGGGACCCTGAGGTCACACCAGCATCGCGAAGGAGCTCCATGGGCCCCAAATCAACTCGAGATGAGGCCCGCTTCCCCCGCTTCCCCTGCATTGACTCCAGAGCCATCCCCCGTTCCCCATCAAACACGACCTGAGGCTTGACTCCCTTTAGGCAACTCCAGAGGTTCCCCGAGAACAACGGGCCAAGTCTAGAGGAGTACCAAGTTCAGCAGAGCAACTCGAGGACTGCTCCGTGTACCCCAAATTGCCTCGAGATGAGAGCTGATTCCCTGGCTTAGACTCAAGACGTAGGCCACCTTTCCACAAGCCCCTCAAGAGGAGGCTTCTCTCAGCAATAGGTATGAGGGAGGGAGGGAGAGATTGCTGCCTCAATGGGCATATATACACGAGAATAGCCCTGACTCGAAAGGAGGCCGGAAGCTTGCAGTGGCTTGAATACAGTCTAGTCTTTCATCTCACAAGGTGAAGGGATGTCTGCACCACCTGTGGAGTCCCTAGAGAAAGTCCCTAGGTCTGTCCACTCCTTTCGACGAAGAATCTGCCTCACAAGCCTCCCCCCCGACTCCTTTCGACGAATGCCTCACACGACACCTCGAGAGGCACGCAGAGCTCACTGCACACGCAGAGCTCACTTCAAAATTTGACGGAGCCTGACTCCTCTTGAACATTGACAGGAATCCCAGTATCCCTGTGGCTACTGGAAAGGGACCCTGGGTCTCCCGACTCACCTCGAGAAGCGTCCCTTTTGCCCTGCCAAGCCTCGAAGAGACTCCTGAGGTGTCCCTCGTAACTCGACAGGAGTCCTGACTTCGTTG
Organism: Odocoileus hemionus; assembly: GCA_020976825.1. Taxonomy (NCBI): domain Eukaryota; kingdom Metazoa; phylum Chordata; class Mammalia; order Artiodactyla; family Cervidae; genus Odocoileus; species Odocoileus hemionus. Next base: position 17,210 of record CM037435.1, on the reverse strand, counting down.
AACAAACACGAGGGTTGAAGGGCCATCCCCGCCGTAAGTCGAGAATGTACCCCAGGTCCCCGCCGCAACTCGAGAAAAAACCATGAGACTTCCCCCTCCAAGCGAGATGAGGCCCGATTCCCCTGCACTGCATGCAGAGCAATTCCGTGAGCCCCCTGAAACATGTCAGGAGCCTCGACTTGCTTGATGGATGTCGAGACAGTCCGAAAAACACTGTCACAAAGAGAGGGACACAGGTCACACCAGGTCACACCACAAGGAGAGGGACATGGGCCCAAATCAACAGCGAGAGCTCCAGGCCCCCCCCTTCCAACTCGAGATGAGGCCCGCTTCCCCTGCATTGACTCCAGAGCCATCCCCCCCGTTCCCCATCAAACACGACCTGAGGCTTGACTCCCTTTAGGCAACTCCAGAGGTTCCCCGAGAACAACGGGCCAAGTCTAGAGGAGTACCAAGTTCAGCAGAGCAACTCGAGGACTGCTCCGTGTACCCCAAATTGCCTCGAGATGAGAGCTGATTCCCTGGCTTAGACTCAAGACGTAGGCCACCTTTCCACAAGCCCCTCAAGAGGAGGCTTCTCTCAGCAATAGGTATGAGGGAGGGACCCTGATTGCTGCCTCAATGGGCATATACACCGAGAAGCCCTGACTCGAAAGGAGGCCGGGTTTCCTTGCAGTGGCTTGAATACAGTCTAGTCTTTCATCTCACAAGGTGAAGGGATGTCTGCACCACCTGTGGAGTCCCTAGAGAAAGCCCTAGGTCCCCGACTCCTTTCGACGGAATGCCTCACATGCCTCTGACACCTCGACAGGCACGCAGAGCTCACTGCTTCAAAAAATGCTTCACGGAGCCTGACTCCTCTTTGAACTCCTCTTGAACATTGACAGAATCAGGAATCCCAGTATCCCTGTGGCTACTGGAAAGGGACCCTGGGTCTCCCGACTCACCTCGAGAAGCGTCCCTTTTGCCCTGCCAAGCCTCGAAGAGACTCCTGAGGTGTCCCTCGTAACTCGACAGGAGTCCTGACTTCGTTGAACAAACACGAGGGTTGAAGGGCCATCCCCGCCGTAAGTCGAGAATGTACCCCAGGTCCCCGCCGCAACTCGAGAAAAAAAAAAATGAGACTTCCCCCTCCAAGCGAGATGAGGCCCGATTCCCCTGCACTGCATGCAGAGCAATTCCCCTGAGCCCCCTGAAACATGTCAGGAGCCCCCCTTGCTGATGGATGTCGAGACAGTCCGCAAAATGTCGAGACAGTCACACTGTCAGTAGAGAGGAGAGAGGTCACAGTCAGCAGCAAGGAGCTCCATGGGCCCCAAATCAACTCGAGATGAGGCCCCCCAAATCAGCCCCTGACTCCAGAGAGGCCAGAGCCCCCCCTGCATTGACTCCAGAGCCATCCCCCGTTCCCCATCAAACACGACCTGAGGCTTGACTCCCTTTAGGCAACTCCAGAGGTTCCCCGAGAACAACGGGCCAAGTCTAGAGGAGTACCAAGTTCAGCAGAGCAACTCGAGGACTGCTCCGTGTACCCCAAATTGCCTCGAGATGAGAGCTGATTCCCTGGCTTAGACTCTAGACGTAGGCCACCTTTCCACAAGCCCCTCAAGAGGAGGCTTCTCTCAGCAATAGGTATGAGGGAGGGACCCTGAGATTGCTGCCTCAATGGGCATATACACCGAGAAGCCCTGACTCGAAAGGAGGCCGGGTTTCCTTGCAGTGGCTTGAATACAGTCTAGTCTTTCATCTCACAAGGTGAAGGGATGTCTGCACCACCTGTGGAGTCCCTAGAGAAAGCCCTAGGTCCCCCTAGACTCCTTTCGACGGAATGCCTCACATGCCTCTGACACCTCGAGAGGCACGCAGAGCTCACTGCTTCAAAATTTGACGGAGCCTGAGCTCTCCTCAAAATTTGACGGATTGACAGAACAATGACAGGAATCCCAGTATCCCTGTGGCTACTGGAAAGGGACCCTGGGTCTCCCGACTCACCTCGAGAAGCGTCCCTTTTGCCCTGCCAAGCCTCGAAGAGACTCCTGAGGTGTCCCTCGTAACTCGACAGGAGTCCTGACTTCGTTGAACAAACACGAGGGTTGAAGGGCCATCCCCGCCGTAAGTCGAGAATGTACCCCAGGTCCCCGCCGCAACTCGAGAAAAACCATGAGACTTCCCCCTCCAAGCGAGATGAGGCCCGATTCCCCTGCACTGCATGCAGAGCAATTCCGTGAGCCCCCTGAAACATGTCAGGAGCCTCGACTTGCTTGATGGATGTCGAGACAGTCCGTAAAAACACTGTCACAAGTAGAGAGGGACCCTGAGGTCACACCAGCATCGCGAAGGAGCAGATGGGCCCAAATCAACTCGAGATGAGGCCCGGAGCCCATGGGCCCCAAATCAACTCCAGAGGCCCGCCCCCATTCCCCCCCCCCACACGACCCACAAACACCCTGAGGCTTGACCTGAGGCTTGACTCCCTTAGGCAACTCCAGAGGTTCCCCGAGAGAAAACGGGCCAAGTCTAGAGGAGTACCAAGTTCAGCAGAGCAACTCGAGGACTGCTCCGTGTACCCCAAATTGCCTCGAGATGAGAGCTGATTCCCTGGCTTAGACTCAAGACGTAGGCCACCTTTCCACAAGCCCCTCAAGAGGAGGCTTCTCTCAGCAATAGGTATGAGGGAGGGACCCTGAGATTGCTGCCTCAATGGGCATATACACCGAGAAGCCCTGACTCGAAAGGAGGCCGGCTTTCCTTGCAGTGGCTTGAATACAGTCTAGTCTTTCATCTCACAAGGTGAAGGGATGTCTGCACCACCTGTGGAGTCCCTAGAGAAAGCCCTAGGTCCCCGACTCCTTTCGACGGAATGCCTCACATGCCTCTGACACCTCGAGAGGCACGCAGAGCTCACTGCTTCAAAATTTGACGGAGCCTGACTCCTCTTGAACATTGACAGGAAACATCCATTGACAGTATCCCTGTGGCCCAGTATCTGGAAAAAGGGACTGGGTCCGACTCACCTCGAGAAGCGTCCCTTTTGCCCTGCCAAGCCTCGAAGAGACTCCTGAGGTGTCCCTCGTAACTCGACAGGAGTCCTGACTTCGTTGAACAAACACGAGGGTTGAAGGGCCATCCCCGCCGTAAGTCGAGAATGTACCCCAGGTCCCCGCCGCAACTCGAGAAAAACCATGAGACTTCCCCCTCCAAGCGAGATGAGGCCCCCGATTCCCCTGCACTGCATGCAGAGCAATTCCGTGAGCCCCCTGAAACATGTCAGGAGCCTCGACTTGCTTGATGGATGTCGAGACAGTCCGCAAAAAAAACTGTCACAAGTAGAGAGGGACCCTGAGGTCACACCAGCATCACGAAGGAGCTCCATGGGCCCCAAATCAACTCGAGATGAGGCCCGCTTCCCCTGCATTGACTCCAGAGCCATCCCCCCCAACCCCCCCCCCCCCCATCAACACCCGCTTCCCCATGAGGCTTGACCCCTTTAGGCCTGAGGCTTGACTCCCTTAGGTTTTAGGCAACTCCAGAGGTTCCCCGAGAACAACGGGCCAAGTCTAGAGGAGTACCAAGTTCAGCAGAGCAACTCGAGGACTGCTCCGTGTACCCCAAATTGCCTCGAGATGAGAGCTGATTCCCTGGCTTAGACTCAAGACGTAGGCCACCTTTCCACAAGCCCCTCAAGAGGAGGCTTCTCTCAGCAATAGGTATGAGGGAGGGACCCTGAGATTGCTGCCTCAATGGGCATATACACCGAGAAGCCCTGACTCGAAAGGAGGCCGGGTTTCCTTGCAGTGGCTTGAATACAGTCTAGTCTTTCATCTCACAAGGTGAAGGGATGTCTGCACCACCTGTGGAGTCCCTAGAGAAAGCCCTAGGTCCCCGACTCCTTTCGACGGAATGCCTCACATGCCTCTGACACCTCGAGAGGCCTCGCAGAGCACTCACTGCTCACACTGCAAAATTTGACGGAGCCTGACTCCTCTTGAACATTGACAGGAATCCCAGTATCCCTGTGGCTACTGGAAAGGGACCCTGGGTCTCCCGGGTCCCGGGTCTCCCGACTCACTCGAGAAGCGTCCCTTTTGCCCTGCCAAGCCTCGAAGAGACTCCTGAGGTGTCCCTCGTAACTCGACAGGAGTCCTGACTTCGTTGAACAAACACGAGGGTTGAAGGGCCATCCCCGCCGTAAGTCGAGAATGTACCCCAGGTCCCCGCCGCAACTCGAGAAAAACATGAGACTTCCCCCTCCAAGCGAGATGAGGCCCGATTCCCCTGCACTGCATGCAGAGCAATTCCGTGAGCCCCCTGAAACATGTCAGGAGCCTCGACTTGCTTGATGGATGTCGAGACAGTCCGCAAAAACACTGTCACAAGTAGAGAGGGACCCTGAGGTCACACCAGCATCGCGAAGGAGCTCCATGGGCCCCAAATCAACTCGAGATGAGGCCCGCTTCCCCCATGCATTGACTCCAGAGAGGGCCATCCCCCATCACTTCCCCATCAAAAACGACCCCCCCCCTTGACTCCCTTTAGGCAACTCCAGAGGTTCCCCCAGAACAACGGGCCAAACGGGCCAAGTCTAGAGGAGTACCAAGTTCAGCAGAGCAACTCGAGGACTGCTCCGTGTACCCCAAATTGCCTCGAGATGAGAGCTGATTCCCTGGCTTAGACTCAAGACGTAGGCCACCTTTCCACAAGCCCCTCAAGAGGAGGCTTCTCTCAGCAATAGGTATGAGGGAGGGAGGGAGATTGCTGCCTCAATGGGCATATACACCGAGAAGCCCTGACTCGAAAGGAGGCCGGCTTTCCTTGCAGTGGCTTGAATACAGTCTAGTCTTTCATCTCACAAGGTGAAGGGATGTCTGCACCACCTGTGGAGTCCCTAGAGAAAGCCCTAGGTCCCCGACTCCTTTCGACGGAATGCCTCACATGCCTCTGACACCTCGAGAGGCACGCAGAGCTCACTGCTTCAAAATTTGACGGAGCCTGACTCCTCTTGAACATTGACAGGAATCCCAGTATCCCTGTGGCTACTGGAAAGGGACCCTGGGTCTCCCGGGACTCACCCCTCGAGACTCACCTCGAGAAGCGTCCGTTTTTCCTGCCAAGCCTCGAAGAGACTCCTGAGGTGTCCCTCGTAACTCGACAGGAGTCCTGACTTCGTTGAACAAACACGAGGGTTGAAGGGCCATCCCCGCCGTAAGTCGAGAATGTACCCCAGGTCCCCGCCGCAACTCGAGAAAAAAAAAATGAGACTTCCCCCTCCAAGCGAGATGAGGCCCGATTCCCCTGCACTGCATGCAGAGCAATTCCGTGAGCCCCCTGAAACATGTCAGGAGCCTCGACTTGCTTGATGGATGTCGAGACAGTCCGCAAAAACACTGTCACAAGTAGAGAGGGACCCTGAGGTCACACCAGCATCGCGAAGGAGCTCCATGGGCCCCAAATCAACTCGAGATGAGGCCCGCTTCCCCTGCATTGACTCCAGAGCCATCCCCCGTTCCCCATCAAACCATCCCCCGACCCATGAGGCTTGAGGCTCCCTTTTAGGCAACTCCAGAGGTTCCCCCCTTTACAACGAGCCCCGAAGTCTAGAGGAGTAGCCAAGTTCAGCAGTTCAGCAGAGCAACTCGAGGACTGCTCCGTGTACCCCAAATTGCCTCGAGATGAGAGCTGATTCCCTGGCTTAGACTCAAGACGTAGGCCACCTTTCCACAAGCCCCTCAAGAGGAGGCTTCTCTCAGCAATAGGTATGAGGGAGGGACCCTGAGATTGCTGCCTCAATGGGCATATACACCGAGAAGCCCTGACTCGAAAGGAGGCCGGCTTTCCTTGCAGTGGCTTGAATACAGTCTAGTCTTTCTTCACAAGCAAAGGGATGTCTGCACCACCTGTGGAGTCCCTAGAGAAAGCCCTAGGTCCCCGACTCCTTTCGACGGAATGCCTCACATGCCTCTGACACCTCGAGAGGCACGCAGAGCTCACTGCTTCAAAATTTGACGGAGCCTGACTCCTCTTGAACATTGACAGGAATCCCAGTATCCCTGTGGCTACTGGAAAGGGACCCCTGGGTCTCCCGACTCACCTCGAGAAGCGTCCCTTTTCGAGAAGCGTCCCTGCCAAGCCTCGAAGCCTCGAGACTCCTGAGGTGTCCCTCGTAACTCGACAGGAGTCCTGACTTCGTTGAACAAAACACGAGGGTTGAAGGGCCATCCCCGCCGTAAGTCGAGAATGTACCCCAGGTCCCCGCCGCAACTCGAGAAAAACCATGAGACTTCCCCCTCCAAGCGAGATGAGGCCCGATTCCCCTGCACTGCATGCAGAGCAATTCCGTGAGCCCCCTGAAACATGTCAGGAGCCTCGACTTGCTTGATGGATGTCGAGACAGTCCGCAAAAACACTGTCACAAGTAGAGAGGGACCCTGAGGTCACACCAGCATCGCGAAGGAGCTCCATGGGCCCCAAATCAACTCGAGATGAGGCCCGCTTCCCCTGCATTGACTCCAGAGCCATCCCCCCCGTTCCCCATCAAACACGACCTGAGGCTTGACTCCCTTTAGGCAACTCCAGAGGTTCCCCGAGAACAACGGGCCAAGTCTAGAGGAGTTCCCCAAGTTCAGCAGAGCAGAGGAGTACCAAGTTCAGCAGCAGCAGCACTCGAGGACTGCTCCGTGTACCCCAAATTGCCTCGAGATGAGAGCTGATTCCCTGGCTTAGACTCAAGACGTAGGCCACCTTTCCACAAGCCCCTCAAGAGGAGGCTTCTCTCAGCAATAGGTATGAGGGAGGGACCCTGAGATTGCTGCCTCAATGGGCATATACACCGAGAAGCCCTGACTCGAAAGGAGGCCGGGTTTCCTTGCAGTGGCTTGAATACAGTCTAGTCTTTCATCTCACAAGGTGAAGGGATGTCTGCACCACCTGTGGAGTCCCTAGAGAAAGCCCTAGGTCCCCGACTCCTTTCGACGGAATGCCTCACATGCCTCTGACACCTCGAGAGGCACGCAGAGCTCACTGCTTCAAAACGACGAGCTGAGCTCTCTCTTGAACATTGACAGGAATCCCAGTATCCCTGTGGCTACTGGAAAGGGACCCTGGGTCTCCCGACTCACCTCCCTGAAGGAAAGGGGGGGACTTGCCCCCGACCAAGAAGCGTCCTTTTGCCCTGCCTCGAAGAAGCTCCTGAGAGACTCCTGAGGTGTCCCTCGTAACTCGACAGGAGTCCTGACTTCGTTGAACAAACACGAGGGTTGAAGGGCCATCCCCGCCGTAAGTCGAGAATGTACCCCAGGTCCCCGCCGCAACTCGAGAAAAACCATGAGACTTCCCCCTCCAAGCGAGATGAGGCCCCGATTCCCCTGCACTGCATGCAGAGCAATTCCGTGAGCCCCCTGAAACATGTCAGGAGCCTCGACTTGCTTGATGGATGTCGAGACAGTCCGCAAAAACACTGTCACAAGTAGAGAGGGACCCTGAGGTCACACCAGCATCGCGAAGGAGCTCCATGGGCCCCAAATCAACTCGAGATGAGGCCCGCTTCCCCTGCATTGACTCCAGAGCCATCCCCCGTTCCCCATCAAACACGACCTGAGGCTTGACTCCCTTTAGGCAACTCCAGAGGTTCCCCCCAGAACAACGGGCCAAGTCTAGAGGAGTACCAAGTTCAGCAGAGCAACTCGAGTCTGAGTACTCAGCAGTGTACACTCTCGAGGATGCTCCGTGTACCCCAAATTGCCTCGAGATGAGAGCTGATTCCCTGGCTTAGACTCAAGACGTAGGCCACCTTTCCACAAGCCCCTCAAGAGGAGGCTTCTCTCAGCAATAGGTATGAGGGAGGGACCCTGAGATTGCTGCCTCAATGGGCATATACACCGAGAAGCCCTGACTCGAAAGGAGGCCGGGCCCTTGCAGTGGCTTGAATACAGTCTAGTCTTTCATCTCACAAGGTGAAGGGATGTCTGCACCACCTGTGGAGTCCCTAGAGAAAGCCCTAGGTCCCCGACTCCTTTCGACGGAATGCCTCACATGCCTCTGACACTCCGAGAGGCACGCAGAGCTCACTGCTCAAAATTTGACGGAGCCTGACTCCTCTTGAACATTGACAGGAATCCCCTATCCCTGTGGCTACTGGAAAGGGACCCTGGGTCCCTCCCCCTCTCACCTCTACTGAAGCGTCCCTGGGTTGCCCTGCCACTCCTCGAAGAGACCCTTTTGCCTGAGAAGCGTCCTGTTGCCCTCGTCGAAGAGACTCCTGAGGTGTCCCTCGTAACTCGACAGGAGTCCTGACTTCGTTGAACAAACACGAGGGTTGAAGGGCCATCCCCGCCGTAAGTCGAGAATGTACCCCAGGTCCCCGCCGCAACTCGAGAAAAACCATGAGACTTCCCCCTCCAAGCGAGATGAGGCCCGATTCCCCTGCACTGCATGCAGAGCAATTCCGTGAGCCCCCTGAAACATGTCAGGAGCCTCGACTTGCTTGATGGATGTCGAGACAGTCCGCAAAAACACTGTCACAAGTAGAGAGGGACCCTGAGGTCACACCAGCATCGCGAAGGAGCTCCATGGGCCCCAAATCAACTCGAGATGAGGCCCGCTTCCCCTGCATTGACTCCAGAGCCATCCCCCCAGTTCCCCATCAAACACGACCTGAGGCTTGACTCCCTTTAGGCAACTCCAGAGGTTCCCTCCCTTTAGACAACGGGCCAAGTCTAGAGGAGTACCAAGTTCAGCAGAGCAACTCGAGGACTGCTCCGTGTACCCCAAAAATGCCTCGAGATGAGAAATTGCTGAGAGCTGATTCCCTGGCTTAGACTCAAGACGTAGGCCACCTTTCCACAAGCCCCTCAAGAGGAGGCTTCTCTCAGCAATAGGTATGAGGGAGGGACCCTGAGATTGCTGCCTCAATGGGCATATACACCGAGAAGCCCTGACTCGAAAGGAGGCCGGGTTTCCTTGCAGTGGCTTGAATACAGTCTAGTCTTTCATCTCACAAGGTGAAGGGATGTCTGCACCACCTGTGGAGTCCCTAGAGAAAGCCCTAGGTCCCCGACTCCTTTCGACGGAATGCCTCACATGCCTCTGACACCTCGAGAACCACGCAGAGCTCACTGCTTCAAAATTTGACGGAGCCTGACTCCTCTGAACATTGACAGGAATCCCAGTATCCCTGTGGCTACTGGAAAGGGACCCCTGGGTCTCCCGACTCACCTCGAGAAGCGTCCCTTTTGCCCTGCCAAGCCTCGAAGAGACGACTCCTGAGAAGTCCCTCGTAACTCGACAGGAGAGGTGTCCCTCGTAACTCGACGTTCGACAGGAGTGACTTCGTTGAAACAACAACACGGTTTTGAAGGGCCATCCCCGCCGTAAGTCGAGAATGTACCCCAGGTCCCCGCCGCAACTCGAGAAAAACCATGAGACTTCCCCCTCCAAGCGAGATGAGGCCCGATTCCCCTGCACTGCATGCAGAGCAATTCCGTGAGCCCCCTGAAACATGTCAGGAGCCTCGACTTGCTTGATGGATGTCGAGACAGTCCGCAAAAACACTGTCACAAGTAGAGAGGGACCCTGAGGTCACACCAGCATCGCGAAGGAGCTCCATGGGCCCCAAATCAACTCGAGATGAGGCCCGCTTCCCCTGCATTGACTCCAGAGCCATCCCCCGTTCCCCATCAAACACGACCTGAGGCTTGACTCCCTTTAGGCAACTCCAGAGGTTCCCCGAGAACAACGGGCCAAGTCTAGAGGAGTACCAAGTTCAGCAGAGCAACTCGAGGACTGCTCCTCGTGTACCCCAAATTGCCTCGAGATGCCTGATTCCCTGGCTTAGACTCAAGACGTAGACCAAGACGTAGGCCACCTTTCCACAAGCCCCTCAAGAGGAGGCTTCTCTCAGCAATAGGTATGAGGGAGGGACCCTGAGATTGCTGCCTCAATGGGCATATACACCGAGAAGCCCTGACTCGAAAGGAGGCCGGGTTTCCTTGCAGTGGCTTGAATACAGTCTAGTCTTTCATCTCACAAGGTGAAGGGATGTCTGCACCACCTGTGGAGTCCCTAGAGAAAGCCCTAGGTCCCCGACTCCTTTCGACGGAATGCCTCACATGCCTCTGACACCTCGAGAGCACACAGAGCTCACTGCTTCAAAATTTGACGGAGCCTGACTCCTCTTGAACATTGACAGGAATCCCAGTATCCCTGTGGCTACTGGAAAGGGACCCTGGGTCTCCCGACTCACCTCGAGAAGCGTGTCCTGGAAAGGGCCCTGCCCGAAGCCTCGAAAGCGTCCCTTTTGACTCCTGAAGAGACTCCTGAGTGTGTCCCTCGTAACTCGACAGGAGTCCTGACTTCGTTGAACAAACACGAGGGTTGAAGGGCCATCCCCGCCGTAAGGAGAATGTACCCCAGGTCCCCGCCGCAGAAAAAAAAAAACAAGACTTCCCCCTCCAAGCGAGATGAGGCCCGATTCCCCTGCACTGCATGCAGAGCAATTCCGTGAGCCCCCTGAAACATGTCAGGAGCCTCGACTTGCTTGATGGATGTCGAGACAGTCCGCAAAAACACTGTCACAAGTAGAGAGGGACCCTGAGGTCACACCAGCATCGCGAAGGAGCTCCATGGGCCCCAAATCAACTCGAGATGAGGCCCGCTTCCCCTGCATTGACTCCAGAGCCATCCCCCGTTCCCCATCAAACACGACCTGAGGCTTGACTCCCTTTAGGCAACTCCAGAGGTTCCCCGAGAACAACGGGCCAAGTCTAGAGGAGTACCAAGTTCAGCAGAGCAACTCGAGGACTGCTCCGTGTACCCCGAATTGCCTCGAGATGAGAGCTGATTCCCTGGCTTAGAGAGCTGATTCCCTGGCTTAGACTCAAGACGTAGGCCACCTTTCCACCCCCTCTCAAGGAGGCTTCTCTCAGCAATAGGTATGAGGGAGGGACCCTGAGATTGCTGCCTCAATGGGCATATACACCGAGAAGCCCTGACTCGAAAGGAGGCCGGGTTTCCTTGCAGTGGCTTGAATACAGTCTAGTCTTTCATCTCACAAGGTGAAGGGATGTCTGCACCACCTGTGGAGTCCCTAGAGAAAGCCCTAGGTCCCCGACTCCTTTCGACGGAATGCCTCACATGCCTCTGACACCTCGAGAGGCACGCAGAGCAGAGCTCACTGCTTCAAAATTTGACGGAGCCTGACTCCTCTTGAACATTGACAGGAATCCCAGTATCCCTGTGGCTACTGGAAAGGGACCCTGGGTCTCCCGACTCACCTCGAGAAGCGTCCCTTTTGCCCTGCCAAGCCTCGAAGAGACTCCTGAGGTGTCCCTCGTCGTAACTCGACAGGAGTCCTGACTTCGTTCCTGAACCCTCGTACACTCGACAGGAGTCCTGACTTCGTTGAACAAACCGGGTTGAAGGTTGAAGGGCCCCGCCGTAAGTCGAGAATGTACCCCAGGTCCCCAGGTCCCCGCCGCAACTCGAGAAAAACCATGAGACTTCCCCCTCCAAGCGAGATGAGGCCCGATTCCCCTGCACTGCATGCAGAGCAATTCCGTGAGCCCCCTGAAACATGTCAGGAGCCTCGACTTGCTTGATGGATGTCGAGACAGTCCGCAAAAACACTGTCACAAGTAGAGAGGGACCCTGAGGTCACACCAGCATCGCGAAGGAGCTCCATGGGCCCCAAATCAACTCGAGATGAGGCCCGCTTCCCCTGCATTGACTCCAGAGCCATCCCCCGTTCCCCATCAAACACGACCTGAGGCTTGACTCCCTTTAGGCAACTCCAGAGGTTCCCCCCTTTAACAACGGGCCAAGTCTAGAGGAGTACCAAGTTCAGCAGAGCAAGCTCGAGGAGCTCCGTGTAGTACCCCAAATTGCCTCGAGATGAGAGCTGATTCCCTGGCTTAGACTCAAGACGTAGGCCACCTTTCCACAAGCCCCTCAAGAGGAGGCAAGCCCTCTCAGAGGAGGCTTCTCTCAGCAATAGGTATGAGGGAGGGACCCTGAGATTGCTGCCTCAATGGGCATATACACCGAGAAGCCCTGACTCGAAAGGAGGCCGGGTTTCCTTGCAGTGGCTTGAATACAGTCTAGTCTTTCATCTCACAAGGTGAAGGGATGTCTGCACCACCTGTGGAGTCCCTAGAGAAAGCCCTAGGTCCCCGACTCCTTTCGACGGAATGCCTCACATGCCTCTGACACCTCGAGAGGCACGCAGAGCTCACTGCTCACAAAATTCTGACACGAGCCTGACTCCTCTTGAACATTGACAGGAATCCCAGTATCCCTGTGGCTACTGGAAAGGGACCCTGGGTCTCCCTGACTCACCTCGAGAAGGGTCCCTGGCCCTGCCAAGCCTCGAAGAGACTCCTCGAGAAGTCCCTCCCTTTTGCCCTCGACCGAGGAGTCCTGACTTCGTTGAACCAACGTAGGAGTCCTGAAGGGCCAACTCCCCCTGACTTCGTTGAACAACACGAGGGTTGAAGGGCCATCCCCGTAAGTCCGAGAATGTAATGTACCCCAGGTCCCCGCCGCAACTCGAGAAAAACCATGAGACTTCCCCCTCCAAGCGAGATGAGGCCCGATTCCCCTGCACTGCATGCAGAGCAATTCCGTGAGCCCCCTGAAACATGTCAGGAGCCTCGACTTGCTTGATGGATGTCGAGACAGTCCGCAAAAACACTGTCACAAGTAGAGAGGGACCCTGAGGTCACACCAGCATCGCGAAGGAGCTCCATGGGCCCCAAATCAACTCGAGATGAGGCCCGCTTCCCCTGCATTGACTCCAGAGCCATCCCCCGTTCCCCATCAAACACGACCTGAGGCTTGACTCCCTTTAGGCAACTCCAGAGGTTCCCCGAGAACACACGGGCCAAGTCTAGAGGAGTACCAAGTTCAGCAGAGCAACTCGAGGACTGCTCCGTGTACCCCAAATTGCCTCGAGATGAGAGCTGAGAGAAATTGCCTGGCTTAGACTCAAGACGTAGACCACCTTTCCACAAGCCCCAAAGAGGAGGCTTCTCTCAGCAATAGGGCTTCTGCAATATGGGGAGGGACCCTGAGACCCTGATTCTGCCTCAATGGGCATATACACCGAGAAGCCCTGACTCGAAAGGAGGCCGGGTTTCCTTGCAGTGGCTTGAATACAGTCTAGTCTTTCATCTCACAAGGTGAAGGGATGTCTGCACCACCTGTGGAGTCCCTAGAGAAAGCCCTAGGTCCCCGACTCCTTTCGACGGAATGCCTCACATGCCTCTGACACCTCGAGAGGCACGCAGAGCTCACTGCTTCAAAATTTGACGGAGCCTGACTCCTCTTGAACATTGACAGGAATCCCAGTATCCCTGTGGCTACTGGAAAGGGACCCTGGGTCTCCCGACTCACCTCGAGAAGCGTCCCTTTTGCCCTGCCAAGCCTCGAAGAGACTCCTGAGGTGTCCCTCGTAACTCGACAGGAGTCCTGACTTCGTTGAACAAACACGAGGGTTGAAGGGCCATCCCCGCCGTAAGTCGAGAATGTACCCCAGGTCCCCGCCGCAACTCGAGAAAAACCCCGCCGCAACTGAGAAAAACCATTCCCCCCCCCCTCCAAGCGAGATGAGGCCCGATTCCCCTGCACTGCATGCAGAGCAATTCCGTGAGCCCCCTGAAACATGTCAGGAGCCTCGACTTGCTTGATGGATGTCGAGACAGTCCGCAAAAAAAACACTGTCACAAGTAGAGAGGGACCCTGAGGTCACACCAGCATCGCGAAGGAGCTCCATGGGCCCCAAATCAACTCGAGATGAGGCCCGCTTCCCCTGCATTGACTCCAGAGCCCATCCCCCGTTCCCCATCAAACACGACCTGAGGCTTGACTCCCTTTAGGCAACTCCAGAGGTTCCCCGAGAACAACGGGCCAAGTCTAGAGGAGTACCAAGTTCAGCAGAGCAACTCGAGGACTGCTCCGTGTACCCCAAATTGCCTCGAGATGAGAGCTGATTCCCTGGCTTAGACTCAAGACGTAGGCCACCTTTCCACAAGCCCCTCAAGAGGAGGCTTCTCTCAGCAAGAGGAGGTTCTCTCAGAGGGAGGGACCCTGAGGGATTGGGACCCTGAGATTGCTGCCTCAATGGCATATACACCGAGAAGCCCTGACTCGAAAGGAGGCCGGGTTTTCCTTGCAGTGGCTTGAATACAGTCTAGTCTTTCATCTCACAAGGTGAAGGGATGTCTGCACCACCTGTGGAGTCCCTAGAGAAAGCCCTAGGTCCCCGACTCCTTTCGACGGAATGCCTCACATGCCTCTGACACCTCGAGAGGCACGCAGAGCTCACTGCTTCAAAATTTGACGGAGCCTGACTCCTCTTGAACATTGACAGGAATCCCAGTATCCCTGTGGCTACTGGAAAGGGACCCTGGGTCTCCCGACTCACCTCGAGAAGCGTCCCTTTTGCCCTGCCAAGCCTCGAAGAGACTCCTGAGGTGTCCCTCGTAACTCGACAGGAGTCCTGACTTCGTTGAACAAAACACGAGGGTTGAAGGGCCATCCCCGCCGTAAGTCGAGTCGAGAATGTACCCCAGGTCCCCGCCGCAACTCGAGAAAAAAAACCATGAGACTTCCCCCTCCAAGCGAGAAGCGAGATGAGGCCCGATTCCCCTGCACTGCATGCAGCAGCAATTCCGTCCGTGAGCCCCCTGAAACATGTCAGGAGCCTCGACTTGCTTGATGGATGTCGAGACAGTCCGCAAAAACACTGTCACAAGTAGAGAGGGACCCTGAGGTCACACCAGCATCGCGAAGGAGCTCCATGGGCCCCAAATCAACTCGAGATGAGGCCCGCTTCCCCTGCATTGACTCCAGAGCCATCCCCCGTTTCCCCATCAAACACGACCTGAGGCTTGACTCCCTTTAGGCAACTCCAGAGGTTCCCCGAGAACAACGGGCCAAGTCTAGAGGAGTACCAAGTTCAGCAGAGTAAGTCGAGGACTGCTCCGTGTACCCCAAATTGCCTCGAGATGAGAGCTGATTCCCTGGCTTAGACTCAAGACGTAGGCCACCTTTCCACAAGCCCCAAAGAGGAGGCTTCTCTCAGCAATAGGTATGAGGGAGGGACCCTGAGATTGCTGCCTCAATGGGCATATACACCGAGAAGCCGAGACTCGAAAGGAGGCCGGGTTTCCTTGCAGTGGCTTGAATACAGTCTAGTCTTTCATCTCACAAGGTGAAGGGATGTCTGCACCACCTGTGGAGTCCCTAGAGAAAGCCCTAGGTCCCCGACTCCTTTCGACGGAATGCCTCACATCTGACTCTCGACAGACACGCAGAGCTCACTGCTTCAAAATTTGACGGAGCCTGACTCCTCTTGAACATTGACAGGAATCCCAGTATCCCTGTGACTGGAAAGGGACCCCTGGGTCTCCCGACTCACCTCGAGAAGCGTCCCTTTTGGCCCTGCCAAGCCTCGAAGAGACTCCTGAGGTGTCCCTCGTAACTCGACCCTGGAGTCCTGACTTCGTCGAACAAACACGAGGGTCCTGAAGGGCCATCCCCGCCGTAAGTCGAGAATGTACCCCGAGGGTTGAAGGGCCATCCCCGCCGTAAGTCCCCCCCCCAGCCCGCCCGAGAAAAAAAAACCATGAGACTTCCCCCTCCAAGCGAGATGAGGCCCGATTCCCCTGCACTGCATGCAGCAGCAGCAATTCCGTGAGCCCCCTGAAACATGTCAGGAGCCTCGACTTGCTTGATGGATGTCGAGACAGTCCGCAAAAACACTGTCACAAGTAGAGAGGGACCCTGAGGTCACACCAGCATCGCGAAGGAGCTCCATGGGCCCCAAATCAACTCGAGATGAGGCCCGCTTCCCCTGCATTGACTCCAGAGCCATCCCCCGTTCCCCATCAAACACGACCTGAGGCTTGACTCCCTTTAGGCAACTCCAGAGGTTCCCCGAGAACAACGGGCCAAGTCTAGAGGAGTACCAAGTTCAGCAGAGCAACTCGAGGAGAGCTCCGTGTACCCCAAATTGCCTCGAGATGAGAGCTGATTCCCTGGCTTAGACTCAAGACGTAGGCCACCTTTCCACAAGCCCCTCAAGAGGAGGCTTCTCTCAGCAATAGGTATGAGGGAGGGACCCTGAGATTGCTGCCTCAATGGGCATATACACCGAGAAGCCCTGACTACACGAAAGCCCT
Source organism: Odocoileus hemionus (assembly GCA_020976825.1). Classification (NCBI taxonomy): domain Eukaryota; kingdom Metazoa; phylum Chordata; class Mammalia; order Artiodactyla; family Cervidae; genus Odocoileus; species Odocoileus hemionus. The sequence continues at coordinate 1,038 of CM037435.1, read as the reverse complement.
GACTCGAAAGGCCGGGGTTTCCTTTGTGCTTGAATACAGTCTAGTCTTTCATCTCACAAGGTGAAGGGATGTCTGCACCACCTGTGGAGTCCCTAGAGAAAGCCCTAGGTCCCCGACTCCTTTCGACGGAATGCCTCACATGCCTCTGACACCTCGAGAGGCACGCAGAGCTCACTGCTTCAAAATTTGACGGAGCCTGACTCCTCTTGAACATTGACAGGAATCCCAGTATCCCTGTGGCTACTGGAAAGGGACCCTGGGTCTCCCGACTCACCTCGAGAAGCGTCCCTTTTGCCCTGCCAAGCCTCGAAGAGACTCCTGAGGTGTCCCTCGTAACTCGACAGGAGTCCTGACTTCGTTGAACAAACACGAGGGTTGAAGGGCCATCCCCGCCGTAAGTCGAGAATGTACCCCAGGTCCCCGCCGCAACTCGAGAAAAACCATGAGACTTCCCCCTCCAAGCGAGATGAGGCCCGATTCCCCTGCACTGCATGCAGAGCAATTCCGTGAGCCCCCTGAAACATGTCAGGAGCCTCGACTTGCTTGATGGATGTCGAGACAGTCCGCAAAAACACTGTCACAAGTAGAGAGGGACCCTGAGGTCACACCAGCATCGCGAAGGAGCTCCATGGGCCCCAAATCAACTCGAGATGAGGCCCGCTTCCCCTGCATTGACTCCAGAGCCATCCCCCGTTCCCCATCAAACACGACCTGAGGCTTGACTCCCTTTAGGCAACTCCAGAGGTTCCCCGAGAACAACGGGCCAAGTCTAGAGGAGTACCAAGTTCAGCAGAGCAACTCGAGGACTGCTCCGTGTACCCCAAATTGCCTCGAGATGAGAGCTGATTCCCTGGCTTAGACTCAAGACGTAGGCCACCTTTCCACAAGCCCCTCAAGAGGAGGCTTCTCTCAGCAATAGGTATGAGGGAGGGAGGGATGAGATTGCTGCCTCAATGGGCATATACACACGAGAAGCCCTGACTCGAAAGGAGGCCGGGTTTTCCTTGCAGTGGCTTGAATACAGTCTAGTCTTTCATC
>CM037434.1:66599763-66648629 GCA_020976825.1 Odocoileus hemionus | reverse complement strand
AGAGAGGCAAACACCAGCAAAAGTGACGCAGAAAGTTGCAAGTGTGCAACGGAGCAGGAGGAGATGGCTGTGTGGCGGGGCACGGGAGAGGAGAATGGAGGTGTGAGGGCCCCCCTACCTCGGCCCTAGGGCCTGCTGAGAGTCTGCCCTGTGTACCAAAGGTGCATTGTCCTAGCTCCCGGCGAGACGGCCGGAGGTGCCCAGGCATCAACTCAGCCCCATTGTCTGCGCCATGGCAGTTACTCCTATGGGGAGAGTGGGTGAGGGGCAGGGGGACTTGGTACAGGGGCTGCGTGGTGAGGATGGGGGAGGGGCGGGTGAGCGTCTCGGGGGGAGGCGACAGGCCCTGCGAATGTTCGCCAGAGCCCAGGCCGGGCCCGGGACAGCTCCCTCCCCGGGGCTTCATGCTCTGAGCGGACCAGCTGTGCTTTGTCCCTTCTGAATTTCCTGAGCCCCAGGTGGGGCCCGGCACATAGTAGGTGTTTGTCAGCCTCCACGAATGATGCACACAGGCTCTGCTGGTCGGCTCTGGGTGCCCTGTGAAGGGTTCCTGGTACTGGGCCCCAAACCTCCCAGGACCACTGAGGCTCAGGGTCTCCTCTGGGCAGTGACACCTTTGTGCAGGACAAGGGTGTCTGTGCAGTAGTGCCCATGTGCTGTGCAAGCCCTAAGTGGCCCCCCAGATGCGCCCACTCAGAGCAAAGGGTGCGTGGCTAGGAGGGCCACCATCAGGTGCTGGGGCCTCTGGGCCTGCCTCCCCAAATGGGCCCTCCTGGAAGGCGCAGGCCCGGTGAGACCATCCCCCCACTCTGCGCCTGTCGGCCAGTGTCAGAGCCCAGCAGCAGGCCCGTTTGTTTATTTGCCTGTGCGCCTTGAATCTCTTTCAAACTGAGGGTCAGTGGCACGACCGTGCTGTCCCCAGAGGTCGTGCGGCTGTGTCTCTGATCCTGGGTGTCCTCAGGGACCCCTGGCCTCTCTCAGGAGAACAGCCCACCTCTGGGAGGCTGCCCTGTCACTCAGGGACTCCCTTGCTTCTTAGTGAGACTCCTCTGACCCCTCAGGCTCTGGCTCAGGGTGGCTGACTCGTGGGGGATGTGTCTGCTCACATGTATAAAGGGACTTATTGGGTTAGTCCCAGCTGTGGGGCTGGGGTCCTCAGTGGGGCCTCAGGCCACCCAGTCCAGCCCCACAGCTCCCCAGGCAAACCTGCATCCTTCCGTTGTGGTGAACCCCCTCATCAGCCCTTCCTGACCAGTCCCCTCTTCTGCAGTCCATGCTCTCTCAGCTCAGAGACCCTTTTCTGGAGTCACCCCCTCTAGTCCCCCTGAGGGAACTGGAACTAGAACTGCCCGGAGTCTGTCCTCCAAGTCAGGCATGGTGCCTACAACTCTGGTCTCCCCACCACCCAGCCCAGGGCTCTCCTCCCCAGTCATGGACAGTCAGAGGTGGCTCCCCTGGCCCTCTCATCCTGAGTTCCAGAATTCCTTCCTCAGGTCTGACCCAGCTCAGTTGCTTCCCCTTCTTGTAGCCTACAGCCTTGACCACCAGGTGCCCCCTAGAAAAAGCCTTCAGCTGGCGCAGGGGTCCAGCACCCCCTCCCCCACAGCCACCTGCCATGGGCAGCGTGCTCAGCCTGGCGATATGGTGGTGGCGGGTTGGTGGGCTGTCTGGACACAGGCCCCTTTGTGCCAAGCCCAGCTTGGCTGCTTGGTATGAGGCTCAGCTGCTCCCAGATCCTCACCCAGAGAGAAGAGGGGAGGCTTTGGAGGGGCTGGGGCTGGGGGCTCTCAACTCAAGCTCCCTCTCAGTGTCCCACCTCTCAGATGCTGGCAGCAGCTCCTCAGGTAGGCTGGTGCCCCCGGCACGGGGTGCTGGGGGGCTGGTGAGGGAGGCCCTGCTTGGTACCCTCTGGCAGCCACTCTGCCCTCTGTGCTCCTCTGCCAGGCCTGCCTGCAGCTCCTGCCAGCAGAGGGGAAGCCCAGGGTGGGGGTGGGGGCCTGGAGGGCCCAGGGTGTCCCCACTGGGGGCGGCCTGAAGGGTCAGGCCCCTCATGCCAGTGCCTTGCTGATGGCGGCTTTTCTCCTGTCTGCACAGAGTGGTGCTGTGCCCAGCAAAGGTTCTGCTGTCAGGTTCTGAGCAGGAAGAGGGTGGGATCCCCCAAAGTCGGCCCTGAGCCAGCCCTCTCCCTGCCCACCAGGAGACTTCATGATCCCCTTCATCATTATTCTCATCTCCTGCGGGATGCCCTTCTTCTTCATGGAACTCTCCTTAGGCCAGTTTGCAAGTCAGGGCTGCCTGGGGTTCTGGAGGATCAGCCCCAAGTTCAAAGGTGAGGCCCGGATGTGATACACACATACAAGGGCCTCTGGGGGCCGTGCTGACTCACTCATCCGTATAAAGACCGCCAACCCCTATGGAACCCAGGTGTTGACCCGAGGCCCACATCAATGGCCAAGGCCAGGGACCCATGCTGGGATCCATTGTTTACTTGGCCTCCACCCTCTCCTCCTACCACAGGCATACACAAAAGCCCTTAGCCCTCTCCCCCACTCAGCCTCCAGCTTGCTCCTGCCAAGATTTTGGTCTGCCCCCTTCTGTGGCCCTCCACGAAAGCCTGCCCCTGAGCCCCTTCAAAATTAGCTTCGCATCCTTCAGCTAGGTGTGAGGCTGCTCCTGCCCTTCCCCTCCCCTAGGTGTGGGCTACGTCATGATGCTGGTGTCCACATACATTGGAATCTACTATAACGTGGTCGTCTGCATCACCTTCTACTACTACTTCTCGTCCATGACGCTCTGGACCTACTGTAGTAACCCTTGGAGCACATTGGCTGCGTGAGCACCCTGGGTGACCCCAAATCACTGAGACCCCCTACTGCAATCCTTGGAGCACACCCGGATGCGTGAGCATGCTGGATAACCCAAATCACTGAGAACCCTACTGCAATAACCCTTGGAGCACGCCCAGCTGCGTGAGCGTGCTGGATGACCCAACATCACCGAGACCCCTACTGCAATAACCCTTGGAACACGCCCGGCTGCATGAGCGTGCTGGATGACCCAACATCACCGAGACCCCTACTGCAATAACCCTTGGAACACGCCCAGCTCCGTGAGCGTGCTGGATGACCCAACATCACCGAGACCCCTACTGCAATAACCCTTGGATGTGACCTGGATGACCCAACATCACCGAGACCCCTACTGCAATAACCCTTGGAGCACGCCCAGCTGCAGCGTGCTGGATGACCCAACATGCCCTACTGCAATAACCCTTGGAACACGCCTGGCTGCTTGAGCTCGCTGGATGACCCCCAATCACCGAGAGCTTGCAGCTTCCTGCCCTGCCTGGCAGCGTCTCTCAGGTGCCCAGCCAGACCCTCCCGAGGATAAGCGCCAGCGAGGAGTTAGGAGGGGAGGCCCCCGTGGGACCCGGGCTTCTAGGGGTTACCTGGGAGCCTATCTTCAGCTTTCCCTGTTCGCCGAAGGGCAGTGGTCTGCAGTCTAGGGAGGGCGCCGGGAACAGAGCAGGGCAGGGGTGTGGGAAGAAACACAAGGAGCTCGTGGTCCACTTCAGGAGAGGCTGACGCACAGGCTTAGTGAGTGTGTGCGCGTCCTTACACCGCAGCACTGAGGCTCCAGCAGTCAGGCAGGTCAGACGAGGAGGGTCGGGGCAAAGAGGGTGGCTTCCTGGTGAGCAGAGAGCACCAGCGGAGGCCCTTAGCTCCAGATGAGCCGGAGGGAAAGCCGTTGTGACGAGGTAACAGGTGTGAGGCGGGCTCACCGGCCACGTGGCAGGCTCCAGGGAGGACGTGACTTCTCAGCTTGCACGAATGAGGCGTAGAGCTAGCCCTGCAGAACCAAAGGAGAGCCGTGGCTGTTCCCTGAGCCCAGGGCTGTCGTCACCAAGCTGCGTTTGGGAAGGGCAGCCTGGCACCCCTGAGCACTGCGCTGACAGAGGACGGAGTCCCGGGGCTGGCCTGAAGCGAGGCTGCTGCTGGGGGTGTTTGGAACATCTTGTCCCAGCTGAGTGGGTGTGAGGGCACAACAGGACACCCTGGAGGAAATTCCCCACGTCCTGTTGGGGAGCTCATGGGAAGAGGGCTTTGTGGGCTGGGGGGCAGGCCTCGTTCATTCATTCCACAAACATTTATGGTGTCCACTCTGCCGGGCCCTGTGTGCCTGTGGGGCATGAACAGCCCTGAGACCCTGCCATGAGGAGGTCACAGTCTAGAAGGGAGATGGGTTGTTGGTGCTATTTGGGGCAGGGGCCTCAGTGCAGTCGTATGCAGGGGTGTGGTGAGGGCAAGAACAGGTGATCGAGGAGGCTTCCCATGGACTTCCCTCAAGGTCCAGGGTCTAAGACTCCGAGCTTCCAGTGCCTCCACTGCAGGGGGCACAGGTCCAATCCCTCCTCAGGGAACTAAGATCCCACATGCCAAGCATGACATGGTCAAAAAATAAATCATAAAAAAAAAACAAAACAAAAAACAAGATTTCCCAGAGGAGGCAGAAAGGAAGTATAGAAGGATTGGGAGACATGGACAGATGAGCTGCAGCCAGGAGGTGGCAGACTGGAGTTGGGGTTGGGAGCAGATAGGACAGAGTATTGGGACAGAGGAGGCCAGGACATCAAAAGGCACAGGGCTTTCCCCTGCCGGCCAGACGGCTTGAGCCTTCTCCACGCTGTGATGGAGAGGCAGGGCTGAGCGGCTGAGGTCCCAGTGACCCTCGAAGTCCTAGCAGGTCCACGTCCTCTAAGCCGAGGGCCGGCACTCAGGGCCTCGGGGCCCAGTGTCCCTGGGCGGCTGCTGCTGCATACGTGCTCAGTCGTGTCTGACTCTTGGCAACCCCATGGACTGTAGCCTGCCAGGTGCCTCTGTCCATGGAATTTTCCAGGCAACAATACTGGCATGGGTTGCCATTTCCTACTCCAGGGGATCTCCCTGACCCAGGGATTGAACCAGTGTTTCCTGCACCTCCTGCACTGGCGGCAGACTCTTTCCCACTGAGCCACCTGGGAAGGCCCTGTGCGGTGCTATAGACAGTCAAAGACGGTTACAATGTGGTCACCGTCCTCAAGACTCATGGTGGAGACCATAGAGCCATTGCCTCCCAGTGAGGTTTGGGCAAAATGACCTCTGGGCAGATTCAGTCGTTCAGTCATTGGACGGGTCATTTCCTGAGCACCAAGTAGGTGCCGAGAACTGTACTCAGAGCAGGGACAGAGCGGGGAGTAAAAGACTGCACCTACTTAGGTATTCTGCTACATTTGGGGCATGGTGTGGACTGGGCAACTTGATCTAGACTAGGGAGAGCCTTCTGGAAGGTTCCAAAAGCACAAAACCTGGAGATGCTCCAGAAATTATCACCCCAGGGGCTGTCTTCCAGGGTGGGGCTACTGCTTGGCAAAGCTCAGGAGATTTTATCCGGTGCAATTAGAGGGGAATTTCCCTCCAAGAAAACTAGCCTTGGGTCAGGAGGTCCACAGGATGGCCCACTGAACTCCACTCCTTGTCCGGGGCTGGAGCCAGGCCTCCCTCAGGAGCAGGCAGTCCCGGGCAGGACGCCTTCCCTTCAGGATGGCTCCCTGCTGCCCCCTCCTGGACAGCCTAGGGAAGTGACCTTTGAGAGGGCTGCCCAAGCTGGCTTCAGCAAGATGAGGTGAGCAAGCACCCCCTTTTCTGGGCACCTACTATGTGCTTATTGTGGTTTAGTTGCTCAGTCGTGTCCAACTCTTTTGCAACCCCATGGGCTGAAGCTCTCCAGGCTCGTCTGTCCATGAGATTCTCTAGGCAAGAATACTAGGGTGGGCTGCCATTTCCTTCTCCAGGGCATCCTCCCAACCCAGAGATCAAACCCAAGTCTCCTGCATTGGCAGGTGGGTTCTTTACCCCTGAGACACCAGGGAACTATGTGCTAGGTATATTATATGACATCATCCCCATTTTCAGATTCAGAGTCTGATTCCCCATGTTAAGGAGCTAGGCCGCAATGCTGTGTCAGGATATGCATGCCCCACTGTGCCTGGTGCCTAATGTGAATTAGGCTGATGATACTGTGTAGGCATTCTGGGTCTGCAGGCTCCAGCGACCCTTTGGAAAGCTGCACAATCTCATTTGAGCCCCACAGCAACCCTATTAGATAGTGTGTGCCAGTTTTAGAAAATATTCCTATTTTACAAGTGAACAAAGCAAATCAAGACAAAGATTGACTCCTCTAAAGGGAGAAGAGCTCCCAGGGCAGATTTCTGAGCCCATGTCTGCCTTTTGCCCACCCTTTGGGCTCCAGCCTTCCCTGCCCTCACCACGTCTTTATAGCATGACCTCACAGTCTTCTGAGAGCTGGTCTGAGGCCTGCCAGGCAGGCCCTAAGCTCAGGACCATGTCCTCATCTCCCAGAAGACACCTGATGCCCAATGGGACTTGGATCCCAGCACCCTGCTCTCAGTGTCTTCACGCCAGCTCTAGACCCACACAGACCTCACTCAGATCCTGGCTGTGCTACATACCAGCTTGGCCTTGTGAGGTCACCAAACTCTTTACGTCTCAACTGTCCATCCATTAAGTGGGAGTGGTTACAACATCATTCTTGTTATTATGAAGATGCAGCAGAAATCACTAAGAACAGGGACAGGTGCTCAGTAAGCACAGTGAGAGCCACTGCTGGAGACACAGTGATTTAGATGAGCCTGTCCTGTTCTCAAGGCGCTTACCATCTGGTTGGGGAAATTAAAAAATAATGCAGAGTAAGTCCAGAGATGTTATGTGAAAGCCAACTTGTAACTATGTGTGGTTCCAAAAGCTTTTCAGTTAGTTGTTTGGTCTCAAAAGCACATGGTCCAAAACCAAAACCACACATTAAATATAGTGCCATCAAAAGAAAGTTAAGAATTCAGAAGTTTAGCTTTCCAAACTCTTCAAACCCTTGTATTGTATGCTGAACTCTTGCAATAAAAAAATAATACAAAGCAGGACCAGTTTAACATATGTAACTAAACAAAGTTTTTAGAGTCTTTTGAGCAAGAATGGGTTCCTTACTTTTAATGCTGGTGCTTAAAGTAAATCACCTCTCAGCTGTAGCAGTAAGACCCGGTGGATATTCTGGAAGGCAGAGCCTCCCAACACGATGTGCCCTAAATAGTGTGCCAATCCGGTTGGGCTTGGGCAGCCCAGAATCTCCAGCCCTGCTGCCTTCAGCTTTGAGTGACCTTGTCTATTTGCCCCATGGGCCCAAATTATATTTTTCTGCATGTCCCAAAGGGAAAAAGATTGGAAAGCTCAGCCGCAAGGGTCCAGGAGCCACTCCAGGGAGGAGGGGGTGGAGCTTATTCATCCCTTTATCGTTGGTTCCCCCATGGACTGAGAGCCTGGAAAGTTTCTGACCCTGATGCCTGTTGAGCGAACCAACAGGAGTTTGGTAGAAGTTTGGCAGGAGTTTGGCAGAAGAGGCATGTGTTGTTCAGCGCCCTCTGCAGGTCACGATGTGAAGGGCAGCCTAGGAGAAGATTTGAGGCAGAGGGGGCCTACTAACTTTTCTTTTTTTTTTTTTTTTCCATTCATTTTTATTAGTTGGAGGCTAATTACTTTAAATATTGCAGTGGTTTTTGTTATACGTTGACATGAATTAGCCATGGATTTACATGTATTCCCCATCCCGGTCCCCCCTCCCACCTCCCTCTCTACCGGATCCCTCTGGGTCTTCCCATTGCACCAGCCCCGAGCACTTGTCTCATGCACCCAACCTGGGCTGGTGATCTGTTTCACCCTAGATAATATACATGTTTCGATGCTGTTTTCTTGAAACATCCCACCCTTGCTTTCTCCCACAGAGTCCCAAAGTCTGTTCTGTACATCTGTGTCTCTTTTTCTGTTTTGCATATAGGGTTATCGTTACCATCTTTCTAAATTCCATATATATGCATTAGTATACTATATTGGTCTTCATATTTCTGGCTTACTTCACTCTGTATAATGGGCTCCAGTTTCATCCATTTCATTAGAACTGATTCAAATGAATTCTTTTTAATGGCTGAGTAATATTTCCATGGTGTATATGTACCACAGCTTCCTTACCCATTCGTCTGCTGATGGGCATCTAGGTTGCTTCCATGTCCTGGCTATTATAAACAGTGCTGTGATGAACATTGGGGTGCACGTGTCTCAAAGATGCTCAACATCACTCATTATCAGAGAAATGCAAATCAAAACCACAATGAGGTACCATTACACACCAGTCAGGATGGCTGCTATCCAAAAGTCTACAAGCAATAAATGCTGGAGAGGGTGTGGAGAAAAGCGAACCCTCTTACACTGTTGGTGGGAATGCAAACTAGTACAGCCGCTATGGAGAACAGTGTGGCAATTTCTTAAAAAACTGGAAATAGAACTGCCATATGACCCGGCAATCCTACTTCTGGGCATACACACTGAGGAAACCAGATCTGACTTTTCTTAATAAGAGGGGCCATCCCTCCAGAGGGCCAAGGAGTCGAGGGGCTTTGTTTGTGACCTGTGACTCCGAGGGAAGGTCCTGCTGAGGCAGGACCGCAATGTGCTGGGGTGGTGGGGCTGCTGGAAAGCTGTGTGAGGGGAGGGAAGGCCACAGAGCTGAGTTGGTGGGCTCCAGGGAGGCCAGGGTGGGGAGGGAGGCCAAGTGGAATGAAGGGCAGGCCGTAGGTCCATAGAGGAAGCCTGAGGAGGTTGGGCCTTTTCCTCTGAATCTAGATATTGTCCGTTTCACTGGGGAGGCTGTAGTTGTGAATCTAGGATCATCCAGTCATTGTGCAGGCTGGCCTGACTAGGAGAGCACCTCGTCTGCTAGTCCTTGTCATATAAGGAGAGTGCCCACTGTGTGTTGGTGACTAAGATAGAAGACCTACTGTGTGACAGACCACACTAGGGAGGCACCCAGTGTGTGCCAGCCCCATGCCAGGGAGCCCTGGTGGTTTGCTGGGTCCTGCACTAGATGAGTGCCCATGTGTGCCAAATCCTGGGCCAGGTGAGGACCCAGGATGTGGCCAGCCCCGAGCGGGGTGAGCTGCACTGTGCGCCTGGCACTGTGCCAGGTGGGTGCCCAGGGTGTGCCGTGTCACACTGGGCAAGCACTGGTCACGTGCCAGGACTCATGCTGCAGAACGCCTGGTAAGTGACGAGCCTTCTACCAGGGGAGGCCCCAGTGTAGGCCAAACCCTGTGCTTGCTGAGCTCCCAGGATGTGTCAAGCCCACACCCGGGCTGGGTGAGCATCCACTGTGCCTCAGGCTCTGTGACGGCTGCTGCAGACAAGAAGTAGCTAAACACTTGTGTCCAAACAGAACAGGTCAGGTCAGGGTGGGACAGGCCCAGGCGGCCTGTGGTGCTTTCAAAGCCTTCTAGGACGATTTAGATGCTCCAGCACCTAGAGCCCTAGCCTGGGTGACTCTGCTCTTATTCATCATGAGACTTCCCAGTAGCAGAGGCACCCAATGCAGCAGAGATGTGGGGAGAGACCAGTAAGACTCACCGAGGCCTATCTGCCCAAGATACTATACGAGTGGGGAGCAGGCATGGGGAGGGGACTCAGTTGGACGTCATGTGACCCTGTGGGATTAAAGCTGACCCAGTGGGGTTCTTGGCAAAGGAAATGGCAACTCACTCCAGTATTCTTACCTAGAGAATCCTGCGGTCAGAGGGAGCCTGGTGGGCTGCTGTCCATGGGGTCGCACAGAATCTGACACGACTGAAGCGACTTAGCATGCATGCATGCATTGGAGAAGGAAATGGTAAACCAATCCAGTACTCTTACCTAGAGAATCTCAGGGACAGAGAACCCTGGTGGGCTACCGTCTATGGGGTCGCACAGAGTCAGACATGACTGAAGCGACTTAGCAGCAGCAGTGGGGCTCTCCTGTCCTGAGCTCCTCTCTACCAGCTCCCCGTCCTCTGAGCCCCAGGCAACCCAACCTACATGTGTATAAATAGAGGCACTAGGTCTCCATGAAAGGAACCACCCCCACCCCCATCCCTGGTGCTGCCAACCATCCCAGCTGCTCCCAGGCTTGGAAACACCCTGGCCAGCTGGGTTCCTGCATGGCCCTGTCCTAGGAGCTGCTGAGGCATGAGGGAGGCAGCTGAGCTGGCCTGGCAGAGACCATCTGGGCTGGGAGTGGGGGGAGGAACACATGCAGTGGGCATGTGGGCCTGGGCACATGCTGGGAAGTTGCCCTCCACGGGGCACCTGCTGCATGGACAGCCCTGCAGAGGCTCCAAGGTTGATACGTGGTAGACACCAAGGAGACCCAGGGGGCCCATGTCTTCATGCCCAAGCCTGGGCAAAGGGGGATGGAAGGGAGGACCTCGTGGCCAGGGCCACTGCCCACTCCTGCATCCCAGGACACAAATGGCAGCAGAAGTCACAGACCTGGGGGCGCCCCAGTGCCCCTGGTTTACACGCATGGCCCTCAGCTCCCTCTGCTCTGCCCCACTGTGGCCTCTAGAGAAGGAGCATCTTCATGATCTCCCCTTTGGGGACCATGGCAGGTAATGAAGTCCAGGTACAGCTGCCCAGGTTTGCTAAGAGGGACAGCGCTCAGAGACAAGTGCTACATGGAGGCAGCACTGGTTCCAACTGAGTCCTGAGAATAGTGTAGCCCAGGGTCATAAGCAGAACTGAGAAAGACACAGGAATAGAATCTCGAGCAAACACTGGGGGTGCCCAGGGGACCTGCTATGGAGCCTCAGACGCAGCAGCAGTGGGCAGATGTCAAAGGTCAAAGGGCACGAAGGAAACTACTCTCTGGCTATCTTTAGGCACATCCTGGTGCTGGGAACAGGTGTCCCAAGGTGGCATTCCCTTCCACAGACGGGCTAGCCAGCAGAGCCTGGGGTCTGGGAAGCTCAGTTGCAACAGGGGTTCTGGGACCTTGGGATTCAGGCTCTCTGTGCTGCCCAGGTGGGTCCCACATCATCCCTGCCTGCCCACCCCCATCCTTTCAGGGTCACTCCAGAGAAAGCAGAGCAGCCAGCGAGTCCTCAGAGGGTTTCTTAAGTTTCACAGGATTCAGAATCTCCATGAAGGAGGGGCAGAGCCACACTCCACTTCCTGTTACAGGCCCATGGCAATTCCAATACTTCTGGCAAGAAGGAAGCCAGACTTGATCCTATCATGGCATCTACTCCTCCTTAGCAAGTATGTGGGTCTGGAGACCTCCGTCTCTGCCCACCCCTGAGCACTCAAGAGCTCAGTCTGGCTCAGGAATACTTTGAGAAGAAGCCTTACTCATTCAGACTTGGTCCAACCAGGAGTGGGCCAGACCAGAGTGGGCCTGAGGGGCTGGATACTGGAATTTCAGGACCAGGCAGGAGAGAGGATCCTGAGCCTGGGGCACAACTGTGTGGCTGCTTCCCTAACAGCATTTCTCTGGACCAAGGACTTAAAGAGTCCCAGAAATCCCTGGTGAGAGACAGGGCTTGTTTGGGGAGGGCTCAGCAAGAGACCCGAGGTCGTCAGTCTCTCACCGAATGAGAAGGGCGACAGGAGAATCCACGTGGGGAAGGGAGGAGCCCAGGGCGGGGCCATGCTCAGGCACTAGCTTCCTCCCGGGCCACTGCCCAGTCTCACTGCTTCTTGAGGCAATATCCCCAGAGAAGGAATACAACGGCCGTCTTGGGTATTTTCCTGGCTTCTGATTGCAGAGCTGGCCCGCCCCGTCCATCCATGAGCCATCCATCCATGAGCTGGCCCTGCTCTTGCCTTCTGCTTCACACCACCTCTCCTGTGCCCCGAGGCAGTGGGCAGTGAAGAGCCGTGACTTGGGGAAAGGGGAGAGGGATGTGTCCTGAAAGATCTCACAAGAGGATTCAACATGAAATGTTGTATGCTATTTTTTGAGTGGAAGAAGAGAAAAATCAGTCTCTGAGGACTCCTTGAGCAGCCCCTACTGAATGCCCCCCACAGCAGGCAGAGTACAGGATGAGGGTGCTGGGGTGTCAGCCACAGGACAGCCCTCCCGGCAGGACCGACTGCAGCCTGATCTCCAGGGCATCTTGTGATGAGGGTGGGGACTGTGCTTCCTGCCTCCCAGCATGCCTTTTGGGCTCTGCAGCAGAATCTGCCTGCTGTGGGTTCTGAACCACGTCAGTATCTAACCTGCTGGGTGAGGGGCTGCCTGCCTGGGCCTGCGATAGCCCTAGCACTCAGGAGCCCTGGCAGTGCCAGACTTGGGGCCCCACAAAACCTCCTAGGCCCTCCTCCCGGGGCCAGCAGCTGACAGCAGGCCCCAGAAGGGACAGATGGTGCTCATGACCCCCACCCCTTCACTGCAGCCTGGTCCCTGTACTCACCAGCATCCCTTTGGCACCTTTTCCTTCCGTGGTGGTAGTGGGTGAGGGGCTCTGGAGTCCCAGATCACACTCACAGGTTTTGTTTCTAGCAGCTTTCAGAGTACAGGCCTCCAGAGCTGTGGAGAGAGCAGAGAATGAGGTGAGGACTTGCCTGGGGAAGGCAGGGCAGGACGTGTGTGGCTCCAGAGCAGGCAGTGGAGAGAGCAGAGAATGAGGCTAGGACGTGGCCTGAGGAAGGCAGGGCAGGGCGTGTGTGGCTCTCCAGGACAGGCAGTGCAGGCCCCAGACCCCCTGCTGCTCTCCCCCACCCCCCCATCCTGTTCCTTTCTGAATGACCCTCAGTCCAGTGCCTACCTCACTCTCCTCCCAACCCTTCCCCTGAAACCCTTGGTCTCCAGGCTTCCTGTCCCAAAGCAAAGGTTTATTTTTGACTCTCCAGATGCCCAATTCTATTAAAAAAAAATAAAATAAAGAACACAGAACTGGGACAGGGTCCAATCTCTTCATCATCTGTGTGAATGGCCTCAACCTTCCCCTGAAGTGGAGTCAGCTTGGATCAGCACCTGCTCCCCCACTTTGCCCCAGCCCGGTGGCCAGGACGGGCCTTCCCTATCCTGATGATGCTCAGCCTGGGCTCCCGGCATCTGGAGTTACATCACTCACTTGGACCAGAAGCTCTGGGCACAGCAAACACAGCATGTGCACGCCTCCATGCCCTTGCTCAGGCGGGCCCCTGCCGAACACCATCCCTCCTGCTCCCCAGGGGAAATCCACAAACCCTCCTGGACCCAGCTTCAGCGTCACCGCTCCTCCGCTGCTCTTCCTGGCACGGCCCCTCCCCTCCAGGGCGAGCAAACTGCCTCTCCTTCCGTGCTTTGTGCTACCAGTGTTCTTATAAACTCACTCGAGACATGTCTGCTTATGTCTGTCCACTGTGGGGTGGGCAGTTCCCTGAGGGATTGGATGTGTTTTACTGACCCCTCTGTGCCCTGCTTAGCCTGCCCTCAATCCTTCCCAGCATAAGAGTCTTTTCAAATGAGTCAGTTCTTCACATCAGGTGTCCAAAGTATTGGAGTTTCAGCTTCAGCATCAGTCCTTCCAATGAATATTCAGGACTGATCTCCTTTAGGATGGACTGGTTGGATCTCCTTGCAATCCAAGGGACTCTCAAGAGTCTTCTCCAACACCACAGTTCAAAAGCATCAATTCTTCAGCACTCAACTTTCTTTATAGTCCAACTCTCACATCCACACATGACCACTGGAAAAATCATAGCCTTGACTAGATGGACCTTTGTTGGCAAAGTAATGTCTCTGCTTTTTAATATGCTGTCTAGGTTGGTCATAACTTTTCTTCCAAGAAGCAAACAAGCGTCTTTTAATTTCATGGTTGCAGTTACCATCTGCACTGATATTGGAGCCCCCAAAATAAAAGTCTGTCATGGTTGTCGCTGTTCCTCATCTATTTGCCATGAAGTATTGGGACCAGATGCCATGATCTTAGTTTTCTGAATGTTGAGTTTTAAGCCAACTTTTTCACTTACCTCTTTCACCTTCATCAAGAGGCTCTTCAGTTCCTCTTCACTCTATGCCATAAGGGTGGTGTCATCTGCATATCTGAGGTTATTGATACTTCTCCCGGCAAACTTGATTCCAGCTTGTGCTTCATCCAGCCAAGTTTTTTTCATGATGTACTCTGCATATAAGTTAAATAAGCAGGGTGACAATATACAGCCTTGACATACTCCTTTCCCTATTTGGAACCAGTCTGTTGTTCCATGTCCAATTCTAACTGTTGCTTCCTGATCTGCATATAGGTTTCTCAAGAGGCAGGTCAGGTGGTCTGGTATTTCCATCTCTTTCAGAATTTTCCAGAGTTTATTGTGATCCACATAGTCAAAGGCTTTGGACAAGTCAAAAAAGCAGAAATAGATGTTTTTTTCTGGAACTCTCTTGCTTTTTCGATGATCCAGCATATATTGCCAATTTGATCTTTGGTTCCTCTTCCTTTTCTAAATCCAGCTTGAATGTCTGGACATTCACAGTTCACATATTGGTGGAGCCTGGCTTGGAGAATTTTGAGCATTACTTGACTAGTGTGTGAGATGAGTGCAATTGTGCGGTAGTTTGAACATTCTTTGGGATTGCCTTTCTTTGGGATTGGAATGAAAACTGACCTTTTCCAGTCCTGTGACCACTGCTGAGTTTTCCCAGTTTGCCTACATATTGAGTGCAGCACTTTCACCACATCATCTTCTAGGATTTGAAATAGCTCAACTGGAATTCCATCACATCCACTAGCTTTGTTCCTAGTGATGCTTCCTAAGGCCCATTTGACTTCACATTCCAGGATGTCTGGCTCTAGGTGACTGATCACATCATTGTGATTGTCTGGGTTGTGACAATCTTTTTTGTACAGTTCTTTTGTGTATTCTTGCCACCTCTTCTTAATATCTTCTGCTTCTTTTAGGTGCATAGCATCTCTGTCATTTATTGAGCCCATCTTTGCATGAAATGTTCCTTTAGTATCTGTAATTTTCTTGAAGAGATCTCTAACCTTTCCCATTCTATTGTTTTACTCTATTTCTTTGCATTGATCGCTGAGGAAGGCTTACTTATCTCTCCTTGCTATTCTTTGGAACTCTGCATTCAAATGGGTATATCTTTCCTTTTCTCCTTTGCTTTTCACTTGTCTTTTCACAGCTTTTTGTAAGGCCTCCTCAGACAGCCATTTTACTTTTTTGCATTTCTTTTTCTTGGGGATGGTCTCAATCCCTGACTCCTGTACAGTGTCACAAACCAGAATGTGGTCCACTGGAGAAGGGAATGGCAAACCACTTCAGTATTCTTGCCTTGGGAACCCTATGAACAGCATGAAAAGGCAACAAGATAGGACACTGAAAGATGAACTCCCCAGGTTGGTAGGTGCCCAATATGCTCCTGGAGATCAGTGGAGAAATAACTCCAGAAAGAATGAATGTACGGAGCCAAAGCAAAAACAACACACATGTGTGCACATGACTGGTGATAGAAGCAAGGTTTGATGCTGTAAAGAGCAATATTGCATAGGAACCTGGAATGTTAGGTCCATGAATCAAGGCAAATTGGAAGTGGTCAAATAGGAGATGGCAAGAGTGAAGGTGGACATTCTAGGAGTCAATGACCTAAAATGGACTGGAATGGGTGAATTTAACTCAGATGACCATTATACTACTACTGTGGGCAGGAATTCCTTAGAAGAAATGGAGTAGTCATGATAGTCAACAAGAGTCCAAAATGTAGTACTTGGATGCAATCTCAAAAACGACAGAATGACCTCTGTTCATTTCCAAGAAAAACCATTCAATATCACGGTAATCCAAGTCTATGTCCCAACCAGGAATGCTGAAGAAGCTGAAGTTGAACGGTTCTATGAAGACCTACAAGACCTTTTAGAATTAACACCCCAAAAAGATGTCCTTTTCATTATAGGGGACTGGAATGCAAAAGTAGGAAATCAAGAAACACCTGGATTAACAGGCAAATTTGGCGTCAGAGTACAGAATGAAGCAGGGCAAAGTCTAATAGAGTTTTGCCAAGAGAAGGCACTGGTCATAGCAAACACCCCCTTCCAAAACACAAGAGAAGACTCTACACATGGACATCACCAGATGGCCAACACCAAAATCAGATTGACTATATTCTTTGCAGCCAAAGATGAGAAACTCTATACAGTCAACAAAAATAAGACTGGGAGCTGACTGTGGCTCATATCATGAACTCTATATTGCCAAATTCAGACTTAGATTGTAGAAAGTGGGGAAACCACTAGACCATTCAGATATGACCTAAATCAGATCCCACCTTAGGTTACCTTTGGCCTTTCCCCTGGCCAGCAGGTGCCCTGCATAACCTCCTCAGGGTCAGGCAAGTGTGTGACTTGTGACCATTTTCCTTCACTTAGTCACCCAGGCCAGGTTTCCTGCCTCTCTAGAGAAGTCCCTGCTCATGGCTTTGGTCTTTTGGGGGCAGTCAGGAGAAGAGAGAATGTGATCATACCCTTGTTCTCACTCACCACATCCCTCTCTCCAAGGTATAAACTCTAGACTTATAGTCTTCAAAGCTGCCATTATCTGGCTAACATAATAATGACGATGTCAGTAATGAAGCTTGGACATCATGCCTTCTGGTCAGAGGAGTAAACTGAGGATGCTCTGTCCTGGAGCTTCGGCTACAGGGTGATAGCCCTGAGCAAGGCAAATATGGCCCTTGTGTTCAAGGTGCTTCTCTTTCTCGGTGGGAAAAAGACTGCCTGGAAGCTGCTTCCAGGACAATGAGTTGGGTGCAAAGCTTTGCTACTTCTCCTGCCTCTGCTGTTTCTGTGAACAGGTCCCATCCATCCATTAAAAAAGTACCACCTGAAAGCCTGTGATAGGTCAGGCCCTCGGATAGGGGTTGGGCATCCACATCACCCAGGCACCAGGCCTGCCTCTCACCCACATATGGACCACTGTTGACAAGCTGTCTGTGCCATGGGAGTCAGAATCAGGTTAGCTTGTGATGAAGAGCTTGGACCCTGGGACCTGGAAGCAGGAACTGACTGTGAACTCACTAGGTATGTGACTTCAAGCAAATTACTTAACCTCTCTGACCTTTGGTTTTCTCAGTCTGGAAGATGGGGTTAATTATACTTCCTTTGTACCTTCTGAAGTTTCTGGTTAAGTTTCGACTCTACAGGTCCTCCACTTTCTACTCTCCTCCAATCCATTCATCTTCCCAAAGTCCTAAAACCCCGATTCCCTGCAATAGTCTTCCACAGCCAACAGGATATGGCCTAAATCATTCAGCAGGCAGTTAGGGCTGACCACAGTTCATTTATTCCACAAATATTTATTTTGGGCTTGCTCTGGGCCAGACCTGTGCTGGGCGCCATGAACTCTTCAGTCTCTGGCCTCCTGCAGCTTACAGACTGGGTGGAAACAGAAACCAGTGAAACAGGTGACTCAAATGCATATAATTAGAGCCTATGATAAAGGGTGGGAAAGTGAAAGATCCTCTTTAATCAGTCTACACCAGTGGGGCCTGGCCTTGTCTGAGAGTTACAGAGGACTTTCCTGAGGAAGTGCTGTTTAAGAGTCAGAGGGGGATGATTAGGCAACAGTGAGCCACAGAAGAGGAAGAGAGATTCAAGCAAATGAAATAATACAGAAAAAGACCAGCAGCCTGGGGCTCAGAGAGTGAGGGAGAAAGTGGCCAAAGGCGAAGGTGGATGCAAAAGCAGGGGCAGGGTCTTTGGGGCTTTGCTTTGATCTTTATCTGAGGGCAATGACAGACACTGCAGGCTTTAAACCAGAGTTGTAACTGAGAGGAGCAGCAATTGGTGGTGTGTGCATTTTGAAAACGCCAACCTAGATTAGAAAGGAGAAAGGACTGGAGGGAGGGGAGAGGGGAAGAAAGGAAATTGACGAGGACCAGGCCAGGCCGGGAACGAGGGGCTTGGCTCAGGAAGGTGGTGATGGGGTGGGGAGATGATTAGGACTAGGCCAGGCCGGGAATGAGGGGCTTGGCTCAGGAAGGTGGTGATGGGGTGGGGAGATGATTAGGACTAGGCCAGGCCGGGAATGAGGGGCTTGGCTCAGGAAGGTGGTGATGGGGTGGGGAGATGATTAGGACTAGGCCAGGCCGGGAATGAGGGGCTTGGCTCAGGAAGGTGATGATGGGGTGGGGAGAGGTGCACAGATCTAGGGAAAATAGAGAAGGTAACTTTGGTAGGACTTGGTGATCCATGGGACTTGGGGGTGAGGGATGAGGAGGGGTCTCTGGTTTCTAATGGTATAACAGGAAGAAGCCAGTGCCCATCCCAGAGACCAGAGACACAAACGCTGGGGATGCTGCAGGTCTGGAGTGGGGAGAGGATGAGGAGGTTGGGTGAGCTAGGCTCAAGCTGCCAGTGAGCCACCCAAGGGAGGACAGGGAGAGGACAGTCACAGGACCTGGTCCATCTTTACTGTCTCATTGCTCAGTCTTCCTCTCCTCCAAACAGGACTGTCAGGTCTATCAATTTTAAGGGTCCATCTGGGCCAAGCCTTGAAGTCCTTCCTGGGGATGGAAAGGTGACAAGGTTTTTTCCTTGCCTTCAAGAATCTCACAGTTTAGGAAAAAGATAGAAGAGGAAGCATAATTTCCCATTCACTGTGACGGAGGGAGGGGAGGGGCTGTGGGAGTGGGGAAGGGCCCTTAGTTCTGCCTACAGACGAAATCAGCTACCTACAGCCACTTATGGCCACCTGCGGGCCATGTGGGACTATCCAGCATCCCCAGAGGGTTCTTGCCTTCATTCCTTGGCTTAGGCAATTCCCTCTTCCTTGAGCACCCTTGTCCCCATCTCCATCTGTATACACCCCACCCATCTTCAAAACCTGTTCCAAAGCCATTACCACCAAGAAGCCTTCCTTTCTCTTGCATTTGCAGTCAGTCTTTCCACTGCACCCCCGGCTACACCCAGTGCACGCAGTGTGCATCTGATCAACACGTTCCTCACACGCAGCCATTGTAGCATGGTTAGTTGTGTCCAAATCTGCCTTCCCCACCAGCTGGAGAGATCCCAGGGCAGAAGTGTCATTCTTCTGCATCCTCAGAGCTGGGCACGGAGCCTCAGTCACAGCGTAGGCCGAGTTAAGGGCGTTTTCTCACGGTGCTTGGAAACACTTGGGCATACTCAGTGTCGCCCATTAGTCCCTTCCTAGAATCAGTCCCCCTCACCCACTGCCGTCCAGTTTTCTGACACTCCCTCACTTTGGGCTTCTTTAACTTCTCAGGCCCTTCTCTCCTCCACTCTTTGGCCCCCAATCTTCTTCTTGCAGCTGCAGCATCCAGCTTATTTCAGCAAAGAAACAGACCTAGGTCTTATGAGAGCTGTCAGAAAGACAGGGACGTGGCTCCTTTAACAGTGGCCAGCAAGGGGGCGTCGCCCGCAGAGAAAGCCCGAAAAGGGGTGCGGCTCCTTTAAGAAGCGGCTATTCCCCTGAGAAGAGGCCCCTGAACCGCAGGAAAAGGCGAGGTCGCTTTCGAAGCTGTAGCGCGGCCTGGAGAGCCCTGATTCCTAGAAGCCGGCACCTTCGCCTTAACTCGGTGCGAGGTGTCCGGAGCGGCCCTTACATCGACCGCCACGTGTGGGCCTCTCAGCGGGTGTGGGGGTGATGACCCCGCCCCCGGCCCCTGCCTTGGAAAATACCGGGGCGCCCAAGTCCCGGCCCCTTGCCCTGCCCCCGCACCGGCTCGGGCCCCTCCTGGCCCTTCGGGAAAGCACCCCCTCCCGCCGGGCCCCAGACTTGCAGTCAGCTCCCTCTGGCCATTGTCTGCGGGGTGCGGGGCGCCGGCTGGGGTGCAGGCCCCGGACTGTGGGCCCCTCCCCTCACCTGCGGCCGCTCGGGCCCGCCCTAAGCGCACCTGGAGTGACGGTTGGGGTAGGGAGGGCGCGGATTCTTCCCGGGAGAACAGTCGGAGAACACCGTGGCCGTGGCCTCTTCCCAGAGCCGGGAGCCGCAGACAAGGGCCCGAGGGCACCCAGACTCCCGGGCATGTCTTCCCAGGACCTTTGGTCGCGCAGGAACCCGCACCCGACAGGCGAGTCGGCGGGTAGATGGGGAGGCAGGTCGGCTGGAGGTCCCTGGCGTCTGCAGGCCCCCAGCGCGCAGACCCAACTGGCGCCTCTAACGGACACTCTGGTTCTGGCGCTACCGGTACTGCCACGTGCCTGCCGCTCGGGACCAAACCGTCCTCAGCACGCAGCTCTCCTCCTCCAGGAGCAGACCCCCGCGACCCGCCCCCCACCCCCCGCCGCTGCCGTTCCGCCCACTGCAGCTCCTCGGTGACAGCGGTGACACCCAGACGCAGGCACCTACCCGACCTTTCCGGCGAGACAGACATCCCCACGCGTGTACCCACACTCATCCACAGATGCCCGCATGCATGCGTGATCACACACACACACTCGCTCGCGCTCTCTCTAGCTCTTCCTGGGGCTCAGCCCCATGGAGCCACCAAACACCCAGACCAACGACGGCAGGCTACAGAGAGGCTTGGGTGCAGCGCCCCCTTCCCATTCCCTCTTCCTGGCCCCCAGGCGAGCTGCATCCGCCCCGCGGTGCGCCCAGGTGGCTTTCTTAAAGGGAAAGTTCCATCAGCCTCTTGAGGCTCTGTGCCTCCGCGAGGCTGCCTTCCCCGCGGATCTGCTCCTAGTTCCTCCTGAGCTCATTGTGTTTTGGTTTTGGGCAGGCGGGGGACAAGAGTTTGGTGAAAGTTTGGAGAGTGAAGAAGGCTTGGGAGACCTAGCCAAATCCCTCCCCTCTCCGAGCAGCTCCCCTGGCCGCCCTGCCCACCCCCACCATCCCCGCCACCCCCCACCCCATTCTCATCCCCAACCCTGGCCGACTTCTCAGGCTCGTCCTCCCAGGGAATAAATTTACCAGTTGCTCCAAACTTTCCAAAGATTGGGCCCCATGAACCCCTGGGAGTGGACTCCACAAAGGAGCCCACTGCTCTGCCTCATCCTCACTGCCCTCCAGCTGGGGCCCTTGGAGGAAGTAGATGTCTCCCCTTGGGCTAGGCTGGAATGAAGCCGGAAAGGCCTGGGGCACTTGGAGTACTGGGGCTAGAGTTAGCCTGCCAGGCCCTGGCCTTCTGCAACTGCCTCCACCCCAGAGAGAAGTCTGAGCAAATTCCATTCCCTTTGGATCAGTGCCTCTGGGGACTGTGGGCACAGCTGGGTAAGGCCTGGGTCCTACTCCTTGGAACTGGAGGGCTTGGGGGTCCTTTCTCCACTGACCCTCTCACTGGTTTGGTCAAAGCTACACTGCCTTGGGTGCTATCCTTAGGCTGGGAAGATCCCCTGGAAGAGGGGATGGCAATCTGCTCTAGTATTCTTGTCTAGAGAATGCCATGTATGGAGGAGCCTGGTGGGCGACAGTCCATAGGGTCACAAAGAGTCGGACACGACTGAAATGACTCAGCACGCACAGGGGTTGTTGTATTACAAGGGCTGCAGACACCAACCTGGGCCCCCTGTTCTCACCCTGGGGAGACATGAGGAGGTTCCAATCCTAGCTAAAGGAGATTTTGCCAAAGGTAGCTTTGCTGAGCCTCCATTTCCTGTCCTATAAAATAAAACACATTGCTCCAGGCTGCCCCTAAGAAGAAAAGCTTGGCAGTTGGTGGAAAGGGGCTCCCATATTTGCTTGTCTTGAGGCCACCAGCTTTCAAGGAGAAGGGCCAGTTAGTACTGGCTGTCAGGGTACTATTGTCGCCCCACCATGTGCTCAGGAAAGGGACCAGTCTCTTCTCTGCACCCTGAATCTGTCCTCACTGTTGTCTGCCCAGGAAACCAGTTTTCTTTGACCCCTGGGATAGTCAGCGTCCAAGAAGCTGATTCACACATGCCAAACTCAAACAAGATCAGTTGACAAGTGAGATTCCACTTGATTAATTTACAGAGGCTCTAAGCAAGATAGCAGGTATCAGGCATAGACACTTCCTGTCAAGGAGCACCAGTCCATTCCACCAGGCTTCTCTAGGGCCCAACCACTCAGAACTTACAACCTATTCACTTTAGAGGCTTGGTCAGAACTGGGAAGATTTGGAGACGTTCTTCTCATCAGCAAGATTATTTTTGTTTTAACTCTGTCCCCTGTCTTGCAGGTTTGTGATTTGTGTTCTACAGCTCATTGGTGATTTGTATTCTACGAACAAACCTAGGTGTCTCATGTGTGCGTGTCCTCTTCCTGA
The DNA here is from genome assembly GCA_020976825.1 of Odocoileus hemionus. Taxonomy (NCBI): domain Eukaryota; kingdom Metazoa; phylum Chordata; class Mammalia; order Artiodactyla; family Cervidae; genus Odocoileus; species Odocoileus hemionus. The sequence continues at coordinate 66,626,549 of CM037434.1, read as the reverse complement.
GCAGTCTGTGGCTCCCATGCCCCCCGCCCTTGTGGACTTGTCTAGATGGATCTGTGTTTGGGGGGAGTGACTGTGCACTGAAGCAGCCCTGGGTCTCAGTGTGCGTGTGTGCCCAACTCTGGGGACTGGGCCCTGTGATCCAAGCCTCCCTCCCTCTGCCTCTTCTGCTGGGACATAAATTATCTTTCTGGTCTCTCCCTCCCTCCCTCCCGCTGGGGCTTGTCATAAAGGGCCACCACACAGGGAAGACAGGATGGAGGCTGCTGGAAGGTCCTCCATGGAGTGGAGTGGGGACAAGGGAGAATAGGAGGGTGGGACAATGGCCTCCATTCCCCTTGAGGGGGTAGACTGGGGCTGGGGGTCCCTGAGAAGACAGCACTGCATGTCAGTGAAGCTTCTGGGACCAACGTGGCCACCCCACTCTAAGGGCTCCACGTGAAGTGGGGCTGGGGAGTGGGCTGGGGTTGGAAGAAGCGAAGGGGAGGGGTGCTCAGGACTCAGCCCTGAGTCAGGGAGAAGGTGCATTTGGGATGAATCCTGGGACAGGGAGACAGTCTCACACTTTCTCCCTGGGGATTTGGGAAAGTTGGAGATGTTGCTCACATGGGTTTTGTTAGAGTGATGACATCACACAAACTACGTTTGCATACATAAACAGACTTATAGATCTGTGCATTTTACCCATTTTGATCTAGAAAGGGCTTCAAGCAGATGCACAATGAGGTGAGTACTGAGGAAAAGCTTAGGAGAAAGTTTCTGGTTTGAAAAATTGCCTGTCTCCACGAGTCAGAGGCTAAAGTGACTGTTTTCTTCCAACCAGAATAAGGCCACAAGGGAGGCAGGTTTGGGCCTAGCCCAGGTCAGAGCCGAGATGGCTTCACCCCCACCGTGGCCTAGGCCTCTGGCCCACAGGATGGGAAGGGCATGGCCAGCCTGAGCCACCGTGGGGAGAGGAGGGGGATTGGGCCAGAGGACAGAGGGGAGGACCGGTGGGGTCAGACATCTCGCTGGCTGGCTTCTTCCTGGGCAGGGCAGCAGGAGGACAGGCAGTGGTCGGGCCCCACCCACTGTGGTCTAAGGCGTGTCTCAGGAGCCTCCCATTGCAGTGCTATTTCCTGGGAGGGCTGGGTCCACATCAGATGCCCTGGTGCTGACTGGTCTCACTTGTCATCATCAGCCCGAAGAAGCAAGGCCTCTGTCGGGCAGCACAGAGTGTGCTTAGGTGTGTGTCTGGTGGGATGCGGGATCAGGTCAGGGTGGGCAGTTCTGGAAGGCACTGTAGGATCTGGCAGCACTGGGCAGTTGGTGGAGGGGTACTGGGGGACCCTGTGAAGAAGTTGGGGGAGGCTGGACATAGCTTTGACTTACAGCCTGGCCTGACCAGGCTTGAAGCCCCAGCCTCAGGAGCTGCAGAAACCCACTGGGCTCTGCTCTCAGATTCTTCCTCCCTTGAAAGTCTAGTGGTCAGCGCCTAGCACCTTCCCTATCCTGTCCCAATGCAAGGGAGGGATCTAGGTTGGTTCCAGATCCAAGAGCTGCTTCTGGGGCTCCATGTGCCCTTCAGGCCATCCTGCTGTGCTTACTCTGGCCCTGGTCCAAGGGTCAGCATGAGCCAATGACAGGAATCAGAGCAGGGGCCCAGGCTGGATCTCAGCAGCTGAAGGTAAAATTAGAAAGAGAGATGAGAAACATTGACTTTGGCCTGTCTGGGGTACAGCCATGATGTCCAGAGCATTCAGTGTTCAGATTTCTAAATACCTTAGAGATCTCAAAGTCCAGGATTCCCAATGCCAAGGGTGCCAGAGCTCTGAACACCACAGGGAACCCGAAACCTAGAGTTCCCAGCACCCAGAGGCCCTAAATGCCCAGAGCACCTCATGTCTAGATCTCTGGGGTTTCATAAGATATAAAGAGAGGGGGAGGAAACTCTCCCAAGTTTGTACAGTTCAGTTCAGTCACTCAGTAGTGTCCGACTCTTTGTGACCCTGACTCTTCGCAAAGCCTGAAGCACACCAGGCCTCCCTGTCCATCACCGACTCCCGGAGCTTGCTCAAACTCATGTCCATAGAGTTGGTGATGCCATCCAGCTATCTCATCCTCTGTCATCCCCTTCTCCTCCTGCCCCCAATCCCTCCCTGCATCAGGGTCTTTTCCAATAAGTCAGTTCTTCGCATCAGGTGCCCAGTGTATTGGATCTTCAGCATTAGTCCTTCCAATGAATATTCAGGACTATATATAAAGGAATATTTCCTTTAGGATTGACTGGTTTGATCCCCTTCCAGTCCAAGGGACTCTCTAGAGTCTTCTCCAACACCACAGTTCAAAAGCATCAATTCTTTAGCACTCAGTCTTCTCTAAGGTTCAACTCTCACATCCATACAGAGCTACTGGAAACCCATCGCTTTGACTAGACAGACCTTTGTCAGCAAAGTAATGTCTCTGTTTTGTAATATGCTATCTGGTTTGATCACCACTTTTCTTCCAAGGATCATGCATTTTGTTGTTGCTGTTGTTTGTTTGTTTGTTTATTTTTTATTTTATATTTTTAAAAATTAATTATTTTACTTTACAATATTGTATTGGTTTTGCCATATATTGACTTGAATCCTCCATGGGTGTACATGTGTTCCCGTCCTGAACTCCCCTCCCACCTCCCTCCCCATCCCATCTCTCTGGGTCATCCCAGTGCACCAAACCTGACCACCCTGTCTCTTGCATCGAACCTGGACTGGTGATTCATTTCACATATGATAATTTGCATGTTTCAATGTCATTCTCTCATATTATCCCACCCTCACCCTCTCCCACAGAATCCAAAAGACTGTTCAATACATCTGTGTCTCTTTTGCTGTCTCGCATACAAGGTATCATTACCATTTTCTAAATTCCATAAATATGTGTTAGTATACTGTATTGATGTTTTTCTTTCTGGCTTACTTCACTCTGTATAATAGGCTCCAGTTTCATCCACCTCATTAGAACAGATTCAAATGTATTCTTTTTAATGGCTGAGCAATATTGCATTGTGTATATGTACCACAGCTTTACTATCCATTCATCTGTTGATGGGCATCTAGATTGCTTCCATGTCTTGGCTATTATAAACAGTGCCACGATGAACATTGGGGTACACGTGTCTCTTTCAATTCTGGTTTCCTCAGTGTGTATGCTCAGCAGTGGTATTGCTGGGTCATATGACAGTTCTATTTCCAGTTTTTTAAGAAATCTCCACACTGTTCTCCATAGTGGCTGCACTAGTTTGCATTCCTACCAACAGTGTAAGAGGGTTCCCTTTTCTCCACACCCTCTCCAGCATTTATTGTTTGTAGACTTTTGGATAGCAGCCATTCTGACTGGCGTGAAGTGGTAGCTCATTGTGGTTTTGATTTACATTTCTCTGATAATGAGTAATGTTGAGGATCTTTTCATGTGTTTGTTAGCCATCTGTATGTCTTCTTTGGAGAGATGTCTGTTTAGTTCTTTGGCCCACTTTTTGATTGGGTCTTTTATTTTTCTGGAATTTAGCTTTAGGTGTTGCTTGTATATTTTATATATAAATGGAACTAAATACAAAGCCCAGAGATAAATCCACGAACCTATGGACACCTTATCTTTGACAAAGGAGGCAAGAATATACAATGGAGAAAAGACAATCTCTTTAACAAGTGGTGCTAGGAAAACTGGTCAACCACTTGTAAAAGAATGAAACTAGAACACTTTCTAATACCGTACACAAAAATAAACTCAAAATGGATTAAAGATCTAAATGTAAGACCAGAAACTATTAAACTCCTAGAGGAAAACATAGGCAAAACACTCTCCAACATAAACCACAGCAGGATCCCCTATGACCCACCTCCCAGAATACTGGCTGGGGAACACATGTAAATCCATGACTGATTCATGTCAATGTATGGCAAAAACCACTGCAATATTGTAAAGTAATTAGCCTCCAACTAATACAAATAAATGAAAAAAATAAATTAAAGAAAAAAAAGCAAAAATAAACAAATGGGACCTAATTAAGATTAGAAGTTTCTTCACAAGAAAGGACACTATAAGCAAGGTGAAAAGATAACCTTCAGAATGGGAGAAAATAATAGCAAATGAAGCAAAGGACAAAGAATTAATCTCAAAAATATACAAGTTTTTTTTTTTTTTTAATTTGATGGTTGCAGTCACCATCAGCAGTGATTTCAGAGCTCAAGAAAATAAAGTCCACCACTGTTTCCATCATTTTCCCATCTATTTGCATGAAGTGATGGGATCGGATGCCATGGTCTTAGTTTTCTGAATGTTGAGTTTTAAGCCAAATTTTTCACTCTCCCCTTTCACCTTCATCAAAAGCCTGTTTAGTTCCTCTTCACTTTCTGCCACGCCATGATGTCATCTGCATAGCTGAGGTTATTGATATTTCTCCCAGCAATCTTGATTCCAGCTTATGCCTCATCCAGCTTGGCATTTTGAATGACATTCTGGGTATAAGTTAAATTCTCAGGGTGACAATATACAGCCTTGACGTACTCCTTTCCCTATTTGGAACCAGTGCATCACTCCATGTCTGGTTTTAACTGTTGTTTCTTGACCTGCATACAGATTTCTCAGTAGGGCATGTAAGATGGTCTAGTATTCCCATCTCTTCAATGATTTTCCACAGTTTGTTTTGATCCACACAATCAAAGGCTTTAGTGTAGTCAATGAAGCAGAAATAGATGTTTTTCTGGAATTATTACTTTTTCTGTGATCCAGCAGATGTTGAAAGTCTGATCTATGGTTCCTCTGCCTTTTCTAAATCCAGCTTCAACATGTGGATATGTAGAGACCATTTAATGGATCTACCTGAGGGACATCTCCCAGGTCTGCTCCTTCTCTGCCTGTATAATATTTTCCTAAAGCAAGAGTTTATGAATGATACTATGTGGTTTGTGCCCCCAGATATACCAATCATTTATGAATTCCATGACTATAAATAGTTGGAAGTAAACTGGTTTCTATATTGTCAACAACCTTCATATATTTCCCTAAAATTGATTCACCTGATTAATTTCCTGAGATTTTGGAATGTTTCTGCCTCTGCATTCCACTCAGTACTTTCACTATTCCTTATGTTTCATTGTCTAAAAGCAAAAGTTCCTGTTATCCATTTACAGGTTACCTTGGGAATTACCACGATTAGAAAAGTAATAGAAAACTTCCAAAACCTAAAATATAAGAACACTGTGAAACATTGTATTCTATGAAGTCTGAAATTTGTTTTTATTAAGACATTTCAAACCAGTGGTATGACTTCTTATTTCCTTTTAGCTCATATATCTTTCTTTTCTCAGAAAATAAGAGATTTGCAATAGACACACATTTTAGCCAATACAGTGATGTTTTGAAATCATATATAGTAGATTGATGATGATACCTGATTAGCATCTATTTTTTTGTCATTTTGAAAAATTGAATGTAAGGTCTGTGTGTCATTACTATTCCAGCACAATTTCTGACAGAATTTCTAATCCCATTTACTTTTAATAGCCCCAAATATTCTCAGTATTTTCATCTAAAAAAGTGGGCATTTAGGAAGTTATTTATGCATATTGAGTAGAGATGAAGAAGGAAATGAAGCCCACTCCATTATTCTCGCCTGGAATATCCCAAGGACAGAGCAGCGACAGTCCATGAGGTCGAAAAGAATTGGACATGACTGAGTAAGACACACATTGAGTAGAGAAGGAGAAGGGTGTGTAAGTCATTCAAGCGAGCATGAGTTATTGCTGTTAAAGAGATATCTTATTTCTAATTTATCTTATTAAACAGACCTTACTAATACTAATGTCCAGGCTTCTCAGGTGGCTGTGTAGTGAAGAATCTGCCTGCCAATGCAGGAGACATAACTTCGACTCTTGGGTTTGGAAGATGTCCTAGAAAAGGTAATGACTACCCACTCCAGTATTCTTGCCTTGGTAATCCGAAGGACAGAGGATCCTGGTGGGCTACAGTCCATGGGGTTGCAAAGGGTTGGACATGACTTAGCCACTAAATTACAACAACCACAGCAAACTAATGACTACCTAGTTTGCATTTTATTTTGAATATGACTACAGAGGCAATTAGTTTTCAACTCTTTGGGCAATTGGAAGCACTTTTTTTTCTAAGATGCAATATTATTTGAGAAGGATACAGACATTAAGTTTGGTAAAAGGAAAAAAATAATTGATAATACTTTTCATGACTTCATAGGTAGAATAATAGAATGAAATGTCAATTGTGCAGGCATTTGTCATGCTTTATTTTTGCATGAAAGATGTTCTGAGAGCTCATCCTGCAGTTTTAAGCCTCTGGTGGAGTCTATCATAGTTGCTCATGCTGCCATACTGGAGCTCTTTTGAAAACACATTCAGAATATAATCCGTGTCTTATCAACTTTGTGCCGAGTAACCTGTATACACAATACAACACAAATACTCCAAAACAGAGACAAACATATGCATAATTTATGCACTATTCACTCAATTAAACACAATGTTTTATCATTAATACATTACTACATTCTGATGTCCTTGTTTGCTATGCTTTAGTCTCCTGGTTTATAAAACTCCTACATTGAAATACATTTCCTAAAATTCTGTCTCTTAAGTTATCCAAGCCAGGTCAACACAATACTTATTTTATGAAGGACTTGGACTTTTTTTTACTCTCAAACCCATTGTGATACTTTTTTCCAACTTGCACAGTTTATCATTTTCTTAACTACCCTACTCTGAACACCGGATTTTCAGCCTTTGAAAGGTGAATACCACATCTTTTTTTAACTGCTATTTGTATCTTTGTAAGAGAAATTCATATGCTAATTGAAAGCCTGGTTATTCTAGGTGTAAAAAAGGAAGATGGAATTCAATTAAGATTACACAAGGCATGCCACATATCTATGTTGTATTTTAATCTATTTAATATATTTATCTTGTCTGAATTTTTTAGATGAAAACTTAGAAAATGGTGAGATTGATAATTTTTTTCCTGGTAAGTAAGAGAGAATTAAGTTTAGTCTCTTTGAGCCAAAATGCATGTTCTTTCTATTTTAAATAATTCTCTTTTAACTTTTTTTTTTTTATTAGGATATACCCTATTAACAAGCAGTGGTCTGATAGTTTCAGGTGAATGGCGAAGAGACTCGGCCATACATATACATATATTCATTCTCCCACAAACTCTCATCCCATCCAGGCTGCCACATAACATTGAGCAGAGTTCCATGTGCTATACAGCAGACCCTTGTTGGCTATCCATTTAAATATAACAGAGTTTACACATTCATCCCAAACTCCCAAACTAACCCTTTCCCCAAAACTTCTTTCCTCTCCTGGCAACCATTAATTTTATAGCATTAACCCTTCATTAATTTAAACTTATCTTTAAAAACTAACCTTTGTAGCTACACTTTGTTTACATATCAAGAACAAACTCTAATTATTATAATGCTCACTAAGAAATCAATTTAGAGCCCCACAACCTTGGAGATTGTGTCCTTGACATCCTTATTTCTCAGACTGTAGATTGGGGATTCAACATGGGGATGACCACTGTGTAAAACACAGAGGCCACTTTGACTGTGTGCCTGGAGTTTGTGGAGTTGGGCACACAGTAGAGGAAGAGGATGGTGCCATGGAAGATGCTGATGGTGCTCAGGTGGGAGGCGCAGGTGGAGAAGGCTTTGTGGCGACTACAGGCTGAACGCATCTTGAGGATGGTGACAACAATAGACACATAAGACAGGAGAATGATGAAGAGTGTGCTGACCACATTAAAAGTGGCAAAAATGAAAAGCAGCAACTGGTTGAGATAAGTATCAGAGCAAGAGAGGGAAAGCAGGGAGGATAACCACAGAATAAGTGGTTGATTGTGTTGAAACCTTGAAATGATAATTTGCTAACAGCGCATGTGAATGTCAAGGAGCAAGCTACACCCCTCCCCAAGCATAAGATCCAACTACTAACATCACACAGAGTCTTGGGGACCTGGCCACCATGTAGAGCAGAGGGTTGCAGCTGGCCATGAAGTGGTCATAGGCCATCACAACTAATAAAAAGGACTCAGTCACCACAAAGGTACAAAAGAAAAAGTATTGCATTATACAACCTACAAATAAGATGGTTTTGTCTTTTACAATGAGATTTACCATGGTCTTGGGAGCAATTATGGAGGAATAACAGAAATCCACAAAGGAGGTACATGGGAGTGTGCAGTTTGGGGTTAATTTTGATGATTACAATCATCCCAAGATTCCCTACCACAGTGACACTGTAGATGGTGAAGAATGTCACTTGAAACTCTGGGTAATCGGAGAAGCCCAGGAGAGTGAACACTGCCCCACTTTTAATTCTCTCTGATAGAATCATGGCTTCTGTTGGTCAGAATCTGAATCAGCCCTGGAAACAAACATATTAGAGAAAATGAGGATGTAAGACCCTCAGTTAATGACTCCTTTCCAAACCTAGAAGATGAAGCAAAGTGTCTCTTTTATAACCTCTCTCTGTGTTTCTTATGCACAATTGCTAAATGTCTAAAATTTTCAAAAGATAACCATTTAACTTTTTCTTTAAATAGCACAGTACCATTATTGAACTTTTTAGCTCTGAATTATAATTTCAGTATTTAGAGATAATATGAAATCAAAATTCTTGGAAGTTATTTTCAGTGAAATCCTTCTTTAACACTGTTAGGTCCTCTTGAACATTATAAATTGATAAAAGATTAACCTAGTCTAGTACCATACCTGATTATTTCAGTCCTAAAACTAGTAGCAAAAATGAGAAAATTCTAAATAAATTACAGTTTGCATCACATGTTCACAACATGACACTAAGAATGACCCCTCTAACAGCTTGTACCTGTGCCTTTATTGTTAATTCCACATGATACTTTAACATTTACTTTTGTTTCTGACTCAGTAAGTCTATTGTTAAAATAAACCTTAGTTAATTTTTTCAGAGTGTTCTTCTTAACACAGGGAGCCCTAATTATCAATCCCACCTCATTGCTTGTGGAATAATAACATTGAACAAATAATAAGGATAATACAGTCTAGGTCTTTATCAAAGACATGACAAAACAGAAGACAGAGATCCTTAACTTTCACTGTAACATGCAAATAAGGATCAATCTACACATCTGTGGCTGGAATCTTGATCCGGACTCCCACAAATTTTCCATTTGTCTACAAGAGAATCTATGTTCAACGTCTTAGTACTAAGATACTTCACTTATTCATAATCATGTCCCAACTTGTCACAAACTAGTGATCTTAAATCTATGGGAAATTGCCCAATGAAAGTGTACATATCAGAGAGCTATACAAGAAGGCAGCATCAGATGAGATGAGAAAGGAACTTAGGAAAAATTTAACTAGCACTACGAAAAGATTCTAACATAGAAATGTCCATAAATAAAGACATTTATTCTGTCCCTATATTACCTGTAAAAGAGAAAGATCAAACATTTAAGGTAGTACTGCAGTGTGATAATATTTCATGAGAAAATGTTAATAGAAAAGAATCGTATTTCTCTAATTGGTGACCAATGTCTTCTCAGGGGGATAGTGGCAAAGAATCCACCTGCCAATGTAGGAGATGCAAGAGATGCAGGTTCAGTCCCTGGGTTGGAAGATCCTCTGGTGGAGGAAATGGCAACCGACTCTAGTATTCTTGACTGGAAAATTACGTGGGCAGAGTTAGGTCGGCTATATAGTACATGGAGTTGCAAAGAATAGGACACAACTGAGAGACTCAGCACACACGCTTGCACAGTTGGTGACCTACACCTCTTAGACCCTGCCATACCAGGAACTTTCTCTATCATTTCTGATAAGGTGTCTAGTCCCACAACTCAAGAAATAGATTTTACATGGCTCAGCAGTGATGTCAGATCATAGGCAAAACTGAGGCACTCAAGATACTTATATCTTCCTATATTCATAAATTTGAGTATATATTTTAAAAAGACATTCTCAAAAGGCAATCTATCACAAAGCTAGACGTTCTATAGCTGATTTGTCTAGGCCACTTGAAAATTAATATTAAACTAATGTTTTATTTCACGCAATGGATTTTGTGATACAAATGTTATTTTTAAATTGCTGGTGATAATGCACCTTCCACAGATTCTCAGAGCTCTTCTAACCCTCTATTCCAGGCACTTGTTTGTGTTCAGTCACTCCATTGCTTCAGACTCTTTTGTGAACCCATGGACTGTATGTCGCTCTCCATACTCCTTTGCCCATGGAATTTTTTCTGGGCGAGAATACTGACGTGGGTTACCATTTCCGACTCCAGGGATCAAACCCGAGTCTCGTGCATCTCTTGCACTGGCGGCAGGTTCTTTACCACGGCCCCAGTAGGGAAGCCCTGTTGCTTCAGAGGCTGAGCTGAGCCAGTTCTCAGCCAAAGCTCTGGCGGCTGAGGCATCTCCTCTTCCTTTACAGCTCAGATTGGTGACTTTCACAATGACTCAGTATTACTCAAGGACTCTCTATGTCTAAATGATAAATTTTCCCTCACGCTTTTTTTTCTAATACCCTACTCTGAAAATAATATTAGTTTTTGTTTAGAATCTTATTTTTTAATTTACTGTTGGTTGGAAGGGACATATACAGATACATCCCCTCCCTCTTGAGCCTCCCCCTCCCTCCCATGCCTCCTCCTAGGTCATCACAGAGCATCAGGCTGGGCTCCTGAGCTACACAGCAGCTTTCCATGAGCTGCTGAGGTATTGTCCATACCTGCTGATGGGTGAAAGTAGGATCTCTCTTGGTTGGGAGTGACAGATATAGTCTTATATCTAGAGTCACAACCTATGGGGCATAAACCCTAGAGACTGTTGCCTCATTCTCTTAAAGCCTTGACATAATTAAAATTAATCACAATTCTCTGATGTAATTCTTTCTTGTGTTCTATAAAACCTGGAGCAGTATTAGGGGCATTTCACATGAACATTTGTAGCTTAAAATAACTTCTCTCAGACCCTTCCTCACACTGATACTTTTTTTACAATTATAAAAATTGTGCAATTATAAATGAAATAATTATTAAATATTAATTGAATGACTACAATATGCCAGGCATAGTCTTGTTCCTCCATACTTTTACTAACATATGGGAGAAGTATGAATGTCCAGCGTTTAGATCATCATGATTCATTGAGAGTTAAAGCAGAGATATTTACAAAGTTAAATATTAAGTTTGGACAATGAACTGATCCCTTTAAAATAACTGTTCTATTTGATTGCACTACCACATCCATTCCATTAATTACTTCTGTTTATTGAATTATTGAAGTAGCACATATTCAGTGTAGAAACCAAGGACTATAGAATTTAAATAAGGAAAATGAACACAGTAGAAATAATTTTTATTAAATCAACTCCATTTCAAATTTCACAGTCAAGTTTAGTAAATATGACCAACATTACCTGAAGTAAAAGATGAAGGGGAGCATCTCCAGTGGTGCAGTGTGGGCATCATTTACCCCCTGATATGATGTGATGAGAAACTTCACCTCTGTGATATTCTTTTCACAAAATCTATTATCTCATCTTACTATGAGAAAATTATTAGGCAAACACATATCTGCAAGCATTCTACAGGATACCTCACCCATACTCCTTAAAATCATTGAGGCTGGAAAAAAAGGAAAGAGTCAAAATCTGTCACAGGTCAGACATTAGGGAAACATGATGACAAGAAAATGTGGTATCTGGGTTGGCTCCAAGAAAATAAAGAGAGAATTAAAGGGAAAAAGCTGATGGAATCCAAGTACAATTTAGATTTCAGTAATCATATTGTGCTGATATTTATTTTTTTTTTCAAGGTTACTGAATGGTTTAATTTAGATTAACTATTATTTCATTTTAATGATTTCTAATGTGATATAGATAGCTAATTTTCTGTTAGTTTTTTTATTACAGTCATATTGCTTTTAAAAGTAATCCTATTAAGCTAATGTTCTACAATGTAAAGGGGCATAGTTTATTCTGGCTTTTGATGTCTCTGAAAAGATTTATACCTTTATTAGAATATAGTTGCTTTACTATGAAAGAGTGATCTTTTTTTTTTCATTTATTTTTGTTAGTTGGAGGCTAATTACTTTACAATATTGTAGTGGTTTTTGTCATACATTTGACATGAATTAGCCATGGATTTACGTGTTTTCCCCATCCCGATCCTCCCTCCCACCTCCCTCTCTACCCGATCCCTCTGGTTCTTCCCAGTACACCAAGCCCGAGCACTTGTCTCATGCATCCAACCTGGGCTGGTGATCTGTTTCACCCTTGATAATATACATGTTTCGATGCTGTTCTCTCAAAACACCCCACCTTTGCCTTCTCCCACAGAGTCCAAAAGCCTGTTCTGTACATCTGTGTCTCTTTTTCCATTTTGCATATAGGGTTATCATTACCATCTTTCTAAATTCCATATATATATGTGTTAGTATACTGTAATGGTCTTTATCTTTCTGGCTTACTTCACTCTGTATGATGGGCTCCAGTTTCATCCATCTCATTAGAACTGATTCAAATGAATTCTTTTTAATGGCTGAGTAATATTCCATGGTGTATATTTACCACAGCTTCCTTATCCATTCGTCTGCTGATGGGCATCTAGGTTGCTTCCATGTCCTGGCTATTATAAACAGTGCTGTGATGAACATTGGGGTGCAAGTGTCTCTTTCAGATCTGGTTTCCTTGGTGTGTATGCCCAGGAGTGGGATTGCTGGGTCATATGGCAGTTCTATTTCCAGTTTTTAAAGAAATCTCCACACTGTTCTCCATAGCGGCTGTATTAGATTGCATTCCCACCAGCAGTGTAAGAGGGTTCCCTTTCCTCCACACCCTCTCCAGCATTTATTGCTTGTAGACTTTTGGATAGCAGCCATCCTGACTGGCGTGTACCTCATTGTGGTTTTGATTAGCATTTCTCTGATAATGAGTGATGTTGAGCATCTTTTCATGCGTTTGTTAGCCATCTGTATGTCTTCTTTGGAGAAATGTCTGTTTAGTTCTTTGGCCCATTTTTTGATTGGGTCATTTATTTTTCTGGAATTGAGCTGCAGGAGTTGCTTGTATATTTTTGAGATTAATCCTTTGTCTGTTGCTTCATTTGCTATTATCTTCTCCCAGGCTGAGGGCTATCTTTTCACCTTGCTTATAGTTTCCTTTTTTGTGCAAAAGCTTTTAAGTTTCATTAGGTCCCATTTGTTTATTTTTGCTTTTATTTCCAATATTCTGGGAGGTGGGTCATAGAGGATCCTGCTGTGATTTATGTTGGAGAGTGTTTTGCCTATCTTCTCCTCTAGGAGTTTTATAGTTTCTGGTCTTACATTTAGATCTTTAACCCATTTTTTAGTTTATCTTTGTGTATGGTGTTAGAAAGTGTTCTAGTTTCATTCTTTTACAGGTGTTTGACCAGTTTTCCCAGCACCACTTGTTAAAGAGGTTGTTTTTTTTCCATTGTATATCCCTGCTTCCTTTGTCGAAGATAAGGTGTCCATAGGTTCATGGATTTATCTCTGGGCTTTCTATTCTGTTCCATTGATCTATATTTCTGTCTTTGTGCCAGTACCATACTGTCTTGATGACTGTGGCTTTGTAGTCTAGTCTGAAGTCAGGCAGGTTGATTCCTCCAGTTCCATTCTTCTTTCTCAAGATTACTTTGGCTATTCAAGGTTTTTTGTATTTCCATACAAATTGTGAAATTATTTGTTCTAGTTCTGTGAGAAATACCATTGGTAGCTTGATAGGGATTGCATTGAATCTATAGATTGCTTTGGGTAGTATAGCCATTTTGACAATATCAAGTCTTCCAACCCATCAACACGATATATTTCTCCATCTGTTTGTGTCCTTGATTTCTTTTATTGTGGTAAGACCATTTCACATAAGACCTACCAAATTAAGATATTTTAGTGTACAATACAGTATTGTTGACTACCAATATGATTTTTGTACAGTATATCTCTAGAACTCATTTAACTTGCTTAGTTGATATTTTGTTTCCATTCATTTGTAACTTCCTGTTTTCCCCTCCTTTCGCCTCTGACATCTATCACTCCACTTTTTGACTCTATGAACATATAAGTGAATTCATACAGTATTTGTCTTTCTGTGACTGACGTATTTCACTAAGGATACTGTCATCCATGTGGTAATTTACTGCATAATTTCTTTCTTTTTTATGTCATTTTATGTACATGCCACATTTTCTTGATCCACTTTTTGGTCCATAGACATTTAGGTTATTTCTAATCTTTGTTATTGTGAATAGCTATGCAATGAACATGGGAATGCTAATATCTCTTTGAAATCATCATTTTAATTCTTTTTAAATAAATAAATATTTGAATTAAATAATTAAATATTAAGAAGCAGGATTACTGGATTATCAGAGCATATATTTAATTTTTATAATATGAAAAGCCACCATACTATTTTCATAAGTATATTTAAGTAACAATCAGAAGGGAATTTTTCCATGTCAATTCTCACTGTTATAAAATTCTCTATCAGTGATCTTTTTCAGAGTTTTTCAGTCATGACACTATTGATATTTTGGACTGGATTATTCTTCTTATAAGGAGCTATCCTGTGCAGCTTCTCTGGCCTTTGTCCACTAGATGATAGTAACTTCATCACTTGTCCCTGCATTGTGACAACGAAAAATGCCTCCAGATATTGTCTATTGTCCCCTTGGGAGGTGAGGGGAAGTGAATAAACCACTGACCATCTTTTACTCAATTCTGGTAGATTTACATGTTCTTCTAGTTTACTTATATGCAATTAAATATCAGTTTCCTTAACTCATTAAAATCTTACTTAGAGGCAACCTTGTTGATTCTATTTCTCCAGAAATTACATTTTAATTCCTTTAAATTCAATTTTGGTTAAATACCTACCTGCCTATTCTCCCTTGCACAATTCTACTCTGAATTGGCAGAAGCAGAGAGCCATGCACCAAAGAGTCTCAGGGCCCCTGTGTCCTCACACTCCCAGGAAACACTTGTTCAGGACATTGCTATGAAGGAGTTCAGTAAGGCAGGCCCTTCTACATATCTTTCACGGAAGTATGCACTTCCTGTTCCTGATATGTAATGTTTTCCGTGACTCGAAGTTCCCCCAAGTGATTTATCTCATGAAGAAATAACTGAAGCTAAGGTATCTATTAGATACTCTACATGAGACTGTGGAAAAGGCAGCCCCCTTCTGCTCTCCAGAGGACTTGTTGATTTACTGGAAAGGTTGAGACCCTTATGTCTCCTCCACTCCTTGTGGCACAAGGCCCTAGAGAGAATCCCTTGCATTCTTCTTCAGAGGCTCAGAACAAGAAATTAAAGCTAATTATTGTTTCCTGATTCAATTTATATTTCTTGAAAACATGAGGAAAAATCAATAGCAGGTTTAGAAACATTGTATATGAAAGGAAGTCAAAAGTTTGTCACCTTCTCACCAAACCCCATTATCATTCCCAGAGACTCCAAAACTGTTGGATAATGACATCATAGCAAAAGTTACCTAGATTGCATAGCAAACATTTCCCTTTTTTAAGTATATTGCTTTACACTTTTAATTTCTTTTAGATTTACCAAGGTATAATTGACAAACAGAATTTATATATATGTAAGGTATAAATTTGATGTTTTGAGAAATCTGTATGCAGGTCAGGAAGCAACAGTTAGAGCTGGACCTGGAACAACAGACTAGTTCCAAATCAGGAACAGAGCACATCAAGGCTATATATAGTCACCCTGCTCATTTAGCTTATATGCAGAGTACATCATGAGAAACACTTGGCTGGAGGAAGCACAAGCTGGAATCAAGATTGCCAAGAGAAATATCAATAACCTCAGATGTGCAGATGACACCACCCTTATGGCAGAAAGTGAAGAAGAACTAAAGAGCCTCCTGATGAAAATGAAAGAGGAGAGTGAAAAAGTTGGCTTAAAGCTCAACATTCAGAAAACTAAGATCATGGCATCTGGTCCCATCACTTCATGGCAAATAGATGTGAAAAAGTGGAAACAGTGGCAGACTTTTTTCTTTTTTTTTAAGGGGGGGGAGTTCCAAAGTCACTGCAGATAGTAACTGCAGCCATGAATTTAAAGACACTTACTCCTTGGAAGAAAAGTTATGACCAATATAGACAGCATATTAAAAAGCAGAGACATTACTTTGCCAACAAAGGTCTGTCTAGTCAAGGCTATAGTTGAGGGAAACTACGTGACTGCCTTGAGGAGAAGGTCCTCACAAGGAACTGGCAGCTTTTGCCCTGGGAAATATTTCCTGCATATATGGCTTTTACGACTGCATGAGAATAGTGCTGAGGATAACAAGCTTACCTTGAGGAAAATAGACTGTCTTTTGATCCTGAGAAAATAGTCTATGTGTCTCATGAACTTTGTAAACCTGCTGTTATCAACTTTGTCCCTGCTCAAGCTCCATCTGTGTAACCGTGGTTTTTGTAAAAGCTCCATCTGTGTAACCGTGGTCTTCATAAGCTATCTCCTTGCTTTCATGTATAAAATGATTCGCTGTAGAAGGAAAGTTTTGTCAGTCTCCCAGAGAGGCTGTCCGCATCCTTTTTTCAGAGTCTACTCCGCTGAGCTTTCCACAGCTATGGTTTTTACAGTGGTCATGTATGGATGTGAGAACTGGACTATAAAGAGAGCTGAGAACCAAATAATTGATGCATTTGAGCTGTGGTGTTGGAGAAGACTCTTGAGAGTCCCTTGGACTGCAAGGAGATCCAAGCAGTCCATCCTAAAGGAGATCAGTCCTGGGTGTTCATTGGAAGGACTGATGTTGAAGCTGAAACTCCAATACTTTGGCCACCTGATGTGAAGAGCTGACTCATTTGAAAAGACCCTGATGCTGGGAAAGACTGAGGGCAGGAGGAGAAGGGGATGACAGAGGATGAGATGGTTGGATGAGATAACTGACTCAATGGACATGAGTTTGAGTAGGCTCTAGGAGTTGGTGATGGACAGGGTGGCTTGGTGTGCTGCAGTCCATCGGGTCACAAAGAGTCGACTACTACTGAACAACTGAATTGAACTGAATAGTTCAGTTTTTTTTAATATGAATACTGTCCTTGTATATCTCCCTATCACACTCTCTTTTTTATTTCTACATAATATTCGCTGAATTGAATAATAAAACTCTATTACCATTTCTGTGTTAAGAGACAAATATAATCTTGATGGCAAAAACTAACAGATAAAGGACAACAAAAGGAAATTACAGAACAATCTTACTAACAATCATAGGATTTTAATTATACATAAAATATTGACACATTAAACCAATCAACTAATACAAAGGTAAGTATATAATGCTTATAGTAATTTTCTCAAGAAAAAACACATATTATTTTGATTAGAAATTTTTAAAAAATATAAGTTACCATATCAAAATATTAACTGGAGCCCATTATACAGAGTGAAGCAAGCCAGAAAGATAAAGACCAATACAGTATACTAATGCATATATATGGAATTTTAAAAGATGGTAACAATAACCCTATATGAAAAACAGAAAAAGACACACAGATGTACAGAACAGACTTTTAGACTCTGTGAGAGAAGGAGAGGGTGGGATGTTCTGAGAGAACAGCTTTGAAACAAGTATACTATCAAGGGTGAAACAGATCACAGCCCAGGTTGGATGCATGAGACAAGTGCTCAGGGCTGGTGAACTGGGAAGACCCAGAGGGATGGGATGGGGAGGGAGGTGGAAGGGGGTATTGGGATGGGGAACACATGTAAATCCATGGCTGATTCATGTCAATGTATGGCAAAAACCACTACAATATTGTAAAGTAATTAGCCTCCAACTAATAAAAATAAATGGAAAAAATAATAAAGGAGTTAAAATGAGGAAAATTAGCTTGATAAATTCAATATTCACTCACTAAAAAACAAAATATAACAAACACACATACCCCCCCCCCAAAAAAAAACAAGCATGAGATAACTTTGCTTAACGTTTTAAGCATGAAATGTTAAGTAATCATACTTTCCTTGTTAGATGAGGAAGTCAAGGATATCTACTTTTACTGCTTATTCAAAATAGTACTAATGTTTTCACTTAGTTAACCAAACACACAAAAAACGTAAAAGGAATAACATTGGAAATAACATATCCAGAAAATGTTTAATTAGAAATGGTATGATATGCATGTTGAAAATTCAAAATAATCTACAAATAAATTATAATATTATTAAGAGATATTTTTAGAGTTGCCAAAATGCATTGAATCCTAATTGAAAAGCAATACACATTTTACAAATGATATTTGAAATAGTATGAAAAATAATCACACGTCCATATTAATTTGAAAATATATGTAAGAACTTTATAAAAAATACAATATATCTTATATTGTAAAACATTAAGTAGATCTAAATAAACATAATAATGTAGCATGCTTATGATTTGGAAGACTTGAGGATGCAAACTTATTTTCTGCAAATAGATATACAATTCTACTGTATTTCTACACTAAATCTAAACAAGAATAACTCTAAAGTTTTTTTAAAAGGTGAAGATAAATAATATATTAAACACTCTGCAAGATAAAGAGTAACTTTTTTAGGAGTAGCTCAACTTGATGTCAAAGCCTATTAGTCAAGGGTAGTTCTGATTATAAAACACCTAGAAACATACAGAAAGTCTAGAAACAGAACTACAGATATACTGATATTTACTTTATGAATATTCTGACACCAAAGAATGTGTTAAAATGAGTGAATTTTTCAAGAAGTATTTCTGAGGTAAATATACATCAATAAGTCAAAATATAAAATTAGCTTATAGTCATGCCCCACAAAAATTTACTTTCAGTTTGAAACAAATTTAAAATTAAAAAGAATACATTTGAATCAGTTCTAATAAGGTGGCTAAAACTGGAGCCCACTGTACAGAGTGAAGTAACCCAGAAAGAGAAACACCAATACAGTATGCTAATTCATATATATGGAATTTAGAAAGATGGTAATGATAACCCTATATGCAAGACAGAAAAAGAGACACAGATGTATAGAACAGACTTTTGGACTCTGTGGGAGAAGACAAGGGTGGAATGATCTGAGAGAATAGCATTGAAACATGTATATTATCAATTGTGAAACAGATCGCCAGTCCAGGTTTGATGCATGAGACAAGTGCTCAGGGCTGGTACACTAGGATTACCCAGAGAGATGGGATGGGGAGGGAGGTGGGAGGTTTCAGGATGGGGAATACATGTAAATCCATGGCTGATTCATGTCAATGTATGGCAAAAACCACTACCATATTGTAAAGTAATTAGCCTCCAACTAATATAAAAAAATGAAAAAAATAAAATAAATAAAAATCAATGTAAAAAGAGAAAATAAAACCCTGATTTGAAAGTATAGGAAAAGAATATAAAATAAAATACTGTACGAAATTTGTGATAATTTAGCACATAAAATATGAGAATATCTTTACTATTTTGGGGGTAAGAAGTGGATTTTAAATAAAACATTAAAAGCACTTCACTGTGTAAAGAAACAGTTTGATAAACATTGATTCATTAAACATAAGGGAATGTGTACACCTAAGTACATCACCAAGCGAGTGAACAGACCAGCCACAATCTAGGAGAAAATATTCATGATACACACATCAAAGGATTTTAACTTAGAATGCATAATGAAATACATATATCATAATAAAATATTATCAACCTAATATAAAAATAGGTTAAAAAAAAGCCTGAATAGGCCCTTCACAAAGAAGTAAGACAAGTCAAATGACTAATAACTAAATTATAGGGATTCAACCACATTAGTAAAGTGGAATGGAATTCAAAACCACAATGAAGTACCCCTACTCACCCACCAACCTGAAAATACTAAAATGTTTGCTATGACAATATTAAATGTTGGCAAGAATGGGCAATAATTAGAACCCACAAGAAATATAGTTGGAATTTAAACTAATCCATCTATTTTGGAAAATTGTTTGATGGTACCTAGCAAAAGGTCAGAAAAAAGCACCCTTTGATCTGGAACATCCAGAGATAGGGCAAACCTCACACAATGAGTCCCCATGTGCAGTGCAGCACATTGTTGTGTAAGAATGTTCGTGCAGCATTTCCGTTAAAGATAAAAAGGTGAAATAACCAGGAGTGAAATTGCTGGATCATATGGTAGCTCTATATTTAGATTTTGTGTCTGTGTGTGCAAAACTCCATACTGTTTTCCATACAGTATGTAATTCAGTCAGTTCAGTTCAGTTCA
Organism: Odocoileus hemionus; assembly: GCA_020976825.1. Taxonomy (NCBI): domain Eukaryota; kingdom Metazoa; phylum Chordata; class Mammalia; order Artiodactyla; family Cervidae; genus Odocoileus; species Odocoileus hemionus. The sequence continues at coordinate 66,606,254 of CM037434.1, read as the reverse complement.
GTTCAGTCTCTCAGTCGTGTCCAACTCTTTCTGATCCCATGAACCGCAGCACGCCAGGCCTCCCTGTCCATCACAAACTCCTGCAGTCTGCCCAAACTCAAGTCCATTGAGTTGGTGATGCCATCCAACCATCTCCTCCTCTGTCATCCCCTTCTCCTCTCACCCTCAATCTTTCCCAGTATCAGGGTCTTTTCAAATGAGTCAACTCTTCGCATGAGGTGGCCAAAGTTTTGGAGTTTCAGCTTCAACATCAGTCCTTCCAATGAACACCCAGGACTGATCTCCCTCAGGATGGACTGGTTGGATCTCCTTGCAGTTCAAGGGACTCTCAAGCTTCTCCAACACCATAATTCAAAAGCCATGGATTTACATGTGTTCCCCATCTTGAATCCCCCTCCCACCTCCCTCCCCATCCCATCCCTCTGGGTCTTCTCAGTTCACCAGCCCTGAGCACTTGTCTCATGCATACAACCTGGGCTGTGATCTGTTTCACTCTTGATAGTATACTTGTTTCAATGCTATTCTCTCAGAACATCCCACACTCGCCTTCTCCTGCAGAGTCCCAAAGTCTGTTCTGTACATCTATGTCTCTTTTTCTGTTTTTCATATAGGGTTATTGCTACCATCTTTTAAAATTCCATATATATGCATTAGTATACTGTATTGGTCTTTATCTTTCTGGCTTGCTTCACTCTGTATAATGGGCTCCAGTTTCATCCATCTCATTAGAACTGACTCAAAGGAATTCATTTTAATAGCAGAGTTATATTCCATGGTGTATATGTACCATAGCTTCCTTATCCATTCATCTGCTGATGGACATCTAGGTTGCTTCCATGTCCTGGCTATTATAAACAGTGCTGCGATGAACATTGGGGTGCACATGTCTCTTTCAGATCTGGTGTCCTCAGTGTGTATGCCCAGGAGTGGGATTGCTAGGTCATATGGCAGTTCTATTTCCAGTTTTTTAAGAAATCTCCACACTGTTCTCCATAGTGGCTGTACTAGTTTGCATTCCCACCAACAGTGTAAGAGGGTTCCCTTTTCTCCACACTCTCTCCAGCACTTATTGCTTGTAGACTTTTGGATAGCAGCCATTCTGACTGGCATGTAATGGTACTTCACTGAGGTTTTGATTTGCACTTCTCTGATAATGAGTGATGTTGAGCATCTTTTCATGTGTTTGTTAGCCATCTGTGTGTCTTCTTTGGGGAAATGTCTGTTTAGATCTTTGGCCCATTTTTTGATTGGGTCATTTATTTTTCTGGAATTGAGCTGCAGGAGTTGCTTGTATATTTTTGAGATTAATCCTTTGTCAGTTTCTTCATTTGCTATTATTTTCTCCCATTCTGAAGGCTGCCTTTTCACCTTGCTTTGCTAAGCGAAATTAGCCAGACATAAGGGAATGTACTCTAAAATTTTGTTAAAATAAATTTCAATAGGGGCAAAGTTAAGTTTTATATTCTCATAACCTATTTTCCAGTTAGAAGAAAAAGTTTTGAACACAGCAAAGACGTTTGCTTCTAGAGGCATCAGGGAGGCACAGTGACTCGAAAAATGCTTACAGAAATGCTGCAAAGAGCTGATAATGTCTTTAATTTCTTGGAGAAAGTAACATACAGGATCATTATACAGAATTACTTGTCTACCTGTTTATCACATTCCATAATTTGAGGGAGAGAAAAGGAGAAAGAAAAGGATGAGAAAAAGAAAAAAGAAAGAAAGGAGAAAGAAAGAAAGAAAGAAAGAAAAAGAAAGAAAGAAAGAAAAAGAAAGAAAAAAAAAAAAAAAAAAAAAAAAAAAGAAAGAAGACATGGAACAGAAATCGTTTGCAAATTCTGAGGATTTTGGGGTGTGGACAGCCTTTTGCTGTGCTGTGCTTTGTTGCTCACCGTTATTTGATTCTTTGTGATCCATGGACTGTAGTTCACCAGGTTCCTCTGTCCATGGGGATTTTCCAGGCAAGAATATTGGAGTGGGTTGTCATGCCCTCTTCTAGGGTATCTTCCTAACCCAGGGAAAGAACCCAGGTCTCCTATATTGCAGGGAGACTCTTTACCACCTGAGCCACCAGAAAAGCCCATGGACAACATTAGATGATCGTTATTTAGCCTATAACACTCTGAAAGAGAGACATATGCAGAAGTTTATTTTTTTTCTTTTAAACTGAAGGTGATATTTTAAAAGAACAGTGAAGTTTAAAAATCACATTATATTTATATGAGTTATATGATAGATATGTGTGTGTGTGTGTGTGTGTGTGTGTGTGTGTATTTATATGTATTTTTTCCCCTCAAAAGATTGTATCCCACTGTGGCTCAGTCACTGAAAAATCCACATGCACTGTGGAAGACATGGGTTCCATCCCTCTATTGGGAAGATCTCCTGGAGGAGGGCATGGCAACCCACTTCACTATTCTTGGCTGGAGAGTCTCCATGGACAGAGAAGGCTAGTGGACTGCAGTCCATGGGACTGCAAAGGGTAGGACACAAATGAGCAAATAAGCACATGTTTGAAGAAAAATGTAATAACCATCAGCACACTATATAAAGCACACTTAAGAAAGTGCTTTCATTTATCTCTCTTTTCACTCAAAATTACATTGGGTGAGAAAAGATTTTGGTGTTGGCTAATTTTCTGATGGTCTCCTTCACATCATTATTTCTAAGGCTATAGATAGGGGATTTAGCATGGGAATCACTAATGTGAAAAGCAGAGTGCCTACTTTGATGAAGAGACATGAGCTTCTGGAGTTGGGTACACATTAGAGAAGAAGGATGACCCCATGGAAAATGGTGATGGCAGTCAGGTTGGAGGCACAGGTGGAGAAGGCTTTTTGGACTCCACTGGCTGAAGGCATCTTGATGATTGTGACAACTATGAAATCATAAGAGGCGAGAATAATCAGGAGGTGACACACCTCGTTGAGAGTAGAAATGATAAAACATGTCATCTGACTGAAGTAAGAGTCAGAGCAAGAGGCAGAGATGATGAAGAATACTCACAGCCAAAGTGATATATGACATTAAAAGCACAGAAAGACAGCTCCAAAGGAGAACATGTGATTGTCAAAGAACACGTTCCACCCCATGTGTAGGTTCCAGCTACCAGGAGGCTGCAGAGCTTCGGAGACACACAACTGTGTAGAGCAGGGGTTACAAACAGCCACAAACCGGTCATAGGCCATCACTCCTAGCATGAGCATTTCTGTAATCACAAGTGTGCAACCAAAGAAGAATTGCATCATGCAACCCACGTCGGAGATGGTCCTTACATCCACAACGAAGATCTCTAAGAGTTTGGGTGTGGCTATAGAAGAGTAACAAAAATCAAGAAAGGAGAGATGGCTCAGAAAGAAGTACATGGGGGTGTAAAGTTTGGGATTGATTCTGATGATCACAATCATACCCAGGTTCCCCAGCGCAGAGACTGTATAGATGGCAAAGAAGATCAAGAAGAGGGGCACCTGGAGCTGTGGGTATTCTGAGAAACCCGAGAGGACGAAGGTCATTCCAGCACTCTGATTTCTCTCATCCATCACTATGGTTCCTGCCAGAGAAAATCAGAGTTCACCCTAAACAACCAGACAGGACAGAAATAGAGGGTTTTTTTTTTTTTCCCAGCCTGGACAGGTGATTGGTCTGCAGTGGTGAAGTCTGGGATTTCCCAGGAATGAAAATAAGACATGGTTGGAGCCCAAATGGTACACCGTGTGTCTACAGGTGTGGAGAGTGCAAGTCAGCTTCTGATGGAGGGGTAAGGAGAGGATGGACTGGGATGAACTGAGTGTCAAGGTGACTCAGAAAATGTCCTTGTTTGAATTTTCTCAACCTTCTCAGCTCTGTCTCCCTTTTCTCCACATGGATAATTACTTTATTTAGCTTCATTTAATTGAACTTGTTGAGTACACTTGCAAAGTCTTATGTTTGGTCAGGCCATTCTAACTGCTCAAGATGTCTTCTGTTTTCTTCTCGATCAGAGAGAGGCTTCCCAGGTAGTGCAGTGGTAAAAAATCCTCCGGATAGCTCAGGTGATTCAAGGGACATGAGTTCAATCCCTGGGTAAGGCAGATCCCCAGGGGAAAGAGTTGGCAACCCACTCCAGTATCCTTGCTGGTGAAATCTGATGGGTGGAGGAGCCTGGTAGACTACGGTCCATGGAGTTGCAAGTCACATAACTGAGAGATTCAGCACCCACCTTATTAGAGAAGCCTCGGGTTTACATCCCTTGAATGATTTCACCAACAGCCCAACTATTTCAAAGTTTAAGTTTTTCAAGACACATAGTGGCAGGGGGGGATGCAATGCCATTTCTTTCTTCCTAATATCTTAATATACTGACCACCTTTAACTGATATGGCCCATGTGTAATGGATTTTATTTCTCTTTTTAAATCTCTAGTGTGACAAGTAGAATTAGAGGTGTGTTTTTTTCTTCCCCAGTGAAAAATATGTCATGTTACATCATTGTAATACTAAATCCCTTCTAAAGGTAAGTAAAATAATAAAATATAATGATACCAATTGAGAAGTAACAATTAGACAAATCTGTGAGAACCTTCTAAGCTAGTATTTTGAAAGAGTCCATAGACCTGAGACACTTTAAAAATTTCACTTTTGTGGGTCTGTCACAGATTTACTAATCTAGAATCTTTATAGAGTGTGTCCTACAAAGCTGCTTAGAAAATGAAGACACAGTAATAATATAGTTAACTTTTTTCAAAGTACTGACCTTACTGCTGAGCATCAAACTCAGAGCACAAATTTTAATTTTGCTCAAGATTTTGTGTTTATTTTTCTAGGTGGCATACTTATTCTCAGCCAATTATTTTGAGTACATACCTTGGAGCAAGTCAATTAGAAATCACTGAATGGCTGCATTTAAAAAGGCATACATGATTTATTAACACAAGTGTTAACATGATTTCAATGCTAAATCAGTAGATAGGAAGACTCACTTCTCTTTGCTGGGAGAGTTACCTGGGAAGCTTAGAAAGGGGCAGTAGTTATCTGATATTTTCTAATACCATGTGTCTCATATACATTCATAATATTTTAGAAAATGTGTTATATGTATATATTTATATAATATAAATGATATAAAATATAATGTTTTATAATACACAATAATTTAATAATAGAAAGTCTAAACTGTACTAATCAAATATATAAATATAATATTTGATAATCTAAATACATAATATACAAATAAACATAATTTTGAAGACTATATTAAATTGCATTTTTCAGTATGACTATGGACATTTAAACAAATACACATGAGAAAGGGCTATTTATTTCCAAACATTTTCACTGCTGATGTATCTCATGCAAATAAAAAAAAAATAAACCTTGGGTACAATTAAAGTACAGATCTCAAGAGATCAAAGGTGCTCATTGACCAATTCTTTTATGATATATATTTGTGAGTTTAAAAAGAGATTCTGGTATAAAAAGACAGTTTAATACTAGATTTCTGAAGACAATCCTTTATCATGAGACTGCTTTATAAAAACACTGAGGACAAAATTAATTCTGAATACAAATCTAAATTTGAGCTAAAAAATAGATTTGAATTCTTGAGAAGGTACATGCAAATAAACAATTACTTTGCTAATTTGGCTCTTATTTTATCCTGTCACTGGAAGGTGATATATGTATTTTCCATAATTGTCATCAAAACCAAAACCATTTTCCCCATCAACTTCCTGATATCATTAGGGACCCATTATGTTAGAAATAGAGCTCTGTGATAACAGACACAGTAGCAGCTAAAACAGCCACAGAAAGAAGACGACTTATTGGGAATTCATAGAGTTCAGAATTATAGATGGGACAAATATAGTTATGTGTCAAAAATTGTGATGAATTTTGCAAGTATTACACAATATTTTCTCTTCCTGTTGCTTGATCATAAACCTGAAAAAAGGTGGAAGAGTCATGAAAGAAAAGGGAGTTTCCTTTTGATGAGTAAATCTCAGCTAAGTCTAATTGTATCATCTTCTTCTTTTCATTATTGTGTAGTTAAATGGCAACCGACTCCAGTACTCCTGCCTGGAAAATCCCAAGGATGGAGGAGCGTAGTAGGCTGCAGTCCATGGGGTTGCAAAGAGTCAGACACAACTGAGTGACTCCACATTTTCCACACGTGTGTTTCCCACAATGAGACAGTTTTTATTTTTATATACCTGCACCTTCCAGCAACATTTAAGAAAAGTGCCTTTAATGACAGCCAAGACAAAATGTCTTCATTGACTAAATACTAAATAAAGGAATGAATGGATAAATAAGTAGGAACACTGTGAGCATGAGAGATACTAAGGGATTAAGTATATTTTATAAAACAGATTCCTTTGGGTTACTCAAGCAGAGTGCCACATGTCTGAAATAAACTGCATTAATATCACATCAGTTTCAGTTTTACTTATCTATCATGTTTATGTCAATATAACTAGCAAATAAGTTATTTGACTTTTAGTTGAATCACTGTAT